>CM059448.1:47723895-47806208 GCA_030390025.1 Squalus acanthias | reverse complement strand
GAGAGGACGGGTGGAGGAGGAGGAAAAAGTTTGCTTTTTTTTTAATAAATGGTCTTATTGCTTTTAGTGATTTGTGTATCTGTGCCTCATTGAGACTCTTATTTTCCAAGGAGTATGTGTCCTTATTCCTACCAAAATACACCACTAAATGTAGTGGATTTAGATGAGGTTTTGTCATGCTGTTAAAGATACATTAACTTCCAGCATGAGCTGTATCTTTAACATGACAAAACCTCATCTAAATCCACTACATTTAGTGGTGTATTTTGGTAGGAATAATGAGGAGGCCACATACTCCTTGGAAATTGATCCCTGGAATTTGTTGCCCCTTTACCTACCGCCATGCACTCCCATTAAATTTTAAAACATGATTTCACTCCTTCACACTCTTCCTTGCACTCTGCTCCCATTATATTAAAAAAATCATTCCCTGGCTGGACTCCCACTCCCCTCTCCATCCTGCTGCAGTCCTGTCCCCCTTCTTCTCACTCCACTGCCCTTTCCAGCCTGCCCCACCTCTTGCCCCACTCCCCTCTCTAGCCTGCCCCAATCCTGACCTCTTCCTCTTGTCCCACTCCCCTCTTCCCATTAGCTCTGGCTTGCTTTTGTCTGTGGCCCTTTATCCCAAACTCCTGGATTTCCTTTTTGTTTACATTTGTAAACATGGCAGCCCCAGATTAAATTTCACCCTGGCCCAATGTTTTACAGCCCTATATAACCTCCGATCCCACTTCATGCACTTTCATCTCTGCTCTTCCCCCAGCCCCAATCCCCTCCTAGGACCTCCTCTGCCACTTTCCCACTACATTAAAAGAAATGTTCCCCCAATCCCACTCTTCCCCATTTATTTACACCTGACTGTGTGCACAGTTTCACCTTACATGCAGAATAATGGATTCTACATTACAATGCATACACTCCTGCCCTTACAAAACAGCACTTCACCCAATTTACCTCGAGCAACATCATGGAAGATCATATATAAAAAAATGGACCCAGCTTGGTAACATCGCCTGACTCCGCCCTGCCTCAGCTCATCTGCTGCTGAAACCCTCATCCATGCCTTGGTTACCTCTAGACTCGGCTATTCCAACGCTCTCCTGGCTGGCCTCCCATCTTCTACCCTCCGTAAACTTCAGCTCATCCAAAACTCGGCTGCCCGTGTCCTAACTCGCACCAAGTCCCGTTCGCCCATCGCCCCTGTGCTCGCTGACCTACATTGGCTCCCAGTTAAGCAACACCTCGATTTTATAATTCTCATCCTTATTTTCAAATCCCTCCATGGCCTCAGCCTCCCCCTAGCTCTGTAACCTCCTCCAGCCCTACATCACTCAGATGGCTTGCATCCCAGGTTGCTAAGGGAATTGGGGGAGGAGATAGTAGAAGGGCTTGCCATAATTTTCCAATCTTCCCTAGATGCGAGGGAGGTGCCTGGAGATTGGAAAGTGGCAAATGTGACACCATTGTTCAAGAAAGGGTGTAAGGACAATCCTAGTAACTACAGGCCGGTCAGCTTAACATCAGTGTTGGGTAAAGTTTTAGAAACAATAATCAAGGAAAAAATTAACGGGCACTTGGAGAGGTTTAAGCTAATTAAGGAGAGCCAACACGGATTTGGAAAAGGCAGATCGTGTTTGACTGATCTAATTGAATTTTTTGATGAAGTAACAGGGATGATTGATGAAGGGAATGCAATGGATGTTGTCTACATGGATTTTAAGCGGCGTTTGACAAAGTACCTCATAGAAGGCTGGTTAACAAAATTGAGGCTCATAGAATAGGTGGGTCAGTGGCAGCTTGGATAAGGAATTGGCTTAAGGACAGAAAACAGCGAGTTGTGGTAAATGACTGCTTTTCAGACTGGAGGATGGTAGACAGTGGTGTTCCCCAAGGGTCAGTGCTGGGGCCACTGCTTTTTTTGATATATAAATGACCTGGATATTGGAATACAGAGTAGAATTTCTAAATTTGCCGATGACACCAAACTTGGGGCTGTGGCAAACAGTGAGGATGATACCAATCGACTGCAACAGGACATAGAAAGGCTAGCAGAATGGGCAGACAAGTGGCAGATGGAATTTAATACAGAGAAGTGTGAGGTGATGCATTTTGGCAGAATGAACAGGGAGAGGCAATATACACTTAATGGCACAGTTTTAAAGAGTGTGCAGGGACAGAGGGACCTGGGAGTTAATGTGACTAGGTCCCTGAAGGTGGCGGGACATATTGAGAGAGTGGTTAGCAAAGCATATGGGATCTTTATAAATAGAGGTATTGAGTACAAAAGTAGAGAAGTTATGCTGAACCTTTATAAAGCGCAGGTTAGGCCACAACTGGAGTATTGCGTCCAGTTCTGGTCACCACACTTTAGGAAGGATGTGAAGGCCCTTGAGAGATGCAGAGGAGATTTACCAGAATGGTTCCGGGGATGGGGGATCTTAGCTACAAGGACAGGTTGGAGAAGCTGGATTTGTTTTCATTAGAGCAAAGGAGGTTGCGGGGTGATTTGATAGAGGTGTACAAGATTATGACGGGTTTGGATAGGCTAGACGGGGAAAGGCTGTTCCCACTAGTTGATGGTACAAGGACTAGGGGACACAGATTTAAGGTTTTGGGCAAGAGATACGGGGGGGATGTGAGGAAAAACTTTTTACGCAGCGAGTGGTGAGGACCTGGAATTCGCTGCCGATGGAAGTGGTGGAAGAGGAGACACTTGATGTTTTCAAGGGGAGACTGGATCGGCACTTGAGGGAAATAAACTTACAGGGCTACGGGGATAGAGTGGGGGAATGGGACTGACTGGATTGCTCTACAGAGAGCCGGCACGGACTCGATGGGCCGAATGGTCTCCTTCTGTGCCGTTATGACTCTAGCGCATCCCCGATTTTCATTGCTCCATCATTGGTGGCTGTGCCTTCAGCTGCTTAGGCCTAAGCTCTGGAATTCCCTCCCTAAACCTTTCTGCCTCTCTCTCCTCCTTTAAGACGCTCTTTAAAACCTGCCTCTTTGACCAAGCTTTTTGTCACCTGTCCCAATATCTCATGTGGCTTGGTGCCAAATTTTCCCCCTCCCGATAATCAGTCCTGAGAAGCACCTTGGGATGTTTTACTACGTTAAAGGCACTATATAAATACAAGTTATTGTATGCCTGAATTCTTCTAACAAGCCTCCTGTGAAATCCTTATTGAAGAGCTACTGACGAAGGGTCATCGACCTGAAACGTTAGCTCTGTTTCTCTCTCCACAGATACTGCCTGACCTGTTGAGTATTTCCAGCAGTTTCTGTTTTTATTACTGAGAATCTATATGTTATATCTACTGCATTCCCATTATCTACCTAATCAGTCACTTTTTCAAAAAATAACATTTGTCAAACACAACTTGCCTTCAATAAATCCATGCTGACTCCTTGATTATCTCAGATATTTCTAAATATTCCTTAATTTGATCTGAAATTTGGATTTGAAGAGGTTGCTCACAATGAACTGACCCAGTTACCTGGTTCATCATTCTCTGCCTTCTTGAACAGAAAAGTTACATTTTGCATATCCAAGAAGGATTTTAAAGAGAGGCCTGACCCAGTCTCAGACAATCATGGTTTCGATATCCTGGACTCAACTGTGCAAACAGATTGTAAGAGACAAACGCAGGCTGGGCCATTCACTTCTCACTGCTTGTTGACCAGTGCTGCGAGCTGCAGACAGACTTCCTACTATGCAGTACCACAAGAATTTAACCTACCATCTTGGCTCTGATTCTACAGCAACAGATCATGTGTTAGAAGGCACAGGCAGAGTCAGCAAAGCAGTCACTCCATCACCCAATGTATCCCATGGTGTGGTGAGGTTACATCACTTCAACCCACATCTGGAGAAAAACGGTCACTCCGCAATAGATTAAAACTGATCATCTGCAGCACAAGATTCTAGACTCACATTAACTCCAGGAGCCAAACTAAAATCCGAAAATCAAACTGGAGTCAATCGCCTTTAAAAATCTACTCCTGGTAACTGAACATAAAAGGGCCCAAGAACTACTCAGTATTGGTGCCTATTCCTAACAGTCTGTCAAAGGAAACATACATTTTATCAGAGAATCGGAGAAGTTTACAGCACAGAAAGAGGCCATTCGGCCCACCGTGTCTGTGCCTTCTGAAAGAGAGCTCTCCAGCCTAACCCCACGTTCCAGCTCTTGGTCCGTAGCCCTGTACGTTACAGCACTTCAGGTGCATATCCAAGAACTTTTTAAAAGAGTTGAGCGTTCCTGCCTCGACCACCCTTTCAGGCAGTGAGTTCCAGACCCCCACCACCCTCTGGGTGAAGAAAGTTCTCAACTCCCCTCTAATCCTTCTACCAATTACTTGAAATCTATGCCCCCTGGTTATCAACCCCTCTGCTGAGGGAAATAGGTCCTTCCTATCCACTCTATCTGGGCCCCTCATAATTTCACACACCTCAATTAAACCTCCCCTCAGCCTTCTCTGTTCCAAAGAAAACAACCCCAGCCTATCCAATCTTTCCTCATAACCAAAATTCCCCAGTCCAGGCAACATCCTCGTAAACATCCTGTATATAAAGAAGGTTGAATGTAAACAATGTTAATTTTAAAGTGAGAAGTCCAGATTAAAGATTGATGCTTAAACTGCCCAAAATAAATAATAGAAAGAATTGAAATAAATCTAAATATTGTTTGTATGTCAGCGCTTATCCAAGGGAGTTTAAAATTAAGCACTTGACAAACCCACATTCCAAATATAGTCATTGCTGCATTAGATTACAATGAACATAAAAGATCCGGCTGCAAACTATACCCAGGTAATCAACATTGCAAATATTTATTCTTTTTTAGTGATACACGGCACATTTTCTTTCTTCTCACTTACCAATCTCCTCTTTGCAATGATCTATTTCCAGCTGCAGTGTTTCTTCAATGTTCTCCTTTAGACACTGTTCAGCCTGAATCTGCTCCTTCAGGAATAGGATTTCTGCCTTTAGTTTCTCCTCTAGGTGGTCGGCTGCTGTCCGCACACTGATGATATCTTCACGGTACTTCTGCACTAGTTTGTGCAGTTCCTGAATCAAAGTGGCAAACACCATTATAGCAGTGCTTACTGGCACATCCCATCAGCAAAGCACACACGGCCGAGAAGGCCGAGTGGACCTGCGACCAGTCCTCCCCCACTCAGAGGCAGCCACCATCGTCACATGCCAAGCAGCTTGGAGAGAACTTTCCCTGTTCACGTGAAGTGGTGCTTGTCTGCACCGGGTGCCTCTCCACAGCAGCACACCCCAGACTGGAACCTGGGCAGCTGGAGGAATTCAAATCTCTGCGCCATCCCATTCCCCCAATCTTTGTGCTGCAGTGCAATTTGGGGAGGAAACAGCAAGGCATTTCCCCTCAAGATAATTGGCAAAAGGCGAGGGGAGAGGAGCAAAATATATATTTTTTAAAAACATAGCGAGTTATGATGATCTGGAATGCACGGCCCGAAAGGGTGGAGGAAGCAGATTCAATAGTAAATTTCAAGAAAATTGGATAAATACTTGAAAGGGAAAAATCTGCAGGGCTATGGAGAAAGAGCAGGGGGAGTGGGACTAATTGGAGAGCTCTTTCAAAGAGTTGACACAGGCTCGATGGGCCGAATGGCCTCCTTCTGTGCTGTATGATTCTGTATTTCCCCTCCAGAGACCGACATTTAAAAAAAAACTCAAGATAGCGTGCCATCCAGGTGTATTTTCATGCAATTCCTTGATATTTACTCAGTTCCTTTTTTAATTTGGAAGAGGAAGGACAGAAGCTACAAACTCCATCGGATAAGCAACAGGAGGAACACTGCACTCCAGCTTAAAAGTTTGAGTTGGGAGAAAGGGAATGTCTGGGCCAGTAGATATTGCAGAGTCACTCTACTGAGGAATCAGTAATCTTTTGGCAGCTGACCAAATGGGCCATCAGATACCAAGAGGTTGCTCTGCCGGCGCGTCAGTTACACACGGAAGCAGAGCAATTTCCTGCACCAATTTTCACAGCTTGTTTTACAATCTACCAGTGATACCAGAACCCCTGAAGACTTCTGCCTACAGTGGATGAAATGTGGACTTCCTCAGAAATGCAAATAAAGTGAATTCTCAGGTGCTTGGACCATAATATTGGGCAAGGTGGCCAAGCTGCTCACGCCACCATCACCTGCCATGTGCCTCATACTACCCTTGAAGAGCTTCAGAATGGTAACCAGTGAAGAAGAATTGATCGAGATGGTGTGCATGTGCTTGAGCATTGTGCATTGCCATTTGGGTTTTAGCTCTGGAGATAAACTTACAGGCTCCATCACTGAGCTGGTAAGCTGCGGAAAGCCTCAAACTGCCAGCAGAGTGAGCACAAGTCTGCCCCGACTACAGCACTTGATCAAACAGCACGAGCTCCAGGAGAGCGGAGCAGACAGTACACAGAATGGATCTGGTAGCTGGAATAAACTCTCTACAACTTAGGTCTTGCAGCCCAGCACTCCTGTTAAAACCCATTTCAGCAGAGCCAAGCAGCTCACTCCCACCTCTCACTTTCACAAATATCAAAAATAAGTCAACAGACTGAATTGTGATTTTACAGATTCATTCACCTCCACAGTGTCTGGTGGAATGAAGTTCTCTCCTTGAAGAACAGACGAGTGCAGACTATGCTTCCCCTGAAGACTCTCATTTTCCTTCTGCAGCCTCATCAGTTCCTCAGATACTTGCTCCCGTGACCGTATCAGCACCGCCTTTAGGAGAGAAGACAGTGACAGACAAAACAAAAACAATCAGCTACTGAGCTCCAGCTTTTTACAGTGTATTTTTAGCGCAGTAAAACCTCGTCAACTTTCAAATAGAATCACATTTGTTTAATGTGTCCTAAACTCCCCACCCCTCCATTTTCCCCCCTCATTCTTTTCCCCTTTCCTTTTAGGCCGCACTCCACACCCCGTTCCTCAGCTGACAGGACATGATACAAAGTCACATGTAGATCTCAGGAAGGCTGTTTGTGTAGCAAGAGGGGAGATAGGTGCACACAAACCCCTCTTAAAAAACATTCAGATTCCAAGCTAAGGCCGTCATGAAGTTGCTGAATATTTGATGGCCGTGGTACCCAGTATTGGACGATTATATATTCAATTTAGATTTTAAGTTCAGATGATGGATCAACATAAATAAGAAACCTGATGTAAATCTGTAACTCAAAGAAGGTGAAAACAAATGAACAATGTACAGCTGCGTCACGGAGCTAGTGGGCTGCTGAAACTCCCAAACTGTCAGGATTGTGAACAATAATCTACTCCAACTATAGCAAATTGACAGAGCTACTTCACAGCCGATTTTATTAAACAGAATATGACTACTTGATTTGGGGGGAAAAAATCATGACTGTTTGCGACACCATGTTTCCAGCTCACTGCACGGGACTGAAGTAGCTCGCTTTGTGCTGGTTCGTTAGCATAATATAAACAAATGATTTCAGTTAGGTGACGCCCTTCCATGTCCACGAGCTATGAACCGTTAAGTTAGAACTTGCAGAACTATAAACTGTATCAGAGATACTACTCAATCTGTACGAGAACCATTCATTCCCAGTGAAACTACCAATATTCCTCAGTGCTCCATTGCCATGTGTACAGCCAAAACATACGAGGTTGCCCCTTGACCTGGTGCGACATACCATTTGCTCCTGGGTGCTTCGTTTGGCTTGGGAAAACGACTGTTGCATGTTGGTGAGTAAGCGCTCAGCCTCTTGGGCTCGCTGTAACAGTCTAGCCACCTGGGAGAATAGAAACACAAGGGATGAGGCGTGTAGGAGCAAGGAATACACTGCAATAAAACAGGCCATTATTAATACATCTAACCACAGATTCCATCTGGGGTGCTTCGGTTTAAAATGCTTCAGAAAATATTTTACATTTAAAAAAAAACATTCTTACTAAATTAATTGCATTTAATTAAATGCACACATCATTTACAGAATGCCCTAGAAATTCGGAGTTCTATTTCAAAAAAGAGATGTATAGATTAATGCTGTACAGGGTTGTAGGGACCTCCAGACCCTCTGGAGTCTACGAGGTTCCTGAAGTCATCAGGTTTCTATATTTCTCTGTATTTTCTGGTTTACCAGCAGACTATTTCTGTTGCTGTAATCTAGCAAAACCTGTTTTCTGCATCGATAGCACCGTTTCCCTTTGGGTAGCTGCTGCAGTCTTTGAGATTAACACAAGGAGTGTGTCAACAGAGAAACATTTGAAAATCACTGGTCTACGATGTTATCGCTGAGGTACAGATTATACCAGTGGGAATTAATACTCTTTTATAAATAGCTAAGGCTCCCCTGATGGTTCAGTGAGTTTATCGAATGGAAGAACAAACTTACATTTATATAGTGCCTGTCACGACCCCAGGACGACCCAAAGCGCTTTACAGCCAATGAAGCACTTTTCAAGTGTAGTCACTGTTGTAATGTAGGAAACACGACAGCCAATATTTACACAGCAAGCTCCCACAAACAGCAATGAGATACACAACCAATTCAACTGTTTATGGTGATGTTGGTTGAGACACAAATGTTGGTCAGGACACCGGGGAGAACTCCCCTGCTCTTCTTCAAATAGTGCCATCCACCCGAGAGAGCAGACGAGACCTCAATTAAAGGGCTCATTCGAAGTAAGCCATCTCCAACAGTGCAACGCACTCTCAGTGCTGCACTGAAGTGCCAGCCTAGATTTTGTGCTGAAGGAGTGGGACTTGAACCCACAACCTTCTGACTCAAGCGAGAGTGCTACCCACTGAGCCACAGCTGACACAACAAGGTTCCAGGTGCAATCTCTTATCTGTGACTGCCAGTCGGTATCCCGGTGTTAAGTGAAGGGAATATCGATTGGCCAGAGTTTCTGCTCCTGATCACCATGTGATGAGCTCTGCTGGAAGCACCATTGTGGCTGTTGCTTTAGGAAAGGACTGGGCTTGCATGCCACGCCCGCCATCTCTCACTGCTGACATTCTATTATGAATAACGAGCAAGGAACAGCCAATGGCCTGAAACCGTAGCCCAGGAAGGAACCAGCGCTTTCCAGAGAGGAAGAAAAGGGAGGAAAATGATGAGAGAGAAAAAAATAAACACACTAGTAGCTGCCTTGGGCAAGTTGCACCTGCGGCTCCCGACACAGGCTCCTAATCTCAGCTGTATTGTCAGCAAGAGCCAGTGAATGGAAACCCAGCACCACAGGACAGGGAAGGAATGCTAAAGATGCTCCATCTGCTTTTGCTCGCTTCCTTGTAGTTACAAAGCGGCATTTGCAGGCGGCAGAGAATATTGAATCGTGCACGGTACATGGAGACATCATAAAAAGTAAGGTGATCCCCAAAATAGCCAGTTGGGTAATAATATAAAGCAGCAAACAGATTGATTGCAAGAGCAGGTGTCAATGCCAGTCAAAACCATGACCTCTTCGATCAGAAGCAAACTATTCGAGTGCATTCCAACTCTGACTACCACATGGAACCATGGCAACCAGGTCAAGTTTACTCAGCACCTTGCAGTCCTCAGTAAAATGACTGGGATAAAAACCGACACAAAATACTTATCACGAACAAAACACCAAAGCATTTTACAAGGAGGGGGGTAAAGTAAGAACTAGGCATTCATGAGCTATCATGCCTGATGCACTTATGGAAAGAAGTTTCACACTATATTGCTTCCTGGAGCAGATTCTCCATTCCGATCATACGTGTGTATTCACAGTGACAGTTTCACTCTATCCGATTCATAGAGGGAGGAAGTCACGTAAATAAACAGCAATACACACCTTCCAGCCATTACTTTTCTCCTGGCTGTTTCAGATGCCTCTGTTAGGAGCAGAAGTTACAAAGGTACATAGACAGATAAAGTGAGTCAGCAAAACGATGGCAGATGGAGGTCAACGTGGGGAAATGTCTCGATCCAAGACAGACAATCAGAATATTTTCCAAATAGTCCCATCTCCAACCTCCCTTTCTCTCCAAAGTCCTTGAATGTGTTAATGCCTCCCAAATCCGTGCCCATCTTTCCTGCAATGCCACATTTATACCTGCCCAATCAGGTTTCCACCCTGACAGTACAGAAACGGCCCTCGGCAAAATCACAAATTACATCCTGTGACTGTGATCGTGGTAAACTATCCCTCCTCATCCTTCTCGGCCTGTCTGCAGCCTTGGACACGGTTGACTACACCATCCTCCTCCAATGCCTCTCCTCCATTGTTCAGCTGGGTGGGACTGCCCTCGCCTGGTTCCATTCTTACCTCTCCAGTCGTAGTCAGAGAATCTCCTACAATGGCTTCTCTACCCACTCCTGCACAGTTATCCCTGGAGTCCCCCAAGGAGTCCTTGGCCCCCTCTTATTTCCCATCTACATGCTGCCCCTCAGCAACATCATCCGAAAACATGTCAGATTCCACATGTACACTGACACTCAGCTCTTCCTCACCACCACCTCTCTCGACCCCACCAATGCATCTGATTTGTCACTCTGCTTCTTCGACATCCAGTACTGGATGAGCAGAGATTTCCTCCAACTAAATATTGGGAAGACTGAAGCCATCGTCTTCAGCCCCACCACAAACTCTGTTCCTTTGCCACTGACACCATTACCCTCCCTGGCCGCTGTCTGAGGCTAAAACAGACTGTTCACAACCTCAGCATCTTATCTGACCCGGAGCTGAGCTCCCAACCCAATTTACCATCCTAATGATCACAAGTAACGCCTACTTCCATCTCCGTAACATCGCCCGACTCTGCCCCTTCCAGTGCTCATCTGCAGCTGAAACCTTCATGCACGTAGCATTAGAAACAAAACAGATGAACTGATAGCGCAAATAGAAATAAATAAGTACGATCTGATAGCCATTACAGAAACATGGCTGCAGGATGACATAGATTGGGACCTGAATATTGAAGGGTACATGACATTTAGGAAGGACAGGAAGCTAGGAAAAGGTGGAGGGGTGGCTCTGTTAATTAATGATGGTATTAGCACAATAGAGAGGGATGACCTAAGTTCAGGAAACCAGGATGTAGAAGCGGTTTGGGTAGAGATGAGAAATGATAAAGGCAAGAAGTCACTTGTGGGAGTGGTGTACAGGCCCCCTAACAGTAACCACATGGTAGGATGGAGTATAAAGGAAGAAATAATGGGAGCTTGTCAGAAAGGTACGACAATAATCATTGGGGATTTTAATCTATATATAGACTGGAAAAATCAGATGGGCAAAGGTAGCCTAGGAGTTCATAGAATGTTTTCGGGATAGTTACTTAGAACAGCACGTTCTGGAGCCAACCAGAGAGCAGGCTATACTAGACCTGGTATTGTGCAACGAGATAGGATTAATTAATGACCTCAGTTTTTTTTAAAATTCGTTTATGGGATCAGGGCGTCGCTGGCAATGCCAGCATTTATTGCCCATCCCTAGCTGCCCTTGAGAAGGTGGTGGTGAGCCGCCTTCTTGAACCGCTGCAGTCCGTGTGGTGAAGGTGCTCCCACAGTGCTGTTAGGGAGGGAGTTCCAGGATTTTGACCCAGCGACGATGAAGGATCGGAGATATACTTCTAAGTCAGGATGGTGTGTGACTTGGAGGGGAACTTGGAGGTGGTGGTGTTCCCATGCGCCTGCTGCCTTTGTGAAGGGTGCCCCTAGGTAGCAGCAATCATAATATGATTGAATTTTACATTCAGTTTGATGGAGAGAAGAGTGGGTCCAAGACTAGTATTTTAAACTTAAATAAGGGTATGAGGGCATGAAAGCAGAGCTAGCTAAAGTGAACTGGCAAATTAGGTTAAGGGATAGGTCAATAGAGTTGCAGTGGCAGACATTTAAGGGGATATTTCAAAATACACAGAATATATACATTCTAACGAGAAAGAAAAATTCCAAGGGGAGGACCCACCATCCGTAACGAGTGGTGTGCCACAGGGATCAGTGCTGGGGCCTCAACTTTTTACAATTTATATAAATGACTTGGATGAAGGGACTGAAGGTATGGTTGCTAAATTTGCTGATGACACAAAGCAGAGTGACAAATCAGATGCATTGGTGGGCTCTGAGGAGAGAAAAATTAGAGTACGAGAGAAAGCTAGCTAGAAATATAAAAACAGAAAGTAAGAGTTTCTATAGATATTTAAAAAAGAGTTAACAAAGTGAGCGTTGGTCCTATAAAAATAATGGAAAATAAGGAGATGGCAGTTGAATTGAACAGGTATTTTGCATCGGTCTTCACTATAGAGGATACAAGTAACATCCCAGAAATAGCTGTAAATCAGGAAATGGAAGGGAGGGAGGAACTCAGGATAATTATAATCACCAGGGAAGTGGTACTGAGCAAATTGTTGGAGCTGCGGGCTGACAAGTCCCCGGGTCCTGATGGACTTCATCCTAGGGTCTTAAAAGAAGTGGCTCGTGAGATAGTTGATGCGTTGGTTTTAATTTTGCAAAATTCCCTAGATTCGGGGAAGGTTCCATTAGATTGGAAAATAGCAAATGTAAGTCCTTTATTCAAAAAGGGAAGACAGAAAGCAGGAAACTACAGGCCAGTTAGCTTAACATCTGTCATAGGGAAGATGTTAGAAGCTATTATTAAAGACGTTATAGCAGGGCACTTAGAAAAGTTCAAGGTAATCAGGCAGAGTCAACATGATTTCGTGAAAGGGAAATCATGCTTAACTAATTTATTGGAGTTCTTTGAGGAAGTAACATGTGCTGTGGATAAAGGGGAACCGGTGGATGTACTGTACTTAGATTTCCAGAAGGCATTTGCTAAGGTGCCGCATCAAAGGTTATTGCAGAAAATAAAAGTTCATGGTGTAGGGGGTAACATATTGGCAGGATAGAAAATTGGCTAGCTAACAGGAAACAGAGAGTAGGCATAAATGGGTCATTTTCTGGTTGGCAAGATGTAACGAGTGGTGTGCCACAGGGATCAGTGCTGGGGCCTCAACTTTTTACAATTTATATAAATGACTTGGTTGAAGGGACCGAAGGTATAGTTGCTAAATTTGCTGATGACACAAAGATAGGTAGGAAAGTAAATTGTGAAGAGGACATAAGGAGGCTACAAAGGGATATAGATAGGTTAAGTGAGTGGGCAAAGATCTGGCAAATGGAGTATAATGTGGGAAAATGTGAAATTGTGCATTTTGGCAGGAAGAATAAAAAAGCATATTATCTAAATGGTGAGAGATTGCAGAGCTCTGAGATGCAGAGGGATCTGGGTGTCCTAGTGCATGAATCGCAAAAGGTTAGTATGCAGGTACAGCAAGTAATTAGGAAAGCTAATAGAATGTTATCGTTTATTGCGAGGGGAACTGAATACAAAAGTAGGGAAGTTATGCTGGGCATTGGTGGGACCACATCTGGAGTACTGTGTACAGTATCGGTCTCCTTATTTAAGGAAGGATGTAAATGCATTGGAAGCAGTTCAGAGAAGGTTTACTAGACTAATACCGGGAATGGGCGGGTTGTCTTATGAGGAAAGGTTGGACAGGCTAGGCTTGTATCCGCTGGAGTTTAGAAGAGTAAGAGGTGACTTGCTTGAAACATAAGATCCTGAGGGGTCTGGACAGGGTGGATGTGGAGAGGATGTTTCCTCTTGTGGGGGAATCTAGAACTAGGGGTCACTGTTTAAAAATAAGGGATTGCCCATTTAAGACAGAGATGAGGAGAAATTTTTTCTCACAGAGGGTGGTGAGTCTTTGGAACTCTCTTCCTCAGAGGGTGGTGGAAGCAGAGTCTTTGAATATTTTTAAGGCAGAGGTAGATAGATTCTTGATAAGCAAGGGGGTGAAAGGTTATCCGGGTAGGCAGGAATGTGGAGTAATCAGATCAGCCATGATCTTACTGAATGGCAGAGCAGGCTCGAGCGGCCAAGAGGCCTACTCCTGCTCCTAATTCATAAGTTCGTATGCATGCTTTTATTACCTCCAGAATCCACTATTCCAATGCTCTCCTGCCCGACCTCCCATCTTCACCCTTCATAAATTTAAGCTTATCCAAAACTCTGTTGCCCATATCCTATTCTACACCAAGTCCCACTCATCCATCACCCCTGTGCTTGCGGACCTATATTGGCTTAGGGGGTCCAGCAACACCTCGAATTTAAAATTCACATTCTTGTGTTCAAAACCCCTCATGGCCTCGTCCCTCCCTATCTCTGTAACCTCCTCCAGCCCTAAACCCCTCCAAGATCTCTGCCTTCCCGCAATTTTGGCATCTTGTGCATCCCCAATTTCCTTCGCCCCACCATTGCCGGCTGTGCCTTCATCCATCCAGGAACTAAACTCTGGAAATTTCTCCCTGAACCTCTCCACCTCTCACCTTTAAAACACTCCTTAAAACCTACCTCTTTGACCAAGCTTTTGTTCACCTGCCCATATGTCCTTGTGGCTTGGTGTCAAATTTTGTCTGATAACGATTCCTGTGAAGGGCTTTGGGACGTTTTACTATGTTAAAGGCGCTATATAAATACAAGTTGTTGTAAATGGCGAGAGACTAGGAACAGTGGAGGAGCAGAGGGATTTGCATGTCTAGGTACACAAATCACAAAAAGCTAGTGCACGGGTACAAAAAGTAATCAAATAGGCTAATTGAATGTTGGCCTTTATCTCAAGGGGGCTGCAATACAAAAGTGAGATACTTCAGTTGTGTGCAGTCTTGGTCAGACCGTCTGAAATACTGCGTTCAGTACGACACCTCAAAGGACACATTGGCCTTGGAGTGGGTACAGCACAGATTCACCAGAATACCAGGGCTTAGAGGGTTAAATTACAAATACCGGTTAAATAAACTTGGTTTCTATTATACCTCCCCTCTTCCCACTGTCCAGGGCCCCAAACACCCCTTCCAGGTGAAACAGCGATTTACTTGTACTTCCTGCAATTTAGTATACTGTATTCGCTGCTCACGATGTGGTCTCCTCTACATTGGGGAGACCAAACGCAGATTGGGTGACCGCTTTGCGGAACACCTCCGTTCAGTCCGTAAGGGGGACCCCGAGCTCCCGGTCGCCTGTCACTTTAATTCACCGCTTCACTCCCACTCTGACCTCACTGTCCTCGGCCTATTACACTGTTCCACGGAAGCGCAGCGTAAGCTCGAGGAACAGCACCTCATCTTTCGTTTAGGCACGCTACAGCCCTCTGGACTCAATATCGAGTTCAACAATTTTAGATCATAACCTCAGCTCCAATCACATTTATATTTTATTTTTTCATCCACCCTTTTATTTGCCCCCCCAACCCCACTTTTTTTTTCTCCTGGAAGCTGGCAGCTGTCCTTCATTCTGCCAGTGGATTTCACACTTCTTTCAGCCTTAACCTGTCACATCAACACCACCTCTTGCCTTGCATATCTCTTAATGTCTCTTAATGTCTCTTTATCTCCCCTTTTGTTCCTTTATCCCCTCCCCTTTTCCCAGCTTTATCCTGGCCTTAAATCTATTTGATTTCCGGCTCTTTCCAGTTCTGACGAAAGGTCATCGACCTGAAACGTTAACTCTCTTTCTCTCTCCACGGATGTTGTCTGGCCTGCTGAGTTTTTCCAGCGTTTTCTGTTGTTATTTCGGATTTCCAGCATCCGCAGTATTTTGCCATCGTATTGGTTTCTATTCCCTTGAGTTTAGAGGGTTGAGGGGTAATCTAACTGAGGTGATAAAAGAATTCGATAGGGTAGATACAGAGAAACTATTTCCTCTGGTGGGAGAATCCAGAACAAGAGCACAACCTAAAAATGAGAGCTAGGCCATCTAGGCGTGATCTCAGGAAGCACTTTTCCCCCCACACAAAGGGCATTGGAAATCTGGAACCCCCCCCCACCCCACCCCCCAGAAATGATGTGGATGCTGGGGGTCAATTGAAATTTGAAGACTGAGATAAACAGTTTTTTTTTGCGGTAAGGGTATCAAGGGATATGGAGTAAAGGCGGGTAAATGGGGTTGAAGTACAAATCAGCCATGATCTGATTGAATTTGAGGGGCTGAATGGCCTACTCCTATTGTTTCACTTTTTATTGATCCTGTTCCCACCAGCCTGCTCCTCTCCGAGGCTCTGGTTCTCATTCCTTGCCTTTTCCTGAAACTATGCAGCTGAACTGGAAGAACCCTTCTGTGTGCTAAGTGCGATAAAGTTACAAACCCGCTCGTTGAAAAGGGTTAGATCTGGTGCACAAAAGAAACCTTCCATTACTTGGAGCAGCAATAACCCCCCCATAGCAAAGTGAAGATTAGCCCCTGTACATGGACCAATTGTAGACACTCCTCCACTCAGCACTGAACCCTATCAAAATTACAGCCACAAAGTGAGCAAAAACAAACTGACGTATTAAAGAACTTAATTCAATTGTAGAAATCATAAGAATGCCTCATGTAAATAAAACACACAGTTCAGCATGAATCAATATCAAGGCCGCTCTGGAGTTCCACATCATTTCTTTTACTTTCCAAACACCGAAGTCCCGTTGCATAAACTGAACAAAAACTGCTGCCTGGATTTCCAAAAACAGCAGAGTAAATAACGAAATTACGTTTTTATTTTATTCATTCTTGGGCTGTGGGCATCGCTGGCAAGGCAGGGGTTTATTGCCCATCACTGGTGGCTCAGAGAAGGTGGTTGTGGGCCGCCTTTGCAGCAGTTTGATACAACCGAGTGGCTTGCTCGGGCAGGCAAGGGCCAGCCATGTTGCTGTGGGACTGCACACATGTAGGCCAGACCAGGTAAGGACGGCAAATTTCATTCCCTAAAAGGACATTAGTGAACCAGTTGGGTTTTTACGGCAATCCGACAGCTTCATGGTCACTTTTACTAATACCAGCTTTTTATTTCCAGCATTTAAAAAAAAACTGACCTCAAATTTTCAAACTGGGATTTGAACTCACGTTCTCTGGCTTACTAGTGGGGAACGGTGGCATAGCGGTAATCTTACTGGGCTAATAATCCAGAGGCCTGGACGAATGATCCAGAGACGCGAGTTCAAATCCCACTACGGGGATCTGGAATAAAAAGCTGACTCTTAACTGCCCTCTGAAATGGCCGAGCAAGTCACTCAGTTGTAACAAACTGCTACAAGAAACAATAAGAATAAAACTGGACGGACCACCCGGCATCGACCTCGGCACCGGCTACGGACACGACAACGGCACACCCAGCCCAGTCGACCCTGCAAAGTCCTCCTCACCAACATACAAAGAAACATAGAATCTAGGAGCAGGAGTAGGCCATTCGGCCCGTCGAGCCTGCTCCACCATTCAATACGATCATGGCTGATCATCCAAATCCAGTACCCTGTCCCTGCTTTAATCCCCACAGTACACATATCCCACCCTACCCCCGTAACCCCACGTATTTAATTCCCCCCAACATATCCCATCCTATCCCCATAACCCCACATATTTAATACCCCCCTAACACTAAGGGTCAATTTATCATAGCCAAATCAACCTAACCCGCACATTTTTGGACTGTGGGAGGAAACCGGAGCACCCGGAGGAAACCCACGCAGACATCTGGGGAATTGTGCCAAAATTGGGAGAGCTGTCCCACAGACTAGTCAAGCAACAGCCTGACATAGTCATACTCACAGAATCATACCTTTCAGCCAATGTCCCAAACTCCTCCATCACCATCCCTGGGTATATCCTGTCCCTCCGGCACAGTGGTATACAGTTAGGAAGGAGTGGCCCTCTGAGTCCTCAACATTGACTCCGGACCCCATGAAGTCTCATGGCTTCAGGTCAAGCATGGGCAAGGAAACCTCCTGCTGATTATCACCTACCTCCCTCCCTCAGCTGATGAATCAATACTCCTCCATGTTGAACACCACTTGGAAGAAGCACTGAGAGTAGCAAGGGCGCAGAATGTACTCTGGGTGGGGGACTTCAATGTCCATCACCAAGAATGGCTCAGTAGCACCATTACTGACCGAGCCCTGAAGGACATAGTTGCCAGTCTGGGCCTGCGACAGGTGGTGAGAGAACCAACACTTGACCCCGTCCTCACCAATCTACCTGTCGCAGATGCATCTGTCCATGACAGCATTGGTAACAGTGACCACCACACAGTCATTGTGGAGACGAAGTCCCGTCTTCACACTGAGGACACCCTCCATCGTGTTGTGTGGCACTACCACCGTGCTAAATGGGATAGATTCAGAACAGATCTAGCAGCTCAAAACTGGGCATCCATGAGGCGCTGTGGGCCATCATCAGCAGCAGAATTGTATTCCACCACAATCTGTAACCTCATGGCCCAGCATATCCCTCACTCTACCATTACCATCAAGCCAGGGGACCAACCCTGGTTCAATAAGGAGTTTAGAAGAGCATGCCAGGAGCAGCACCACGCGTACCTAAAAATGAGGTGCCAACCTGGGGAAGTAGCAACACAGGACTACATGCATGCTAAAAAGCGGAATCAGCATGCTATAGACAGGTCTAAGCGATCCCACAATCAACGGATCAGATCAAAGCTCTGCAGTCCTGCCACATCCAGTCATGAATGCTGGTGGACCATTAAACAACTAACGGGAGGAGGAGGCTCCATGAATATCCCCATCCTCAATGATGGTGGAGCCCAGCACGAGTGCAAAAGACAAGGCTGAAGCGTTTGCAAATATCTTCAGGCAGAAGTGCCGAGTGGATGATCCATATCGGCCACCTCCTGAGGTCCCCACCATCACAGAAGCCAGTCTTCAGCCAATTCAATTCACTCCACGTGATATCAAGAAACGGCTGAGTGCACTGGATGCAGCAAAGGCTGTGGGCCCCGACAACATCCCGGCTGTCGTGCTGAAGACTTGTGCTCCAGAACTAGCCGCGCCTCTAGCCAAGCTGTTCCAGTATAGCTACAACACTGGCATCTATCCGACAATGTAGAAAACTGTCCAGTTATGTCCTGTCCACAAAAAGCAGGACAAATCCAATCCGGCCAATTAACGCCCCATCAGTCTACTCTCGATCATCAGCAAAGTGATGGAAGGTGTCGTCGATAGTGCTATCAAGCAGCACTTACTCACCAATAATCTGCTCACTGATGCCCAGTTTGGGTTCCGCCAGGACCACTCGGCTCCAGACCTCATTACAGCCTTGGTCCAAAAATGGACAAAAGAGCTGAATTCCAGAGATGAGGAGAGAGTGACTGCCCTTGACATCAAGGCAGCATTTGACTGAGTATGGCATCAAGGGGCCATAATAAAACTGAAGTCAATGGGAATCAGGGGGGAAAACTCTCCACTGGCTGGAGTCATACCCAGCACAAAGGAAGATGGTTGTGGTGGTTGGAGGTCAATCATCACAGCCCCAGGCCATCGCTGCAGGAGTTCCTCAGTGCAGTGTCCTAGGCCCAACCATCTTCAGCTGCTTCATCAATGACCTTCCCTCCAACACAAAGTCAGAAATGGGGATGTTCGCTGATGACTGCACAGTGTTCAGTGCCATTCGCAACTCCTCAGATAATGAAGCAGTCCATGCCAGCATGCAACAAGACCTGGAAGACATTCAGGCTTGGGCTGATAAGTGGCAGGTAACATTCGCGCCACACAAGAGCCAGGCAATGACTATCTTCAACAAGCGAGAGTCTAACTACCACCCCTTGACATTCAGCGGCATTACCATCGGCAAATCCCCCACCATCAACATCCTGGGGGGTCACCATTGACCAGAAACTTAACTGGACCAGCCACATAAATACTGTGGCAACAAGAGCAGGTCAGAGGCTGGGTATTCTGCGGCGAGTGTCTCACCTCCTGACGCCCTTTTGGTCACCTATCCTAATGTTTCCTCACGTAGTTCTGTGCCCAATTTTGTCCGATAATGCTCCTGTGAAGCACCTCGGGACGTTTTACTACATTAAAGGTGCTATATAAATACAAGTTGTTTCATTTTCTCTAACCTTTGCATTTATTGAACCAGGCTAATACCCGTCAATATTATTATAAAATTGATCCAGTCAATACACTGGAATTTCTGTACATCTTGCTTCTGGTAAATCAGTTTTATTAAGATACTACAAACGCAACCATTTTGAATATTTTGACAATCATACATAGGATTTGTAGTGAGACATGATTTAAAAGCTGGTAGTTTCCTCAACTTCATGACTACTATACAGTGAAGCAAGATGGATAAATAAAAGCAGATCTCATTATATGGTCTGCTACTACTTTGGAGCAATTTTTGCAGTGGTAAGACTGCCAACCAAATCTAAAAGCATACGGTAAGGATGAGCCAAGCAAGTGAAATGTCGGAGTCCTGTTACATGAACACATTTGAATCTGCCTTGATGATTTTGATTCCTGTCCTTACTGTAGGCTTTGTGCTGTTACATTCATGTTGTTTTACTGGGGGGGGAGATGATGTTGTCACATACTGCAAACTGAATTAGTCACCTTAATGGATCTTTTTACTTTATCTTGGACCACTTTACAAAGCTCCACAACAATGGAAGTTAGTGCCATCCTGCAATATTTCTTGCTGCCACTGGTTTGTTTCCCCAGAATAGTTTGGTATTTGTAAAAGTGATGATCCAAGGACCCAAATATCTTACTAGATTGTGCTCAATTATACTGCTTCAGTGCCGCAAAAACCCAATTCAAAATAAACGGCAACTACGTAAACAGAGCTTCATCAGCAAGTCACACATTCTAGGTGTAAGTGTATCTAATTACAAGTATTCGAAACGCCATGCCTGCCCCAGGTACCTGGTTACTGGTGTCCTCAGAGCTCCTCTTGACATAATCCTCCAGCTCCTGTTTCTCTTTCATTGTTCTTTCCAGCTGTTCATTGGCCTGTCGCAGCATCACTTGTAGTTTCTTTACCTGCACAGTTATTAAGCAGATAGACACAACATCAGAAAGAGTCCAATGTATAGAATCACTTTCAGCACAAGACAACAACGAGCTTTCAATTATTTTTATACTCAATGTCTTGCGGGGGAACAGGGGGCGGTCACTGATCTAAGTGAATACAAATAACTGATATTCTGATTGCACGGAAGAGAAAGTATGCGAGAGAGAGAGAGCGCGAAGAGTGCGTGCGCGAGTGCAGAAGAGAGATTACACACGAGAGTTAGAGATACTAAGTGACTGATGGAGAGTGAGAAAGACAAGGTAAAATGTGGTACCCTTGTTTAAAAAGGGAGAAAAGGATAGACCGAGTAATTACAGGCCAGTCAGCCTAACCTCGGTGGTGGGAAAATTATTGGAAAGAATTCTGAAGGACAGGATAAATCTTCATTTAGAAAGACACAAATTAATCAGGGACAGTCAGCACGGATTTATTAAGGGATGGTTGTGTCTGACAAACTTGATTGAATTTTTTGAGGAGGTAACAAGGAGGGTAGATGAGGGTAGTGCGTTTGATGTAGTGTATATGGACTTTAGCAAGGCTTTTGATAAGGTTCCACATGGCAGACTAGTCATGAAGTTAAAAGCCCATGGGATCCAGGGCAAAGTGTCAAGTTGGATTCAAAACTGGCTCAGAGACAGGAAGCAGAGGGTAATGGTTGATGGGTGTTTTTGTGACTGGAAGGCTGTTTCCAGTGGGGTTCCGCAGGGCTCAGTACTAGGTCCCTTGCTTTTTGTGGTATATATCAATGATCTAGACTTGAATATAGGGGGTATGATTAAGAAGTTTGCAGATGATACTAAATTCGGCTGTGTGGTTGATACTGAAGAAGGAAGCTGTAGACTGCAGGAAGATATCAATAAATTGGTCAGGTGGGCAGAACAGTGGCAAATGGAATTCAATCCGGAGAAGTGTGAGGTAATGCATTTGGGAGGGCTAACAAGGAAAGGGAATACACATTAAATGGTAGGACACTGAGTAGTGTAGAGGAACAAAGGGACCTTGGAGTGCATGTCCACAGATCCCTGAAGGTAGCAGGCCAGGTAGATAAGGTGGTTAAGGCGGCATACGGAATGCTTGCCTTTATTAGCTGTGGCATAGAATACAAGAGCAGGTGGGTTATGCTTCAACTGTATAAAACACTAGTTAGGCCTCAGCTAGAGTACTGCATGCAGTTTTGGTCACCACATTACAGGAAAGGGTAGGGTACAGAGGAGATTTACAAGGATGTTGCCGGGAGTAGAGAATCTTAGCTAGGAGGAAAGACTGGATAGGCTGGGTTTGTTTTCCTTGGAACAGAGGAGGCCGATTGAGGTGTATAAAATGATGTAGAGATGCCGGTGTTGGACTGGGGTGGACAAATGTGAGAAGTCGCACAACACTAGGTTATAGCTCCGAAAGCTTGTGATTTCAAATAAAACTGTTGGACTATAACCTGGTGTTCTATAAAATGATGGGCATAGATAAAGTGGATAGAAAGGACCTATTTCCCTTAGCAGAGGGGTCAAAAACCAGGGGGCATAGATTTAAAGTAATTGGTGGAAGGTTTAGAGGGGATTTGAGGGCAGATTTCTTCACCCAGAGGGTTGTGGGGGTCTGGAACTCACTGCCTGAAAGGGTGGTAGAGGCAGGAACCCTAACCACATTTAAAAAGTACTTGGATGTGCACTTGGGATACTCTAACCTGCAGGGCTACGGACCAAGAGCTGGGAAGTGGGATTAGGCTGGATAGTTCGTTGCTGGCCGGCGTGGACACGATGGGCCGAAATGGCCTCCTTCCGTGCTGTAACTTTCTATGATTCTATGAAATACAGAGCTGAAAAAAGGTCCTCACCCTAAACATTAACTTGTCAATCAGCATTTGTGGAGAGAACAGAAATGTGTCTCCAGCATTTTTGTTTCAAATGAATGCAAAGCTTTGCCAAGAGTTTTATCCTGCATGCATTGTGCAGTATGCGTTTTTTTGTTGGATTGTATATCTCATCAACAAACCATATTCATGTTGCATAATTAGGTGTTAATTTGTGCCCTTATCTCTCAGACAGGAATTACAATGACTTATCTACCACATGACTACCAGCATGGTACCTCCATGTGCTTTTCCTCACTTTTTTACCATGATGCAGAGATGCCGGTGTTGGACTGGGGTGGACAAAAATGAGAAGCCGCACAACACCAGGTTATAGTCCAACAGTTTTATTTGAAATCACAAGCTTTCGGAGCGCTGCTCCTTCGTCAGGTAAAGTGAAGGAATACAAATCAGTAAAGCATATATAGACAGAGAATAATGTGTAGCGTACAATGTCAGACGACTTTCTGACTGCCCTCCATCACACCTCGGCAGAGATACAATCAGGTCAGTCAGGAAGGCATTACATCAAAGACACAGCAAAATACAGCTAAGACAATGAGGTGGGGTCACAGGGAGTCCAACGTGTCAAATGCTGCAGTCTGTATGGTTAAGCTTTTGACTTTTTTTTTAAAAACTGGACCCCCTGTGACCCCACCTCATTGTCTTAGCTGTATTTTGCTGTGTCTTTGATGTAATGCCTTCCTGACTGGCCTGATTGTATCTCTGCCGAGGTGTGATGGAGGGCAGTCAGAAAGTCGTCTGACATTGTACGCTACACATTGTTCTCTGTCTATATATGCTTTACTGATTTGTATTCCTTCACTTTACCTGACGAAGGAGCAGCGCTCCGAAAGCTCGTGATTTCAAATAAAACTGTTGGACTATAACCTGGTGTTGTGCGACTTCTCATTTTTGTTCACTTTTTTTACATTCAGTATTAGTACAGTTGGTTCAGTCGCTAGAGGAAGGAACGGAGACAAACTTAACACTAAAACCTTTAACACACAAAACCTCGGAGCTTGTTGGTTTACATTTCCAGAAAGAAGAACCACAGCAAAGCACAAGGATCTCACTGGCACCGGCTTCAGTGCCGAGAAGCATCAATCGACAAGATGCTGCAAAGATTAGAACCGTGTGAAACTTACTGTAAACCTGTAGATTTCTTGGCAACAGCCTAGGCTATTGGTGCTGTAGAATTCTGTCTGTTTATATCATGGGGTGGATTCCAAGGCACTTGGATCAGCACACAAGTAACTGCTTGCAAAGTTGTAGTTTATGACTTCATTCTCTGGCCTCTGAACTGTTCCCAATGAATGGGGATGTTTCAGTGGGAAACTAGACAGCACCAGCGGGCCCACCTACACTTAAGGCCTTGCACTACCAGCCGCTGCATTTATATTGTTGCTATGGTGTTGCTGCCTCTGGCGACACCAGTGAAAGCCACTTCAGGGGTTTGACTGCCTCCAGTGGCAGTAGCACTGCCCCATTTACAGGACAGCATTGCTATCAAAGTGGGGCAGCAGCACTGCAAAAGGTCCTTCCTTTAAAAAACACCATCGCAGCTCTCAGAAACAGCTTACGGCAATTCACACGTTGAATTACTTTGACTGTTGTGTAGGCAAAAGATAAGTCCAGCAAAAATGAAATCTTTGAAAGCATATGGGGATAGTCCTATCTCAGAGTTCAAATGTTGGGCTTTACTAACATTTATATCTTGGCTTTTGAGGAGTTGGGTGGGAGCTGTTATAATTTGAGGTTACATTTTGGGGGGCTGGAAGGGATTGGTCCCTATCATACCAATACTGGTAAACTTGCTTGACTATCAGTCGTGTTGATTAGAATCATAGGGGGAGAAATTCGGTTGGTTAGCGCCTCCAGTTAGCGTCTGGTGGGAGCGCTAATGAAGCAGCGCCGGGGCGAATCGAATCCAGCAGCGCACGCCAAATCCAGTTGTCCCTTAGCGTCGCCGCTAACAGTTAGCACCTGGGGCTTTAGTGCCAGGCAGATCATGACGTCAGTGAGCGTGCAACGACAGGAAGAGGAGGCGTGAAGCAGGCGGATGGCGGCTCCAGGGGTGATATTTAAAGAGATCAGTTGCAGCTGTCAGGTTAGTGCTGTTTCACTGCTTCCTGGTCAGTTTGCGATTGTGCAAGGGTTTAATTCAGTCATTTAAAGGTTCTTTAGTATCAGGAGTGTTGTGGCAATTAAAAATGTTTCATTTATTCTGACAAAATTTCAATGTTACATTAATGGGGGCTGTACTGGCAGTCGACCTCGCCCTCCAGGATCTACTGCAGAGGGAGCGGAGGCAGCGAGAAAGATTGCAAGATGTGGCCAGAGGGAGGAGGAGGGCCATCAGGGCTCTGAACAGGAGGCCTTACCCTCCGAGGGTATTCTGAGAGCACTTCTCCTACCTCCAATTAAGCGAGGAGCAGTGTATTAGAAGGCTCCGCTTCAGCAAGAATGTGTGCCACCCTCCTGCAACCAGACTTCGAGCCTCTGATTGGGGTGACCACAGCTCTCTCAATGGCATTGTGTGCGAGACAGCGTGTGCGAGTGCAGGAGAGATTATGCACGAGAGAGTTAGAGATACTAAGTGACTGATGGAGAGTGAGAAAGACAAAGTGAAATACAGGAATCCCGCCCCAACTGCAGTTTTGCCATACGTGGATTTCAAGTATACACGGTTTCCTCTCTGACAACTTTTGCCAACCGCGGTTTTACTAACCACGGGGGTTTTCAGGGACGTATCCCCCGTGGTTGGGGAAGGATTATTGTACAGAGCTGAAAAAAGGTCCTCACCCTAAACATTAACTTGTCAATCAGCATTTTTGGCGAGAACAGAAATGTGTCTCCAGCATTTTTGTTTCAAATGAATGCAAAGCTTTGCCAAGAGTTTTATCCTGCATGCATTGAGCATGTTTGCGGTTTTTTGTTGGATTGTAATATCTTGTCAACAAACCATATTCATGTTGTATAATTAGGTGTTCATTTGTGCCCTTATCTCTCAGACAGGAATTACAATTGAGAGAAGTCGCACAACACCAGGTTATAGTCCAACAGTTTTATTTGAAATCACAAGCTTTTGGAGCGCTGCTCCTTCGTCAGGTGAAGTGAAGAGATGTATATCAGCACAGCATATACATCTCTTCACTTCACCTGACGAAGGAGCAGCGCTCCGAAAGCTTGTGATTTCAAATAAAGCTGTTGGACTATAACCTGGTGTTGTGCGACTTCTCACTTTTGTCCACCCCAGTATAACACCGGCATCTCCACATCAGGAATTACAATGACTTATCTATCCCATGACTACCAGCATGGCACCTCCATGTGCTTTTCCTCACACTTGTTTACATTCAGTATTAGTACAGTTGGTTCAGTCGCTAGAGGAAGGAACGGAGACAAACTTAACACTAAAACCTTTAACACACAAAACCTCAGGGAGCTTGTTGGTTTACATTTCCAGAAAGACCCACAGCAAAGCACAAGGATCTCACTGGCACCAGCTTCAGAGCCGAGAAGCATCAATTGACAAGATGCTGCAAAGATTAGAACCGTGTGAAACTTACTGTAAACCTGTAGATTTCTCGGCAGTTTACATTTACCACAAAATGTGAGGTATCTGGCACACTTTCTTGCAGAGCTTATAAGAACACAAGAAATAGGAGAAGGCCCCCCGAGCCTGCTCCACCATTCAATAAGATCATGGCTGATCATCAACCTCAACTCCACTATCCCCATATCCCTTGATGCCCAAAAATCTATCGATCTCAGCCTTGAATATACTCATTGACTGAGCATCCACAGCCCTCTGGGGTAGGGAATTCCAAAGATTCACAACCCTCTGAGTGAGGAAATTTCTCATCTCAGTCCTAAATGGCCGACCCCTTATCCTGAGACTATGCCCCCTAGTTCTAGACTCTCCAGCCAGGGGAAACAGCCTCTCCACAGCTACCCTGTCAAGCTCTCGAAGAATTTTATACATTTCAAGATGATCATCTCTCATTCTTCTAAACTCCAGAGAATATAGGCCCATTCTACTCAATCTTTCCTCATAGGACAGCCCTCTCATCCCAGGAATCAATCTAGTGAACCTTCATTGCACCGCCTCCAAGGCAAGTACATCCTTCCTTGGGTAAGGAGACTAAAACTGTACACAGTACTCCAACTGTGGTCTCACCAAAGCCTGATATAATTGCAGCAAGACTTCCTTATTCTTATACTCCAACCCCCTTGCAATCAAGGCTAAAATAACAGTTGCCTTCCTAATTGCTTGCTATACCTGCATGTAACTTCTGTGATTCGTGTACAAGGACCCCATAATCCCTCTGAATACCAACATTTACTGGTCTCATCTTCTGAAAAATATTCAGCTTTTCTATTCTTCCTACCAAAGTGGATAATTTCACACTTCCCCATATTATACTGCCACATTCTTGCCCACTTAACCTGTCTATATCCCTTTACAGCTTACTTTCCCAACCATATGATCTAAAAATCTCTGATTTACATTTGTAGACATTTTGTTGTTTAAAATAAATTGCACTTTTGCACCAATACACCACATTTTACTGCATTCCTGTAGCAAATTTAACCAGAAATCTGCTCAGACATGTGCCTGCTCCAGTGCCTTATCTCCACCTCTCTTAGTTCTCCCATCCATTACTGCAAGGGTCTGTTTGCATTTCAGCTGTGTTAATATGTCATTAGTCCACATTTCTCTTCAGTTACAAAAGAGTGCCTTTTACATACATAAGGGTCATAATTATAAGATAGTCACTAATTCAGTGCCATTCACAACTCCTCAGATAATGAAGCAGTCCATGCCCACATGTAACAAGACCTGGACGATGTACAGGCTTGGGCTGCTAAGTGGCAGGTAACATTCGCTCCACACAAGTGCCCGGCAATGACTATCTCCAACAAGTGAGAATCTAACCACCGTCCTTTAATATTCAACGGCATTACCATCGCTGAATCCCCCACCATCAACATCCTGGGGGTCACCATTTACCAGAAACTTAACTGGACCAGCCATATAAATACTGTGGCAACAAGAGCAGGTCAGAGGCTGGGTATTCTGCGGTGAGTGTCTCACCTCCTGACTCCCAAAGACTCTCCACCATCTACAAGGCACAAGTAAGGAGTGTGATGGAATACTCTCCACTTGCCTTGATGAGTGCAGTTCTAACAACACTCAAGAAACTCGACACCATCCAGGACAAAGCAGCCCGCTTGATTGGCACCCCATCCACCACCTTAAACATTCACTCCCTCCACCACCGGCGTACCGTGGCTGCAGTGTGTACCATCTACAAGATGAGCTGCAGCAACTCGCCAAGGCTTCTTCGGCAGCACCTCCCAAACCCGTGACCTCTTCCACCTAGAAGGACAAGGGCAGCAGGTGCATGGGAACACCACCACCTCCAAGTTCCCCTCCAAGTCACACACCATCCTGACTTAGAAGTATATCGCCGATAATTCATCGTCGTTGGGTCAAAATCCTGGAACTCCCTCCCCAACAGCACTGTGGGAGCACCTTCACCACACGGACTGTAGCGGTTCAAGAAGGCGGCTCACCACCACCTTCTCTAGGGCAATTAGGGATGGGCAATAAATGCTGGCATTGCCAGCGACGCCTACATCCCATACACAATTTTTTTTTAAATCCAATAGGGAATTCAGGAGAAACTTCTTTACCCAGAGAGTGATTAGAATGTGGAACTCGTTGAGGCGAATAGTATAGATGCATTTAAGGGGAAACTAGATAAACACATAAGGGAGAAAGGAATAGAAGGGAATGCTGATAGGGTGAGATGAAGAGGGGTGGGAGGAGGCTGGTGTGGAGCGTAAACACCAGCATAGACCTGCTGGGTCGAATGGCCTGTTTCTATGCTGTGAATTCCAGGTAATTCTATGCTAACATTATCTGATAATATGTTTACAGAACACAATAGACCTCTCAAAACTTCCATTAAAATCTTTAGGAAAAAGGCTTGTACATGATAAAAAAAAAACCTCTTCTCAACACACTGGTTGGCACATTCCTTCAACTCTATCAGAGCCATTTCTCCTACCACATCACTCAGTCAAACATACAGAAATACTTGTACATCAATACTTGTACATCATACTGGTCACTGACGGACTTGAGAGAAAAGACAGCAACAGCAAAGCATCAGATACAGTGCCTAAAATAAACCCATGAGCGGCACAGGAACAGAGAAGTAAGGACTCATTAATAGATTCCACGTAGCCAGACTTGCTGGCAGCGGCGCAGCTTACAGAGTTAAACTCCGTCGAAGTTCACCTACAGGCAAAATACATCCACATATTATTAACGCAGTTGGAGACAGGTAGCTGCAGACAGAAGTACAGCACCATGTCTGAGCTATCACAGTGGGTGCATTCGTCTGTCTTCGGTTTATGTTCAACTTTAAGGTGTTCTTTCTCCTCCTTTCATTAGCTATCCTTAGAATTTTTAAAAGATAAAATAAACTAATTTTATAGAGCAGCACCAACTACGGTTTAGGGCAACAACAGACTTTTGGTACTTAATGCAAACAAAAGTCTAAATACGCACTTTGAGGTGGGCACTAACATGGTGCGCTGGGTGTCTATATGGACTTCCAGAAGGCATTTGATATGGTTCCACACAAAAGATTAGCAAAAATAAAATTGCATGGAATTGGAGGTAACCTTGTGACATGGGTTGGGAAGTAGGAGAGGAATAGGAACAGGAGGAGGCCATTGGTCCACCATTCAATTTGATTACAGCTGATCTGTATCTTAACTATCTAGCCACCTTGGTTCCATATCCCTTACATAATAAAAATCTATCAATCTCAGTTTTCAATTGACCCCCAGCCATGCGTGCGTGAGAGAGTGAGAGTGAGAGTGAGAGTGAGAGTGAGAGTGAGAGTGAGAGTGAGAGTGAGAGTGAGAGTGAGAGTGAGAGTGAGAGTGAGAGTGAGAGTGAGAGTGAGAGTGAGAGTGAGTGAGAGTGAGAGTGAGAGTGAGAGTGTGTGATCCAGATTTCCACTACCCTTTGTGTGAAGAAGTGCTGCCTGACATCACCCTTGAATTGCCTGGCTCTAATTTTAAGGTTCTGCTCCCTTGTTCTGAATTCTCCCACCAGGGGAAATAGTTTTTCTCTTTCTAACCAATCAAATCCTTTAGTCATCTTAAACACCTCAATTAGATCACCCCTTAATCTTCTTTACTCAAGGGAATACAAGCCTAGTCTACACAACCCGCCCTCATCATTTAATCCTTTTATAAGAACATAAGAACTAGGAGCAGGAATAGGCCACTTGGCCCCTCGAGCCTGCTCCGCCATTCAATAAGATCATGGCTGATCTTGGGCTCAAAGCCACTTCCCAGCCCGCTCCCCATAACCCTTCACTCCCTTATCTTGCAAAAATATGTCTATCTCCCCCTTAAATGTATTTAATGACCCAGCCTCCACAGCTCTCTGGGGCAGAGAATTCCACAGATTTACGACCCTCTGAGAAAAGAAATTCCTCCTCATCTCAGTTCTAAAAGGGCGACCCTTTATTTCGAGACTGTGCCCCCGAGTTCTAGATTTCCCCACAAGGGGAAACATCCTCTCTGCACCTACCCTGTCGAGGCCCCCTCAGTATCTTATATGTTTCGATAAGATCACCTCTCATTCTTCTAAATTCCAATGAGTATAGGCCCAGCCTGCTCAACCTTTCCTCATAAGTCAAACCCCTCATCTCTGGAATTAACCTAGTGAATCGTCTCTGAACTGCCTCCAATGCAATTATATCCTTCCTTAAATAAGGAGACCAAAACTGTACGCAGTACTCAAGGTGTGGTCTCACCAATACCCTGTACAGTTGTAGCAGGACTTCCCTGCTTTTATACTCCAACCTCCTTGAAATAAAGGCCAACATTCTATTTGCCTTTTTGATTACTTGCTGTACCTGCATGCTAACTGTGTGTTTCATGCACAAGGACCCCCAGGTCCCTCTGAACTGCAGCATTTTGTAATCTCTCCATTTAAATAATAGTTTGCTTTTTTATTTTTCCTGCCAAAGTGGATAACCTCGCACTTTCCCACATTATACTCCATCTGCCAAATGTTTGCCCACTCACCTAGCCTGTCTATATCCCTTTGCAGATTCTTTGAGTCCTCTGCACAACTTGCTTTCCCACCCATCTTTGTATCATCCGCAAACTTGGCTACATTACACTCGATCCCTTCATCCAAGTCATTAATGTAGATTGTAAATAGTTGGGGCCCCAGCACCGATCCTTGTAGCACCCCAGCACCGATCCTTGTGGCACCCCACTAGTTACCGTTTGCCAACCAGAAAATGACCCATTTATCACAACTCTCTGCTTTCTGTTAGTTAGCCAATTCTCTATCCATGCTAATATATTAATATATTACCCCCAACTCCATGAGTTCTCATCATATGCAGTAACCTTTTATGTGGCACCTTATCGAATGCCTTCTGGAAATCCAAATACACTGGCTCACCCTTGTCCACCCTGCTTGTTACATCCTCAAAGAACTCCAGCAAATTTGTTAAACATGATTTCCCTTTCCTAAAACCATGCTGACTCTGTTTGACTGCAGTATGATTTTCTAAATGCCCTGCTACTGCTTCCTTAATGAAGGACTCTAGCATTTTCCCAACGACAGATGTTAGGCTAACTGGTCTATAGTTTCCTGCTTTCTGTCTCCCTCCTTTCTTAAATAGGGGTGTTACATTAGCGGTTTTCCAATCCGCTGGGACCTCTCCAGAGTCCAGGGAATTTTGGTATATTACAACCAATGCATCCACTATCTCTGCAGCCACTTCTTTGAAGACCCTGAGATGCAGGCCATCTGGTCCAGGGGACTTGTCTTTTAGTCCCATTATTTTACCGAGTACTATTTCCTTAGTGATAGTGATTGTCTTTAGTTCCCCACTCCCTGTGGCCCCTTGATTATCCATTATTGGGATGTTGTTAGTGTCTTCTACAGTGAAGACAGATGCAAAATATTTGTTCAGAGTCTCTGCCATTTCCCCGTTCCCCATTATTAATTCCCCAGTCTCATCCTCTAAGGGACCAATGTTTACTTTAGCTACCCTCTTCTTTATATACCTGTAGAAGCTCTTACTATCTGTTTTAATGTTTCTTGCCAGCTTACTCTCATAATTCATCTCTCTCTATTTTTATTTTAGTCATCTTTTGCTGGTTTTTAAAAATTTCCCAATCCTCTGGTCTCCCACCAATCTTGGCAACATTGTATGCCTTCTTTTTCAATTTGATACCATCCTTTACTTCCTTAGTTAGCCATGGATGGTGCTCCCTTCTCTTAAAATCTTTCTTTCTCACTGGAATATATTTTTGTTGAGAGTTATGAAATATCTGCCACTGCATTTCAACTTTCTTACCCTTTCATTTGTTTTTCCAGTCCACTTTAGCCAGTTCTGCCCTCATGCCATTATAATTGCATTTGTTTAAGATCAGGACACTGGTTTGGGATACAACTTTCTCACCCTCCAACTGAATTTGAAATTCAACCATGCTATGATCACTCTTTCCTAGAGGATCTTTTACTATGAGATCATTTATTAATTCTGTCTCATTACATAGTACCAGATCCAAGATAGCCTGCTCCCTGGTTGGTTCCATTACATTCTGTCCTAGGAAAACATCCCGGATGCACTCTTTGAACTCCTCCTCCAGGCTACCATGGCCAATTTGATTTGTCCAATCAATATGGAGATTAAAATCACCCATGATTATTACCGTACCTTTTTTACAGGCCTCCATGATTTGTTGATTTATACTCTGTCCAACAGCATTGCTACTGTTCGGGGGCCTGTAGACTACGCCCACCAGAGACTTTTTCCCCTTATTATTTTTGATCTCCACCCAAACCGATTCTACATCTTGATCTTCTGAGCCAATATCACTTCTCAACACTGCACTGATCCCATCTTTTACCAACAAAGCCACTCCACCTCCCTTTCCTTTCTTTCTATCCTTCCGAATTATCAAATACCCTGGAATATTCAGTTGGCCCCAGTAGCATTCTGGTGAATCTGTGCTGCACCCACTCCAAGGTCAATATATCCTTTGAGGTACGGTGCCCAGAACTGAGCAGATGGAGTCAAAACAGAGCTCTGTACAGCTGTAGCATAACTTCCACCCCATTATTCCAGTCCACTTGAGATAAAGGCCAACATTCCATTAGCCTGTTTAATTATTTTTTGTACCTGTCCTCTAGCATTTAGCAATTTCTGTACTTGGACCCCTAAATCTCTGTTTCTCCAGTTCCTATCTTCTCACCATTTAGAAAATACTCCGATCTATCTTTAAGTCCAAAGTGGACAACCTCACACTGCCCCACATTAAACTGCATTTGCCAGTTTTGCCCACTCAAACTACCAAATCTTTTTTGCAACCTTCTGCTCCGATTTACTGTACCACCTAACTTAGTGTCGTCAGAGAGTAGGAATAATGGGCACGTACTCTGATTAGCGAGATGTGACAAGTGATGTTCCCCAGGGATCTCTACTGGGGCCTCAGCTTTACACCATATATATCAACGACCTGGATGGAGGAACATAGAGTTGTATATCCAAGTTTGCAGATGACATCAAGTTAGGAGGCACAGTAAGTTGTGCAGATGGGAGCAGGAAGTTGCAAAGGAACATAGACATGTTATTTGAGTGGGCAAAACTGTGGCAGATGGAGTTCAATGTGGGGGGAAGTGTGAGGTTATTCATTTTGGATCCAAGAAAGACTAACAGGAATATTTTCTAAATGGCGATAGATTAGGAACTGTGATGATTTAGGCGTCCAGGTACACAAATCACTAAAAGCTAGTGCACTGGTACAAAAAGTAACCGAAAAGGCTAATGGAATGTTGGCCTTCTTCTCAAGGAGGCTGGAATACAAAGGGGAGGAACATGTGCTTCAGTTGTACAGAGCTTTCATCAGACCCCATCTGGAGTACTGCGTTCAGTTCTGGGCTCCGCACCTCAGGATGTATTGGCCTTGGAGGGGGTGCAGTGTACATTCAGCAGAATTATACTGCGGTTAAATTATGAGGATAGGTTGAATAAACTTGGCTTGCATTTCCTGAGTTTAGAAGATTGAGGGGTGAATTAATCAGGGTGCTTAAAATGATAAAGGATTCGATAGGGTAGATACAGAGAAACTATTTCCTCTGGTGGGGAATCCAGAACAAGGGGGCACAATCTTAAAATTAGAGCTGGGCTATTTAGGAGTGAACTCAGGAAACACTTTTACACAAAGGCTAGTGGAAATCTGGAACTCTCTCTCCCATAAGGCTGTGGAGGCTGGGCCAATTAAAATTTTCAAGATCGACATCAATAGGTTTTTGTTTGGTAAGGATACCAAGCAATGTGGATCAAAGGCGGATAAATGGTGTTGAGGTATAGGTCAACCATGATCTCATTCACTGGCTTGAGATGCTGAATGGCCTATTCCTGTTCCTATGTCAAATCTACTGTCAACCTTCTTGGGTTTGTACACTAGAAACTGCCTCGGTTTCAGTGTCATTGCTTACTCCCGTAAGTGGACCTCATGTTCCTTATGATCTGAAGTACACCTTATTCTGCCCAATATCTAGTTAAACTATAGTGAGAACCAGGGATCAGAACAGAGAACCTGTATTCTGTTTACTGGCCAATGGAATGCATTACATGCTGCTGTGTGATACCACTCTCTTCAAAAGCAAACTGAATATTCACTCCTACCAGAGGCCCGTGCTCAGAACCAAAAAGTGGTTTTATTTACATGAAACAGATGAACAGCAAACCACAAAACATATGAAATATGTATTTACCTACCCTCCTCGATTCATAAAATAATAAGTGTGCCACTAACTTCCTCTCAAAAACTTTAAACACAAGTTTACTTGCAGCATTGATCTGACTGAGCTCCTCCACTAGCCAGCACAAAACTTCAAAACACACAGCTGTTTGCTGCAGACTCAAGATGGAGCCTCTGTTGACCGACACATTATACCCAAGGTAATTCCGTGTTGGCCTCTGACCACCAAGCTGTCACAGAGAACTGCAGACAATCATTGAAACTCTATCCTTCTCCAAGGTCTCAGACACAGCTGTCAATCAATGCCATTACCCCAGGACAGAGTGCAGCCCAATGCTTGAACCTGTGTCAAGGTGGCATGGGTTTATTTCTTCAGCTATGCTGAAATAAAAGGGTAGTCGATGACGGCATCTCTCATAATCAAGCAACCATTCATCAATACTGAATGGATACCCAACCTTTGACAATGGGGAAAGATGTTTCTGACTGCATGCCAATTCAAAGTCAACATCTTAGACCGTCCATTGGCCTCGATATTAATGGGAGGGTGGGAAGGGTGTGAGGGGAGCCCGGCAATCGTCAACAAACCCAGTGGAGTCATTTAAATGACTCTTCACTGACTTCCACCGGCACCTGGCCCGGTGGGTGTGAGTAGAAATTAGTGGCCGGAGTCCACAGGGACTCAGCAAACAGTGGCAGGAGGGCTCTGCATGAGATCGGGGATCCCAGCAGGATCGGGGGGGGCGGGTGGAGGAGGCCGGGGCTGGAGAGACCCACGGACTCCTTGAGGGGCCTGTGGAGGGGGGGAGGGGGGGGGGGGAGCACTCCTGCTCCTCCGGGCCCACAAGGAGCAGATCTTTAATACTTACCTTGGTCAGTCAGCACCTCCCGCCGGACAGCCGACAGCGCGGGACTCTCACCGACGTTCAATTAATTCTACGTCGCGCTGCTTATGATGCCATCGGGCCGTGACTTTGAATATTAATATCAGGTCGCCGCCTGCCTTTTACAGGAGCCTTGTCGATGGCCTGATTTGAGATAGCAAAAATTTAAGCGGGTCAGAGCCGGGAGATACAATTTTTCAATTTTAACTCCTCCTATACACCATTCCCACTGGGTGGGTGGGAAGATGGTTAAAATCGAGACTATCGTGTTGCTTGTAGAAACTCTCACTGTGTAATTCTTGCAGCTAAATTGTCTAAAGCCGATGGATTTTTGTTTGAAAAATGCTTTGTGCGACCTTGAGTGTTAAGCATGGGTTAAAATTTATAGCTACACCATTTAACTATTGTCATTACTCAGCGATATCTATCTAGTATTCAGGTAACACCATTTCATTTTGTTAGGAAGTTTACAAAAGATGCAAAGAAAAGTCAGATACCACCTCCAATGAATCGACTAGAAACACCCTCCAACAGCGCTTGGAGAAACAGGAAGAATCGAAAGAGCAGCGGTGCTGTAAGACATTGCTCATGTAACTCTCCCTTTCAGTGTCACATATCAAGGACACCCAGGTTTAGTTTCTTCCCCCAAATAGAGGAAAGTAAACTTGTAATGCAATATAGATAGAACACAGTAAAGCTACACCAGCAGTAAATCTTCCCATCCTGAGGGAAACGGTTGGGTCTGTGCGGGTAAGTATGTACAGGATGATTCCACCCAATGACTTCTCCACGGTCACTCTGCTAAACCAACAGGGGAGGGGTGGGAGAGGAGTTAGTGGCACCAGCTTTTCGCCTCACACAGATAAAGCACTCCAATATCATCCAGCAGCAGCTTGGGCTGAAAGATACACAACTCAGATGATTTTAGGTCAAATGGAAATAAAGATTGGCTGATCAACCAGACTTCTATCCTATTTAAGAAAGGTCATGATGTGGAGATGCCGGCGTTGGACTGGGGTGGACAAAAATGAGAAGTCGCACAACACCAGGTTATAGTCCAACAGATTTATTTAATTTTACAAGCTTGTAAAATTAAATAAATCTGTTGGACTATAACCTGGTGTTGTGCGACTTCTCATTTCTATTTAAGAAAGGGGAGGTGATTTCAATGCCACAATATACCTAGCATGCCCTCCTATTAAAGGGACCAACTGTTGACAGGAGGGTACTTGTAAACCTCAGAGTAGGGAGGCTCAACAGGATCTCAATGTTAACATCTCTTTGTTCTATTCTCATAGAATCATAGAAAGTTACAGCACGGAAGGAGGCCATTTCGGCCCATCGTGTCCGTGCCGGCCAACAAAGAGCTATCCAGCCTAATCCCACTTCCCAGCTCTTGGTCCGTAGCCCTGCAGGTTAGAGCATCCCAAGTGCACAGCCAAGTACTTTTTAAATGTGGTTAGGGTTTCTGCCTCTACCACCCTTTCAGGCAGTGAGTTCCAGACCCCCACAACCCTCTGGGTGAAGACATTTCCCCTCAAATCCCCTCTAAACCTTCCACCAATTACTTTAAATCAGTGCCCCCTGGTTTTTGACCCCTCTGCTAAGGGAAATAGATCCTTTCTATCCACTTTATCTAGGCCCCTCATAATTTTATACACCTCAATAAGGTCTCCCCTCAGCCTCCTCTGTTTCAAGGAAAATAGACCCAGCCTATCCAGTCTTTCCTCATAGCTAAGATTCTCTACTCCCGGCTACATCCTTGTAAATCTCCTCTGTACCCTCTCTAAGTGCAATCACATCTTTCCCTCTCTAGTGCAATCACATCTTTATTCTATGCACTTCAGTCATTTCTTTGGGTAACTGTGTTTAAACAGTTAATATTGCAATCAGAATTCATAGCTTGGAAGGGTTATCAAGTCCAAAAACATGAAAGAGGCAAAGTCAACTTAAAATAGTGGACGCTGAATCATCACCCCTGAATTTATGACAATTTACAAGTAACAACAGTTCAGGCCCCTAACCAAAACACGCTGCATTTGGGGCGAGGGAGGTGGGATAGGGAGACAAACAAATAGAACAGGAATGTTAACATTAGTCATAATTCTTAAAAGTTGACTTTGATGATTGCTGATGATGACTCCCTCTAAGCTATCGTGGTGCTTTTTGCAGCTAAATGCATGGCAATTTTTGAAAGAGATTCCTAGTCTGATATTGGCAATAGATCAAGAAGCTTAGAAATGGAAAGTATTCACAGTTATGAGCAGCTCTGCCATGGTGCTGATCACAATTTGTCTGGCGTACATTTGTAATGTTTAGCTGTGAACATAGAGCTATGCTGAATCTGCTATGCCCCACTTAAAACCACTGTTCTAAAAGTTCCGATGGAGAATTGGGTCTAAACAATACAAGTCCAGCTGCTTGTAAACTCTTGCTCAATTAGATGGCAACGCAACTGCTTGCAAAATTCTGTCTATAGGTTAGAAAAAGCTATCAAAAAATTACTATGCAGTCATAAAAAAAGATAATTTTGGATCGATTATAAAGTATAACAGAGTTATGACAAAAATGTACTTGTGTTTACAATTTTTGATTTGGGTTAAGACCAGTCCCACAGGGTTAAGACCAGTCCCACAGGGTTAAGACCAGTCCCACAGGGTTAAGACCAGTCACACAGGGTTAAGACCAGTCACACAGGGTTAAGACCAGTCACACAGGGTTAAGACCAGTCCCACAGGGTTAAGACCAGTCACACAGGGTTAAGACCAGTCCCACAGGGTTAAGACCAGTCCCACAGGGTTAAGACCAGTCCCACAGGGTTAAGACCAGTCACACAGGGTTAAGACCAGTCCCACAGGGTTAAGACCAGTCCCACAGGGTTAAGACCAGTCCCACAGGGTTAAGACCAGTCACGGCTAGATATTTTGCACCAGTTGGAAGCAATCTACATGGACTAGCATCCAGAAGAATCCACTTGAGATACACTGCTCCACATAAGCACTTTATGACACTTTGCTGCTTAGGTGTCATTCAATTGAATTGACTCAGTTGGACACTTCGGTTAATGCTACTCAGGCTGAGAGAAAACTCAACTGTCGGCTGGAAATGCCAATTGTATTTGGGTGTCCCCAAACTACATCGATACAGATTAAAGAATCAGATCCAGCCTGGGCTAGTGGGCTTGACTGACAGCTGTATCCGGGACCTCTGATGGACAGCTTGGTGGCTGGAGCATTGTAATTACAAATTTATATTGGGCTTCCTTTGTAGTTCAAGGGTCAGGCGACATCAATTTCAGAATTGAACACAATACTCCAGAGCTGAGGCCTAACCAGTGTTTTATAAAGGTTTAGCAGAACTTCCTTGCTTTTCATAGAATCATAGAAGAGTATAGCACAGAAAGAGGCCATTCAGCCATTGGTTCTCTATTCCTTCAGCTAAGTCATTGATAAATATGGTGAAAAGCTGAGGTCCCAGTACAGATCCCTGGGGATCCACTAGTCACATCCTGCCAATGTGAGTACATACCCAGGAGTGTCCCCTCCAGCTGTGGCTGTGCCTGGCTCTCCTACTTGTGACGGAACAGGTTTTCTCCAGAGAAACCAAGGCAACTGCAGAAAATGTCCAACTGAAGCTCCAGCCAAGTATTCTATTTTTACACCTAGCTCCTGACACAGGGGTTCCCTTGAGGCAACACTGTACAGGCAAACTCTAGGAGTATGAATACTGGTCCTTTTTCATGCGTTTCATATGTAATAAATGGTATTTTCAACCAGTAAATTTCTAGATAGGTGAAAAATTCAATTTACTTCAACAAATTGATTGGTCACAATCAATCCCTCTACACCTCCATCCCCCACCAGGATGGCCTGAGGGCGCTCCGCTTCTTCCTTGAACAGAGGCCCAACCAGTCCCCATCCACCACCACCCTCCTCCGCCTGGCTGAACTTGTTCTCACATTGAACAACTTCTCCTTTGACTCCACTCACTTCCTCCAAATTAAAGGTGTTGCTATGGGAACCCGCATGGGTCCCAGCTATGCCTGCCTTTTCATGGGATATGTGGAACATTCTTTGTTCCAGTCCTACTCAGGTCCCCTCCCTCACCTCTTTTTCCGGTACATTGATGACTGTATCGGTGCTGTTTCCTGCTCTCGCCCTGAACTAGAAAATTTCATTCACTTTGGTTCCAATTTCCACCCTTCCCTCACCTTTACATGGTCCATCTCCAACTCTTTCCTTCCCTGACTTCTCTGTCTCCATCTCTGGAGATAGACTATTGACAAACATTCACTACAAGCCCACTGACTCCCACAGCTACCTGGACTACACTTCCTCCCACCCCGCCTCCTGTAAGGACTCTATTCCCTTCTCCCAGTTTCTCCATCTCCGCCGCATCTGCTGACGATGCCACCTTCCATACTAGTGCTTCCGACATGTCTTCCTTTTTCCTCAACTGAGGATTCCCCTCTACTGTGGTTGACACGGCCCTCGACCGTGTCCGTTCTATCTCCCGCACTTCTGCCCTCACCCCTGCCCCTCCCTCCCAGTACCACAATAGGGTTCCCCTTGTCCTCACCTTTCACCCCACCAGCCTCCACATCCAACGGATCATCCTCCGCCATTTCTGCCACCTCCAACGTGATCCCACCATCAAACACATCTTCCTCTCACCTCCCCTTTCAGCATTCCGAAGGGACCGCTCCCTCCGCGACTCCCTGGTCCACTCCTCAATCACCCCCAACACCCCTTCCCCTTCGCCCGGCACCTTCCCGTGCAAGCGCAGGAGATGCAACACATGCCCTTTTACTTCCTCCCTTCCCACTGTCCAGGGCCCCAAACACTCCTTCCAGGTGAAACAGCAATTTACTTGTACTTCTTGCAATTTAGTATACTGTATTCGCTGCTCACGATGCGGTCTCCTCTACATTAGGGAGACCAAACGCAGATTGGGTGACCGCTTTGCGGAACACCTCCTTTCAGTCCGTAAGGGTGACCCCGAGCTTCCGGTCGCCTGTCACTTTAATTCTCCGCTCCACTCCCACTCAGACCTCACCGTCCTCGGCCTCTTACACTGTTCCAATGAAGCGCAGCGTAAGCTCGAGGAACAGCACCTCATCTTTCGATTAGGCACTTTACAGCCTTCTGGACTCAACATCGAGTTCAACAATTTCAGACCATAACCTCTGCCCCTATCTTTTTTTTTCTCTCACATGGCAGCTGTCTTTCATTCTGCCATCGCCATTTACACTTCATCTAGAGTCATCTTTTGTTTCTTAACTTGTCCCATTACCATCTCCTTTTGCCTTGCACCATCATTCCTTTTGTCTCAATCTCTCCTGCCTTCCACCCTATCACAGACCTTCCCTTTTGTTCTTTCCTCCCCTCCCCCCTCTCCCTGCCCCTACACTTGCTTAAAAACCTGTTCCATCTCCAGCTTTTTCCAATTCTGACGAAGGGTCACCGACCTGAAACGTTAACTCTGTTTCTCTCTCTACAGATGCTGCCTGACCTGCTGAGTATTTTCAGCATTTTCTGTTTTTATTTCAGATTTCCAGCATCTGCAGTATTTTGCTTTTGAATTGATTGGTCACTTCCTGCTACTTGCTAGTTTGCAATATGTGGCTTTATATTAAAAAAAATGGAGTGATCTGATCACTCAGTTTTCTGCTGCAGTCAGTAAGTACCAATTGGTTTTTGATTCGCTCACATTAGGTCAATCAGATAATTGATTGGTGGCTTAACAGATTCATTATTTTTCAAGATAGTAATTAATTTTTGGACTATAAATAAGTGACACCCATGGTGTAGCTCTTCCAGGTGCGACGCCTGCGAGAGATCAGATGTGTCCAGTGCCTCCATTACATGAATTTTAATGATATACTCGTGGTTCTCCCATGGTGTTGCTCCTGATAATGCACTGGTTTATTAGGACAGGAGTATTAGACTAACTCGTACCAAGTCCCACAATATATCATTCTGTTGCTAAGGTGGAGCTGCATAAGGCCACAAGGTCTCGTTGCTCTCAGTAGGCACATCCCAAGTCCATGAAACACAAAATGTACCATCAGGGACACTGATTTTTCCTCGCTTTTAATTTGTATCCTATCTCTTCAATTTGGATTTATTGCTGGTTAGCTTTGAGCCAAAATGTGACAGCTGAAGTGCAACAGAAAGCAAGTGCAACACTTACAGGAAGTGCACAGTATACACAATACTATTACTATAACTTCTAGTTCATCTTCCATGGCATTGCACATGCGGACTCAAGACTAAGTGTAGTCTTACGGTGAAGAGGAGTTAGAAAGTGTAGAATAATTGGACCGGAGAGCAGAGAATAATTCTGTCCCCATTTTAAAGTCATACATTCTGTCCTTACTTTTAGATTTAGGTTATGAATTCCTATATCTATATTTAAGAACATAAGAACATAAGAACATAAGAAATAGGAGCAGGAGTAGGCCAATCGGCCCCTCGAGCCTGCTCCGCCATTCAATAAGATCATGGCTGATCTGATCCTAACCGCCAATCTACTATCTATCACAGAACCATCTCCTGCATCTAACAGAATTGCACACACGAAATAGGAGCAGAATCAGGCTACACAGTCCCTGGGCCCGCTCCACTACCCACAGGGCCATGACCGATCCGAACCTAGACTCATGTCCAAATTCCTGCCCGCTCCCCGTAACCCTTAATGCCCTTTACTTCTAGGAAACTGTCTATTTCTGTTTTAAATTTAATTAATGTTGTAGCTTCTACAGCTTTTTGTGGCAGCATATTCCATGGACCTACCACCCTCTGAGTGAAGTAGTTCCTCCTCATCTCAGTTTTGAAAGAGCAGCCCCTTATTCTAAGACTATGTCCCCTAGTTCTCGTCTCACCCGTCATCGGGAACATCCTCCCCGCATCCACCCGATCCAACCCCTTCACAATCTTATATGTTTCAATAAGATCGCCTCTCATTCTTCTGAACTCCAATGAGTAGAGTCCCAATCTACCCAACCTCTCCTCATATGACCACCCCCTCATCCCCGGGATTAACCGAGTGAAATTTTTTTGCACTGCTTCGAGAGCAAGGATGTCTTTCCTTAAGTAAGGACACCAAAACTGTATGCAGTATTCCAGGTGCGGTCTCACCAATACCTTGTACAACTGAAGCAATACCTCCCTATTTTTATATTCTATCCCCCTAGCAATGAAAGCCAACATTCCATTTGCCTTCTTAATCACTTGCTGCACCTGCATACTAACCTTTTGAGTTTCGTGCACCAGGACCCCCAGATCCCTTTGCACTTCAGTACTCTCCAGTTTCTTGCCATTAAGATAATAAATTGCTCTAGGATTTTTCCTGCCAAAGTGCATCACCTCACACTTTCCAGTGTTGTATTCCATCTGCCAAATCTCTGCCCACTTACTTAGCCTGTCTATGTCCCCTTGCAGGTTTTTTATGTCCTCCTCACTCACTACTTTCCCTCCCATCTTTGTATCATCTGCAAATTTTGATATGTTACACTTGGTCCCTTCCTCCAAATCGTTAATATAGATTGTGAAGAGTTGGGGACCCAGCACTGACCCCTGTGGAACACCACTAGTTACTGATTGCCAGTCTGAGAATGAACCATTTATCCCAACTCTTTGCTTTCTGTTAGATAGCCAATCCTCTATCCATGCCAGAATATTACCCCCAATCCCGTGATTTTTTACCTTAAGCAATAATCTTTTGTGTGGCACCTTGTCAAATGCCTTTTGGAAGTCTAAATACACTACGTCCACTGGTTCCCCTTTATCCACTCTATATGTTACTTCCTCAAAGAACTCCAGCAAATTTGTCAAACATGACTTCCCCTTCGTAAAACCATGCTGACTTTGTCCTATTAAATTATGATTATCCAAATGTCCTGTTACTGTTTCCTTAATAATGGACTCCAAAATTTTACCTACCACAGATGTTAGGCTAACCGGTCTATAGTTACCAGCCTTCTGTCTACTGCCCTTTTTAAATAAGGGTGTTACATTAGCAGTTTTCCAGTCTGCCGGGACCTTAGCGGAATCCAGGGAGTTTTGAAAAATTATTACCAATGCATCTACAATCCCTACCGCCACTTCCTTCAAGACTCTAGGATGTAAGCCATCAGGTCCAGGTGATTTATCCGCCTTGAGTCCCATTATTTTACCGAGTACCACTTCCTTAGTGATTTTGATCGTGTTTAGCTCCTCTCCCCCTATAGCCCCCTGTTTGTCCAGTGTTGGGATATTCTTAGTGTCCTCTACTGTAAAGACTGATACAAAATATTCATTCAGTGTTTTTGCCATCTCCATATTTCCCACCATTAATTTCCCGGTCTCATCCTCTAAGGGACCAACATTTACTTTAGCCACCCTTTTTCTTTTTATATAACTATAAAAACTCTTACTATCTGTTTTTATATTTTTTGCTAATTTACTTTCATAATCTATCTTCCCTTTCTTAATCAATCTTTTTGTTATTTTTTGCTGCCTTTTAAAGTTTTCCCAATCCTCTGTCCTCCCACTAGATTTCGCTACCTTATATGCCCTTGTTTTTAGTCGAATACTATCCTTAATTTCTTTACTTAGCCACGGATGACTGTCCTTTCTTTTACACCCTTTTCTTTTCAGTGGAATATATATTTTTTGGAAGTTGTAAAATAACTCCTTGAATGTACACCACTGATCATGTGTCGTCTTACCCTTTAATCTATTTTCCCAATCCACTCTACTCAATTCCGCTCGCATACCTTCATAGTCACCTTTATTCAAGCTTAGCACGCTTGTTTGAGATCCAACCTTCTCACCCTCTAATTGAATATGGAATTCAACCATGTTATGGTCACTCATTCCAAGGGGATCCTTTACTAGGACATTTTTAATTAATCCTGTCTCGTTACACAGGACCAGATCTAAGGTTGCTTGCCCCCTGGTCGGTTCAGTTACATACTGCTCAAGAAACCCATCCCTAATACACTCAATGAACTCATCCTCAAGGCAGCCCTGCCCCATTTGATTTGTCCAATTAATATGATAGTTAAAATCCCCCATAATTATAGATGTTCCCTTATTACATGCCTCAACTATTTCCTGATTGATACTCCGTCCAATAGAGTTGCAACTGTTCGGAGGCCTATAGACTACGCCCACTAATGTTTTTTTCCCCTTATTATTCCTTATCTCCACCCAAACTGTTTCATTATCATGATTTTTTGACCCAATATCATTACTCTGTATTACAGTGATTCCTTCCTTTATTAACATAGCCACCCCACCTCCCCTTCCTTCCTGCCTGTCCTTCCTGATCGTTAAATAACCTGGTATGTTTAATTCCCAGGCATTGTCACCCTGCAGCCATGTTTCTGTAATGGCCACAATATCATAACCATATGTAGTTATTTGTGCCATTAACTCGTCTATTTTGTTACGAATGCTACGTGCATTCAGATAGAGAACTTTCAAATATGCTTTGTGGCACTTAGTTCCTGCTTTTTCACTTTTTACCAGTTTACCTTTTACTCCACACACTCTGTCCCTTCCTGCCACGCTCTGATTTGTGATTCCCCTACTGCTACCTATGTCTATGACCCTCTCTGTTGTCATTTTTATTTTTTGCTCTCTTGAAACCTCCCCCCCACTAATTAGTTTAAAGCCCTCTCCACAGCCCTAGTTATTCGATTCGCCAGGACACTAGTCCCAGCACTGGCCAAGTGAAGTCCGTCCCAACGGAACAGCTCTCTCCTGCCCCAGTACTGGTGCCAGTGTCCCAAGAAGCAATTGTCTATGTAAACTTGTAACATTGTAATTACACCCTCCTACCACTCGAGGCACTGAAGATTACACTGTGAATTTTACATAGACAGTTTCTATCATAAATGTGGACAAAGGAATTTATAATGAAAAGCTCGACAGGGTGTGCATCGAACTTAGATTTTTAATGGCCCAGAAATTGCTGGAGAAATAACAGCGCCGCCATAATTAGTGTGTAAAAAACCCAGCAATTTGTGGCGAGGATAAAATAAGTCACGATTTGCGAATCGCCACAAATTGCTAGACGATTTGCGCAGCTCCGTGGTTAACCTCGCAAAAACAGGAGCTCACGCCAACCTTCCCACGACTGTCAAGGATATTGCTGGATTTCCATGAATCTGGCCGCAGCTACTTCACGGTGCAAGGACCCTGTTAATGACGGGATTTAGGATCCAGACACGAGAAACAACCGTGGAGGCCCAGAAAGGGAACAATTGAAACTGTGGAGTCTCACTCCAGCACATATAAAATTATTCCTCCATCACTAAGACCGCCTATTTCCACCTCCATAACATCGCCCGACTCCACCCCTGCCTTAGCTCATCCGCTGCTGAAACCCTCATCCATGCCTTTGTTACCTCTAGACTAGACTATTCCAACGCACTCCTGGCCGGCCTCCCATCTTCCACCCTCCATAAACTTAAGCTCATCCAAAACTCTGTTGCCCGTGTCCTAACTCGTACCAAGTCCCGTTCACCCATCACTCCTGTGCTCACTGACCTACATTGGCTCCCTGTTAAGCAACGTCTCGATTTTAAAATTCTCATCCTTGTTTTCAAATCCCTCATGCCCTCGCCCCTCCCAACCTCTAAACTCCTCCAGCCCCACTACCCTCCAAGATATTTGTGCTCCCTCAATTCTGACATCTTGCGCATCCCCAATTTTAATCACTTCACTATTGGCGGCGCTGTCTTCAGCTGCCTCGGCCCTAAGCTCTGGAATTCCCTCCCTAAACCTCTCCGCCTCTCTACTTCTCTCTCTTCCTTTAAGACGCTCATTAAAACCGACCTCTTTGACCAAGCATTGGGTCATTTGCCCCAATATCTCCTAATGTGGCTCACTGTTAAATGTTGTTTTATACGCTCCTGTGAAGCGCCTTGGGACATTTTACTACGTTAAAAGGTGCTATATTGTTGTTTATAAAATTTTAAATTATAAATTTCTTAATTTTTTTTCATACTTCACCTTTCTGTCCCTTTTTTCTCTCTCTTAATCCAATCCTTCCCTCTCTATTTCTCTCAATCTAATTTGACTCTAATTCACCCTATTTCCTTCTCCATCGTCCCCGCTGTTTCTTTCTCTATCCTTAAATTCCATTGGTTAAGGAGATGGACCATCGGAGCCGATGTTCAGGAGGTCCCAGATGTCCCGTTGACCTCACCGCGCTGTTACCAGTTCGCACGCCCAGCATTTTGAGACACAAAAATCTAATCTGAAGGGTGTGGTAAAAAAAAATCCAATTCACGGCACTCGCTGCAAGATGGTCACTCCAGCAATTTCTGGGCCAATATATTACAGATAGATTCAAATGACAAGTAATTGATCCCACAAAAATGCAACTTGCTTTCTTCCTATAACGAGGATTAAAAATAGACAGTGGTGCGATTAAAACTTTCCATTGCCATGACTCCTGTTGTATTAGCTAATTAACTTTTATTGTCCTATTGGATCAATTCCAAATTGTAGAGAGGATTGGAGAAATTGTGGTGCATATACTATGAGCTGTTAATTCAGACCAGTGGTGTTATTTTACAGTAAGTCATTAAATATGTACCATTTATTTTTAAACTGCAGAGCAAGCAGAGAACCTCAGAATGAGAGCCTTCACTGATTTAAAAACGCAGAATTTTGCATTGTGAAATATTTTGTTTGTACAACTGAGTGTTTGATATTTTTCCCCGTTTTGTGGTTGCTGATAAAGACTGACAAGCTTTTGCTTGTTTGGAGCAAATCAAATCAAATCCAAAAGTAGAATTATTGGTAACTACCAACACGCAGACCCTGTGTCAACTCAAACACTGCCATTTTCCCCCTCCCTAACCAAGGGGTGCCAGGGCCATTACGGCACGCCAGCTCTTTCTCCCCTTTAGCTCGTCATATTCTCAGCAACAACTTGCATTTATATAGCGTATTGAACAAGGCGCTTCACAAGACAGAATCTGTCACCGAGCCAAGGAGATATTAGGACAGGTTTCAAAGCAGTAGGTTTTAAGGAGTGTCTTACAGGAGGAGAGGCAGAGAGGTTTAAGGAGGGAATTCCAGAGCTTGGGGTCTAGGCAGCTGAAGGCACGGCCGCCAATGGTGGGGTGAAGGAAGTGGGCGATGCACAACAGGCCAGAATTGGAGGAAGGCAGAGTTCTCGGAGGGTTGTAGCGCTGGAGGAAGATACAGAGATGGGGAGGGTTGAGACCATGAAGGGATTTGGACGTAAGGATGAGCATTTTAAAATCAAGGCATTGCCGGACTGAGAGCCAATGTAGATCAGCGAGTACAGGGGTGATGGGTTAGTGGGACTTGGTGCAAGTTATGGGCGGCAGAGTTTTGGATGAGCTTAAGTTTATGGAGAGCGAGATGGGATGCCAGCCAGGTGAGCAATAGAATTGCCAAGTCTGGAGGTAACGGAAGCATGGATGAGGGTTTGTCTGCAACATTAATGGTTAAGGCAGGCCTCAAAGTGTTAATATTTGGGAGGGGCGGGGGGAGGTGGGAGGATCAGCTAGCTGGGTGTCAATCATGACGTTTGGGTAGAGAGGGATTTGGGTGATTCTGCGGTCCAGGATGTTAAAGAGGTTCAGTGCAGCAGAGGGAGGCTGTTTGTGGAAGAGGGGGGAATGTAACTGGAGTGAAGTTTGAGAGTTTTTTTTTGCTATGAATTATTTTGATTTATGGGATAAGTAACTGGCAATGTGATGAACTGTCATAGCACTGTATCTCAGGGAAGTTATGTGAAGGTATGTGATTGGGTAGAATGCGATTGTGCAGACTTTTTCTTTTTGGATGAGGAGCAGGAGATTTTGTTCGTATTGCGGAGAACTAATTAGATAGCCTACAACAGTCAGTCTCACCTGGTCCCGGGTCTCTGCCTCCTGTACTTGGATTCCTTGGAGCTGCTTCTCATAATTCGAGCACATATCACAGCGGCGACCCAGCTTGTTTCCAGCATTCTGCACCTGAGGGGAAATAATATACAATGAAAAAAGGGCAGAAAGTAAACAGTACAGCGTGTAAATACAGGCAGAACTGAACCACTCCAGCAAGTGTAAAAATATGTTGCTGATTCCCATTCAGAAAGGTGGATTCACCTTAGTGAAGAAAACACTTTTATTCCCTTTTCCCATGAGTGCTTATATCAACGTCTTCCATAGCTCAGGAAACGGGCCAGTGAGGTGCTAGCCTTTCCAAAGTCCTAGAACCAGCTATAGGATATCTCCAAAGTGGCTCCGGGCGACAATCCTTTGATTTTATCACCATTCCCCACCGCCTTGGGCAACAGCTGGCTTCTGCCCCATCACCTCACTGCAGAGGTCAATAACTCACTGTGCGGAGTCGCTAACACCCACCCTGTTTCCTTACCTTGGCCGAGCTCCACCTCTCTGTAGTGTGATGCGGAGTTCAGGAAATTCGTGCAGTAAAATTCTTAAGCCTTCAAATAGATTCTTTAATTTATATAAAAGGAAATCACCAAAGCACGTTCTCCTTTAATGGAGTCAACATTGACTTCAAGTCATACTGGTTCAATAGGGAATGCATAACAGGGCAGCCCATTTACAAACATTAACTCCTCTTGTCCCAAAGTTTTATTTTGGGGGTGAGAGGGGGGAAAGAGGAGGGGAGGGGAGAAGAAATTGCGGACAAAATTCCAGCAGTGATTTATTGGAGATCTAAACCAGAGTGCAATCCACAAACATACACTAGTCGCATCATGTGAAAGATCATTCCTACATCTCCAGCAGCAGAATTAGGTACTTTTCAGGAAGACTAGTTTTGAGGATACTCCAATACTGGAACAATACTGGTGTTAAAAATACTACTCACTCCAGTACTATACTATACCATCACTGAAACGTTAAATACAGCGTCAACAGTTGTTGGTTGCTGGGTTTGTCTCGGTTTCATACTGTACCTATAATGTATTTAAATCTACACCCAATGTATTTATTGCATGAATTCTTGGTACATTTTTAGTGTAGTTTCTTTTAATTCCAATTACGTATTTAAGATTTGACAGAATTCCTAATGAAATTATTTTTTAATAAAAGTCACTGTGATGGATACACAGCTCCACCACGCTTCCAACAGGAAAACGTGCGAGCGTTTTTTTTTAAAAAGACAGACCAATGAGATTTTTTTTTAAAATAGCTGGCCAAAACCAATTTTTAAAGAGTTATTCTATCTTTGTGGGGATAAAAACAATCTGTGGAACTTTGAGCCGAAGGCTGGCCTGCAGTGATGTTGATGCAGATATTCAAAAATGAACCGCAGCAGAACATGACCTCATGTCATTGAAATGATGATTTGAAATGTTCTCGAGAGCTAATTCACAAGAACTCAGTGACAGTCTCAAAATTGATAAACTGCCTGTTGTGAAGAATTTGATCTCAAGAGGAAACTTGCCTTTGGAACCCCAGAAAACCAGTAAAGCTGGGAATGAGGAGAGGGGATTGAGGTTTCCCCGAGGACTTCAGCTCCCGGTTTTGATTGGCTACTTCCAGCTGAGGAGGTGAAGAGGGGTTCATTGCTCACATAACGTTTTGGCAGAGACACGGTCAAAAGGATTCTGGAAAGAACCACGGTGATTATGGACACTCTGATTTTTTGGAACAGTTTAAGTATTGCATAAGATAAGCATTGTACTGTGAACTACATGCTGTGGGTCTACTGCTTCTATGTAGCTATTTCATTTGTAAATATATTTCAGAGTGGACAGGAGAGTGTGGTAGACAGGCTTGGTTAGTCTTGGGGTTATCCCATTCAAGTCACACATAAGGTTGCGTGGCTCAGTTTGCAGGAGATATGGATCAACTTATAGAAACTGCCTTTTTGCTTTGTCCATAAGGTTGGAAGATAGGTGGAATAGTAACAGTCATTACAACCGTTATCAGCCAGCAGTGTTTAGACCAAGGCTTTGCTCTGAACTCAGCAGTGTCAGTTGTGAAGAGGATGTGAAGAGGCTTCAAGGGGATCTCGACAGGCTCAGTGAGTGGGCGAGAACATGGCAGATGGAATATAAGGTGGATAAATGTGAAGTTATCCACTTTGGTAGAAAAAACAGAAAGGCAGAGTATTTCCTAAATGGTGAAAGATTGGGGAATGCAGATGCTCAAAGGGACCTGGGTGTCCTTGTACATGAGTCACTGAAAGTGTGCAGGTGCAGCAAGCCATTAGGAAGGCAAATGGTATGCTGGCCTTCATTACAAGAGGATTTGAGTTAAGGAGTAAAGAAGTTTTACTCCAATTATATAGGGCCCTGGTGAGACCACACCTGGAGTACTGTGTACAATTTTGGTCTCCTTACCTAATGAAGGATATACTTGCCATAGAGGGAGTGCAACGAAGGTTCACGAGATTGATTCCTGGGATGGCGGGACTGTCGTATGAGAAGAGATTGAGTAAACTACGCCTGTATTCTCTTGAATTCAGAAGAATGAGAGGGGATCTCATTGAAGCATACAAAATTATTACATGGATTGATAGGGTGGATGCTGGGAGAATGTTTCCCTTGGCTGGGGAGTCTAGAACCAGGGGCCACAGCCTCAGGATAAAGGGTAGGCCATTCAGGACTGAGATGAGAAGAAATTTCTTCACACAGAGGGTGGTGAATCTTTGGAATTCTCTACCCCATAGGGCGGTGGAGGCTCAGTCATTGGGTATATTCAAACAGAAGTCGATAGATTTCTGACTAGTAAGGGCATCAAAGGATATGGCGATAAGGCCGGTGAATGGAATTGAGGCAGAAGATCAGCCATGATCTCATTGAATGGCGGAGCAGGCTCGAAGAGCCGAATGGCCTACTCCTGCTCCTATTTCTTATGTTCTTCTTTTTAATGATTTTAAGCTCAAGGAAACACACTAATAAGTTTATTTGAGAACTTAAAAAACTTCACAACAAAATTACAAACATGCTACAAAGTGAAGATGCCACTGCTCTCTAGAGTGTTTGACAGCTGTACAAGTGAAAGTTTTGCATTCAAAGTACTCACCTCCTGTTGTAGCAAATTCCATTCTTTCTCACTGACCATTCTGTAGCCACTGGGAGCACTGTCCACTACCTGTGTAAGACTCGACAAAAGGGAAGCAGTCTCCTCTTGCTCGGGTGTGAGTGCTTTAATTGCTTTTTCTTGATCTTTGGTCAGTATGAAGGAACCAGACACATGGAAAGAGCCAATTGAGACTGTATCAAAGTTCTCAGAAATTGAGTCCGCTCCAACCAATGGCCCAAAGTCCGACTCATCCAGATTTCCTGCTGATTTTGCCTTGTGTCCGTAGCCCAAGCTCTTTGGCTGCAAGGAGCCCGAGGTACCCAGACTGTCAGTGGACTGTACTCGCCGTAAGCCCTCTCGAAACGGCTCACTGTCTTGTTTAGGACCTGCAATCGATGCCGACAGATCAGAATCCAAGGAGTGTAAAGAACCATGGAGGCTATTTCCACAAATCTAGAAAAAAAACACAAAATTCATTTTTTCCAACTGACGTTCATGGCATTGCCACAGCATCTTACCATTTTTGTCGTCTCTACAATGCCAATTTGGTGGTCAATGTCTGCAGTTGCTCAGGAGACAACATCCATAACATACAAGATGTCAGCCATGGCTTAGTGGGTAGCACTCTCGCCTCGGAGTCAGAAGGTTGTGGGTTCAAGTCCCACTCCAGAGACTTGAATCTAGGCTGACACTTCAGGGCAGCGCTGAGGGAGTGCTGCACTGTCGTAGGTGCCGTCTTTTGGATGAGACATTAAACCGAGGCCCCGAAGATGGTGAGATGATTGGCCATGAATCCACAGCTATTGGGAGCCCTCTGTTACCTCAGCCTAAATGGGCATTCCTCAACGGTGAGCTTAGACTGTTGGGCCATGGCAGGTATCATAGCCGGCACCATGAGTGACCCAATTCTCAGCAAACATCCACACGTGCCTTTCCAGCAGAATTTAATGGACGGTGATCAGGAACCTGCACCATGGTCAGGAAGTCTGACATATTTTCTGCCCTACCCTGAGAAGATCGAGCCTGATTTGAGTGCTCTCACTGTGGCTCTAGCCAACATCAGCTAACTCAACAGGGACTGACCGGGGGCTTCCTGGCCTGTGTGAATCCACATGTCACCATGTGGTGGACTCGCCCACTGAGGCAGAGCAAGAGCTCCCATTCACCGATATGATGCTCACTACGTGAATTCGCAGAATCACCTAGAAATGCCCTAAAATGCTACACACGCCATCTTTGTACAATCGTTACAGAACTGACCTCTTCGTTAGGTAACATGCCGAGAGATTTAGCAGGTGACTCCACACGTGACTGGGAGCTCATTACCGATCCTTCTTCCTCAGTCTCCGGCTGCTTCCTCTCCTTGACTTTGTTGAGGCTGCGCTGTTCATCATCTGCCTGAAACAGGAATATTTACTTCAGAACGCGTCTGCTCACAGACGCTTTTAACATGGTCACACCAAGTGGCCACATTCTCACATTGCAGCTGGTAACCACTAACAATGCGCAACTCCCTTACACTCAAGAACGTAGCTCAGACCTCACAAACAACTGCCCCAGCGCACACTTTGAGCGCCTCTCTGAGCAAGATTGCTACACTAGTAGCTGAATTAGAGTGCAGCTTTAAAGCTCTGCAGTCATGTTCGCACTAATTAGACTGAGACTCAACAGAGAGAGAGAAACCGGCACCATTAATAATTCAAGGAAATAGTGTGATCAGGAGTTTATGGTTCAAAGCTTTCCAGGTAATTTTATGGCTTGACAAATCTGTACAGCAATTCCATTTTAAAATGTGCTAGAAATTTAGAATATGCATAAAATCATATGAACTATTTTAAAGTCTCCTTATGAGAGTGCAAAGAAGCATCCTTTACTAGCTGACAACTGTGCATTAGTAAAAATAACTGCTCCTTCCTCTACTCAATGAATCACAGAACGCTCACCACACACCCCACTCCAGCTTGGAGGATGGAGGTAGCATTATTGATATAGTTTCAGTTCACGTTAAGTCACTGATCCACTAACGTAAAGCCAAGTAAAGTGGGGAATAAGTCCGCTGTTTGTCTCCCTCGTTACTCTTCTCTCCCACTCCTGCCCGACAAACCAGAGATGTGGTGTTCTACTTGCACTCAGTGGATTATCTGGACATCAGTTTTTGTCCCTGCCCTGAAGAATTTAACTCCTTTCTGGGGTCTGGCTCCATGGATACTGGGTGCACTCTGGTACCTCATCCAAGTGGCCATTATTTATAAAGGAGCCTCGACAGCGAATACCAGCAGGTTATTCAACAGGCTTCATAGCCTGTCGTCCACACAATGCACTTCCAGCAAGGGTTACTGCACAACAGTTATGATCATGAACCCTGGATAATTTACCCCTCCCATCCCCAACTAGAGGCACCGAGGCTCTCTGTTGCGTCCCTCCCGCCATCCTTGTTGACATCAGCAAATAGCACAGACCAGGGATGAAGTTTAGGACTTTCTTGGTCCATATGGCTCATCTACTCATTGGGGGAGGCATCCCTTGAGTACTCTTCTTGAAAAGCATTCCATTTTGTCCTTGTACAAAGACAAAACAGTACACTTACAAGACCTTGGTCAGGCCTCAGTTAGAATACTATGTCCAGTTTTGGTCTCCCCATACGGTGGGTGATGAGGGGCTTTGGAAAGGGTGCAGAGAGTCACAAGATTAATTCCCAGTTTAAAGCATCTTACTTAACCAGACAGACTCAGAGCTGGGTCTCTATACTTCAGGTGATTTGATCAAGGTTTATAAGATGATGAAGGGACTAGATTCTGTTTGTGTAGATCAACTGTTTCAACTGAATAGGTTAAGGAGGACCCAGGGTGACTCTTACAAGTTATGCAAAGGCAGAATGAGGTTAGATGTCAGGAGGTGGTTCTTTCCCCAGAGAATCGTGGACCTGTGGAACAGACTGCTGGCTCATGCAGTGAATGCTGATTCACTGAATTCCTTCCAGCGAGAGCTGGAACTGTTTCTGGCTGGGGCGGAGTCCAGAGGCCTGGACTAATGATCTGGAGACAAGAGTTCAAATCCCACCACGCCAACTGGGGAATTTAAATTCAGTTAATTAAATAAATCTGGAATAAAAAGCTAGTATCAGTAATGGTAACCATGAAACTACAGGATTGTCGTAAAAACCCATCTGGTTCACTAATGTCCTTTAGGGAAGGAAATCTGCCGTCCTTACCTGGTCTGGCCTATATGTGACTCCAGACCCACAGCAATGAGGTTGACTCTTAATTGCCCTCTGAAATGGCCTAGCAAGTCACTCAGTTGTAACAAACCACTACGGAAAACAATAATAATAAAACCGGACGGACCACCCGGCATCGACCTCGGCACCGGCTACGGACACAACAACGGCACACCCAGCCCAGTCAACCCTGCAAAGTCCTCCTCACCAACATCTGGGGACTTGTGCCAAAATTGAGAGAGCTGTCCCACAGACTAGTCAAGCAACAGCCTGACATAGTCATACTCACAGAATCATACCTTTCAGCCAATGTCCCAAACTCCTCCATCACCATCCCTGGGCATGACCTGTCCCACCGGCAGGACAGACCCACCAGAGGTGGCAGCACAGTGGTATACAGTCGGGAAGGAGTGGCCCTGGGAGTTCTCAACATTGACTCCGGACCCCATGAAGTCTCATGGCTTCAGGTCAAGCATGGGCAAAGAAACCTCCTGCTGATTACCACCTACCTCCCTCCCTCAGCTGATGAATCAATACTCCTCCATGTTGAACACCATTTGTAAGAAGCACTGAGAGTAGCAAGGGCGCAGAATGTACTCTGGGTGGGGGACTTCAATGTCCATCACCAAGAGTGGGTTGGTAGCACCACTACTGACCAAGCTGGCCGAGTCCTGAAGGACATAGTTGACAGTCTGGGCCTGCGACAGGTGGTGAGAGAACCAACACAAGGGAAAAACCTACTTGACCTCGTCCTCACCAATCTACCTGTCGCAGATGCATCTGTCCATGACAGTATTGGCAGCAGTGACCACCGCACAGTCATTATGGAGACAAAGTCCCATCTTCACGCTGAGGACACCCTCCATCATGTTGTGTGGCGCTACCACCGTGCTAAATGGGATAGATTCAAGAACAGATCGAGCAGCTCAAATAGGACAAATCCAATCCGGCCAATTACCACCCCCATTAGTCTACTCTCAATCATCAGCAAAGTGATGGAAGGTGTCGTCGACAGTGTTATCAAGCAGCACTTACTCACCAATAACCTGCTCACTGATGCCCAATTTGGGTTCTGCCAGGACCGCTCGGCTCCAGACCTCATTACAGCCTTGGTCCAAACATGGACAAAAGAGCTGAATTCCAGAAGTGAGGTGATAGTGACTGCCCTTGACATCAAGGCAGCATTTGACCGAGTGTGGCATCAAGGAGCCCTAGTAAAATTGAAGTAAATGGGAATCGGGGGGAAAACTCTCCACTGGCTGAAGTCATACCTAGCACAAAGGAAGATGGTTGTGGTGGTTGGAGGTCAATCATCACAGCCCCAGGACATCGCTGCAGGAGTTCCTCAGGGCAGTGTCCTAGGCCCAACCATCTTCAGCAATGACCTTCCCTCCATCATTAGGTCAGAAGTGGGGATGTTCGCTGATGACTGTACAGTGTTCAGTGCCATTCACAACTCCTCAGATAATGAAGCAGTCCATGTGCGCATGCAGCAAGACCTGGACGACATTCAGGCTTGGGCTGATGTGTGGCGTGAATGTTACCTGTCACTTAAGTGCCAGGTAATGACTATCTCCAACAAGTGAGCGTCTAACCACTGCCCCTTGACATTCAACGGCATTACCATTGCCGAATCTCCCACCATCAATATCCTGCGGGTCACCATTGACCAGAAACTTAACTGGACCAGCCACATAAATACTGCGGCAACAAGAGCAGGTCAGAGGCTGGGTATTCTGCAGTGAGTGTCTCACCTGACTCCCCAAAGCCTTTCCACCATCTACAAGGCACAAGTAAGGAGTGTGATGGAATACTCTCCACTTGCCTGGATGAGTTAAGCTCCAACAACACAAGAAGCTCGACACCACCCAGGACAAAGCAGCCCGCTTGATTGGCACCCCATCCACCACCTTAAACATTCACTCCCTCCACCACCGGCGTACCGTGGCTGCAGTGTGTACCATCTACAAGATGCACTGCAGCAACTCGCCAAGGCTTCTTCGGCAGCAGCTCCCAAACCAGCATGCGCGGTATCTTTTCCAGTGGCAGCAGCTGGTGAGTGGCCTGCGCGGGACCTCCCGATTGCTGCCCGGCCGCACCCCTTAGGGGGAACATTGGTGGGGACTGTATGAATTATGATGTACAAGACCTCACAGTTATATGGGACAGGCTGGAAGGTCCATGTCTTTTCCTGTCTGTCATTTTTCTGATGTTCGTAAAACAAAATTCATTCCAATGAGGTAAACAATTCAAGTGATGGGAACTCCTGCTTTCTACCTTCAACACAACCACTCGACTGTCCCATAGCATCTTTGGAAAGCAATGAACCACATCGTCAGACTAATTCTCTACTATCGAGCTTAAATGATTACATCAGGGATACCAGTTTTAATTGAGGGCAGCAACTTGCTTAAAGACCACTCTCAGACCCCACCAGGAGGCCATTTTGCTACTCTGTTTTATAAAAAATTGCAAACCCTTTAGTTCATGCTCTTACAAAGAGTTTCTACATCTTGCTTTACAAGATTGAGAAATCAGGATCACAGTCGGATAATCAAATGTTTTCAGAAGCTGATTATTTTCCTATGAAATAGTCAGAGCCTCGTCTGCCTCGTTCCTTCTGCCACTCACGTGAACATTAAAATCACAGATTTCAAGTCTTTCATACTTGCTCCTTCCTTTTCAGCTCTTCCACCTGTCGAAGCTGCTCTGAAGTGAGAACGTTTTCCATGCCCTGCATGTCCCTCATCAGGAGCCGCTGGGATTCTAGGAACTGGTCGTTGGCCCGTTGCCATGTGTATTTCAGCTGGTTGTGCTGCTGCCTCTCTTGTTCCAACAGATGACACACTGACGAAACATTTAAACAAACCATTCAGCAAACCAGCTACAGCTACCCAATAGATTTCACAACCAATAAATTCTCATCAATTCAACTAGGCCACAATTTTACAACAACAGCTTATATTTATATAGCTCCTTTAACGTAATAAAACGTCCCAAGGCGCTTCACAGGAGCGATTATCAAACAAAATTTAACACCGAGCCACATAAGGAGATATTAGTTAGATTTTAAGAGCATCTTAAAGGAGGAAAGACTGGGTAGAGGCGGAGAGGTTTAGGGAGGGAATTCCAGAGTTTAGGGCCCAGGCAGCTGAAGGCACGGCCGCCAGAGGCGTGCAGAAAACTCGGGGGGGGGGGGGGGGGGGGGGGGGGGGGGAGAGTTGTAGGGCTGGAGGAGGTTACAGAGATAGGGAGGGGATTTGAAAACAAGAATGAGAATTTTAAAAATCGAGGCATTATCAGACAATGCCTGGAAGCCAATGTTGGTCAGCGAGCACAGGGGTGATGGGCGAACGGGACTTGGTGCGAGTTAGGACACGGGCAGCAGAGTTTTGGATGAGCTCAAGTTTATGGAGGGTGGAATGTGGGAGGCCGGCCAGGAGTGCGTTGGAATAGTCAAGTCTAGAGGTAACAAAGGCATGGATGAGGGTTTCAGCTGAGCGGAGGCAGGGGCGGAGACTGGCAATATTATGGAGGTGGAAATAGGCGGTCTTGGTGATGGAGTGGATACATGGTCAGAAGCTCATTTCGGGGTCAAATATGACACCAAGGCTGCGATCAGTCTGGTTCAGCCTCAGACAGATGCTAGGGAGAGGGATGGAGTCGGTGGATAGGGAATGAAGTTTGTGGCGGGGCCCTTTCTGCTCATCCAGAACTGGATGTCGGACAAGCAGTGTGTCAATTTAGAGACAGTGGAGGGGTCGAGAGAAGTGGTGGTGAGGTAGAGCTGGGTGTGGTCAGCGTACATGTGGAAACTGACGCTGTGCTTTCGGATGATGTCGCCGAGGGGCAGCATGTAGATGAGAAATAGGAGGAGGCCAAGGATAGATCTTTAGGGGACACCAGATGGAACAATGCGGGAGTGGGAAGTGAAGCCATTTCAGGTGATTCTCTGGGTATGACTGGATAGATAAGAATGCAGTCCCACCCAGCTGGACAACGGTGGAGAGGTGTTGGAGGAGGATGGTGTGGTCAACCGTGTCAAAGGCTGCAGACAGGTCGAGAAGGATGAGGAGGGATAATTTACCACGGTCATAGTCACGTAGGATGTGATTTGTCATTTTAATTGTGCTGCCAACATATAAACTTTCTGGGTTCAATGTCAGTTATCAATACCAACTCTTTCTTTAACTGTTTAACTTTTATCTTGTCTTAATAATGCAAGACTTAAGGGCGAAGATACTGAAGCATTCAAGTGAAGATTCCAAATTAGATGAAACTGCAGAAATTTTAACTGCGAGTGAGAAAGGGCATTGCAGGAAGACAGGTGGCAGAAAGTGGCAGTGCCTTGGGGTGGTGCGACTTGGGTCTGTCCGTGCAATGCCATATGGTGAGCTCCCATTCAGCTGTTGAGGAAAGCATGAAGCACTGGCCTTCAGCCTTGCTCTCTTCCCCCTGCCCTCACAAACAGAGCGAGTTACTCCTTTTATTCATCGACAGTTACGGAACAGCTTTGACAAAGGCCTGGGAATAGATTACTCCGTGGGCTGGGGGGAGACAGAGGAGGAAGCTGGAGCAGACTAAAAAATATCAAATAGAATAGGAGCTGGAAAATAAAAACGACAACTATGGGGAAGTGGGTCTTTTGAATTCAGTACAAAAAGAAAATACTGCAGATGCTGGAAATCTGAAATAAAAACAGAAAATGCTGGAGATACTCAGCAGGTCAGGCAGCATCTGTGAAGAGAGAAACAGAGTTAACATTTCAGGTCAATGACCCTTCGTCAGACGAAAGGTCATCCACCCGATACGTTGACTCTGTTTCTCTCTCCACAGATGCTGCCTGACCTGCTGAGTATCGCCAGCATTTTCTGCTTTTGAATTCAGTGTTTGAAACCCAGAAGTGCTTTCTCAAATTCGCTTTGGTCATTCTTAAGGCAGCAATGATTCTTTTTAACTTCATTCTAGCCCCAAGGATACATTTTCAGTTCAACAATTTACAGCTTTTTAATTTAACAGCTCTGTTCTTCCGATTACCTTCGTGCAGTTCTTTACGCAGTTTCTCTGCATCTTCCTGCAGCACACTTTTCTGAGTGTTGAGAACAGCAACGTACATTTCCAGGTCCGTCCTGCAGGATTTCTCCGTCTCCAGATAATGATTCAGCTCTTTAACCTGCTGAGCACATTAACCGCCTCAGTCTCTTTATATACACGGTATGTAAACAGCCATTTAGATTTTACTATCATTTCTAAATTACTGCAATACTTTTCAGTCCAGTTAGAAAAACAACTCTCGCTGATCCCACCCGATTACAAACATCCAGCCTGCATCGCTGTATGCCTCCTGCCCATTCAAAATATACTTGTATATTTGGGGAGGGATATGCTGTGTTCAAGTAGGAAGCGTTCTGGCAAGTATTAAGCCTCCTTTTCCCGTGACATTTTTATTCAGGTAATCAAACAAATGTCACAAGTATGCTACACAGTACATTTATTTGAGGAGTTGGGGGGTGGGGGCGGAAACAGATAATGGGAATGGGGAAAATCGGGTGTTGCATGCGACTAAAATAAAACTCTTATGATAGAATGATACAGCATAGGAGGCCCATTCAGCCCATCGTACCTACGCTGGCTCTTTGAAAGAGCTATCCAATTACTCCCACTCATCGGCTCTTTCCCAATAGCCCTGCAAATTTTTTCCCTTTCAATATATACATAATTCCCTTTTGAAATTTACTCCTGAATCTGCTTCCACCACCCTTTCAGGCAGCGCGCTCCAGATCACAGCAACTCACTGCATAAAAAATATTCTCACCTCCAACCTAGGTCTTTTTTCAATTATCTTAAATCTGACACCTCTAGTTACCGACCCTCCTGCCAGTGGAAATAGTTTCCCCCTATACTTCATCATCATTTTGAACGCCTCTATTAACTCTCACCTTAATCTTCTCTGCTCCAAGGAGAACAATCCCAGTTTCTCTAATCTCTCCACAATAACTGAAGTCCCTCATCCCTGGTATCATTCTAGTAAGTCTCCTCTGCACCCTCTCCAATGAAAAGAACAATCTTTATTCCAGACTTGAATTTATATAGCGCCTTTCACGTCTACAGTAAATCACAAAGTGCTTCACATCCAATGAATCATTCTGAAGTGTGGTCACGGTTGGTACGTAGGCAAATCACAATATTTCTCTGACCATTTAGGACTTACCTTTGAGGCTTCTAGTTCTTTGACCTTTTCCTCGGCTGTTGATAGCTTTTCTTTGAGAGCTGCTATCTCCTTCTCCATGGGCATCACCACTGACCGCAACTTCTCAGCATCTTCTTGAGCCTGTTCATTGAAATAAATATATAATACAAGTGGGACTGCCTTTGCTTTGATATCTAATAAGCAAATGTACAAGGCTCCACAATGCACTTCAGATAACCTCCAATAAAAGATCTCGCCTCACTGCCCAAATGATTTGGAAGATGTCTAATTGAAATGAAGTTCTTAACACATTGTTTATTGTCCTGCATGACCAAGAGTTAACTCCAGTTATTAGTTCCCACTCAACATTGATGCTCATCATTGACAAACAGGAAATCATTCAGATCGTTTCAAAATTTACAATTAGGTAGAGCTCAGCATACTCACTTTCTTCATTTCATTTTCTAAGTTGTCCTCCTCTTGTCCTTCAGCCAGTTGCCTCCTTAGTTCAGCCAACTCGCGTTCCACTGCTTCCTTGTACTTCCCCCAATACTTGCGTTCCTCCTTCACCCGACTCTCAAACTGAACCTCGTACTCTCTCACCGTTTCTGCAGCAGAGTTTAGAACACAGCTCAATAGGCACCCGTTACAAAATAAACCAACTTTTCTTTTTAAACAAGAAACCCTTAACTCGAGCTCTAGCAGCTGGAGGCATTTCCTGCATATGTGGTTATCCAGGACACATGAAGCATCCTGGAGTTCCACATGGCACAGGAATTGCAGGCAACAGGACTCCGCTGTCCCATCATTATGATTATAAGTCTATCTACTTACAATATGATGCAGAGATGCCGATCTTACAATATGTAATACAAGATATAGATATCTCTTATGTTATATAGCAGGGCGAGATGAGGGAGAGGGAGAGCGAGAGAGATTTTAGCCTATTTGGCCTAGAAGGGATTTCAGGTTAATTTATAAAATGTTGCTGCTATAAAATGAAATTCAGGCCAAAAGAGTTATCAGCATCGTGCAAGCATTCTGGGAATGTGGATCAGGTTGATAAGATGTGGGACTAGACAAAGTAGTTAACAAGATTGTGTCTGGCTGGTGTCAGATTAGTTTGAGATAATGGGGACAGCTCATTACCTCCTAGAGATATTCACACCTATAGTTTGGATTGGTTTCATTCATGAGTCTTAGCTGGTCAGACAATGTGTCTGCCACCATACCTAGAGGGGCAGAGGTTAAGCTTTTTGGCTCTTCCTCTCAATGAAAAATGATAGTTTGCAGTAATTTTGAGTTTGAAACCAGCAGAATATTTTCTAACTCAGTACGAGTCATATCAGCAGTACTGACTAGTAAAGTGAAGGAATATATATATATACATCAAAGCATAGGTTGCATTATTTATTATTTTTTATACGAGGAGCAACTGGAAATAAGTAACTCTTGCTATGATAACAGTACACTGCTCAGTCATGAACATTATGTCAAATAAATGAATTTGGTGGTACATAATTGGCCTCATCTCACTGGAGTGTTTATCTCTCTCTCTCTCCACACTCCTGTAAGCCGAGGCTCTTTCTGCTTGTTCAGGTGAATGTTAAAGATCCCGTGGCAGTCTGCTTGAACAGGAGCAGGGAGCTCTCCCTTGTCTTGCACAGCATTTCTCCCTCACCCAGCACCACCAACGCAAATTCTCTGTCATTTGTTCATTTGCTATTGAGACTTTGCTTGTGTGCAGTTGGTTGCCACGTTTGCCTACATAACAGTAACTGCACTTCAACAGTGATCCATGGGCTGTGAAACAGTCAGAACCTCCTGAGGACGTGAAAGGAACTCATTAAATTCAAGTTCGTTCTTTCTTACTAACATTCAGACAAGGCTCACACGAATAATGGGCGGGATGTGGGAGGTGACCAGCCCACGGAGAACCCTGCTCATTAAGCGACTTGAGGGAAAAGGAAAGCTACAACAACAACAACAACTTGTATTTATATAGCACCATAACATAGTAAAACATCCCAAGGCGCTTCACAGGAGTAAAAAATTTGACACCGAGCCACACAAGGAGAAATTAGGGCAGGTGACTAAAAGCTTGGTCAAAGAGGCAGCTTTTAAGGAGCGTCTTAAAGGAGGAAAGAGAGGGAGCAAGGCGGAGAGGTTTAGGCAGGGAATTCCAGAGCTTAAGGTTTAGAAAACAGAAGGCACGGCCACCGATGGTTGAGCGATTATAATCAGGGATGCTCAGTAAACACAGGGGTGATGGGGGAACGGGACTTGGTGCGAGTTAGGACACAGGCAGCCGAGTTTTGGATGACCTCAAGTTTACAGAGGGTAGAATAGGGGAGGGTTTCAGCAGCGGATGAGCTGAGGCGGGGTGGAGACGGGCGATGTTATGGAGGTGGAAATAGGCGGTCTTAGTTATGCTGCGGATATGTGGTCGGAAGCTCATTTCAGGGTCAAATATGACACCAAGGTTGCGAAGAGTGTGGTTCAGCCTCAGACAGATGTTAGGGAGAGGGATGGAGTCAGTGGCTGGGAAACGGAGTTTGTGGCGAGGACCGAAGACAATGGCTTCAATCTCCCAATATTTAATTGGAGAAAATTTCTGCTCATCCAGAACTGGATGTCGGACAAGCAGTCTGACAGGAATGTTGTTCATTACCTTTCATTATAGCCTGCATTGAAGCAACTTCTTCCTGCCACTGCTTCTTCACGTCATCGATTGCCTCCTGTTTGGTGGTCTCGGAAACTGTAGCTACTGCTTTTATATTCTCCATGTCAGCATTTGCCTCCATTAGTTGGAGCTGCAGCCGAGTAAGATCACCTTCCGCCGACTGTAACGCAACATTCTGCCGCTTCAGCTCCTCTGGAAAACACCGAGAAAACTTGTCATTTTTGATTTTGAAACCTGATGGGTTAAAAAACCTCCATGGTGCTCGACAAGTCTGTAAGGACACATGAAACAAACTCAATTCAATTTGTGGGCCACCAGAATTCTGTTATTGCACACACAGTGCTCAGGCTTATTAGTAACGATGGTGCTGTAATCATGGGAAGCATTGCTCCAGCAGGATTACCGGGATACTAAAACATTACCAATGTAGAGAAGTGCATGTCGGATCCAAGTAGACAATTCCAATGTACTAGCCATTTATTCCGATCAAAGTTGAACATTTCACAAAGCTTGTCGAGTTTATCGCAAAACAGTTCTAGTAAAATAAATCTCAAATACTAAGAAAGAGAAACAAAGTACACACGACTTTTATATTATCAGCGGGGCTCGAAAAAGCTCCTCAGTGATAATGAAATACCGTACTAAGTCATAACTCTTATGTTAGTACTATCATCATGGCTCTTTACTCAGTCAGCTGTGGCTCAGTGGTAGCACTGTCGCTTCGGACTCAAAAAGTTGTGGGTTCAAGTCCCACTCCGGAGACTTAAGCACACAATCTAGGCTGACACTCCAGTGTAGTACTGAGGGAATGCTGCACTGTCGGAGGTGCTGTCTTTCGGATGAGATGGCCCTGTCTGCTCTCTCAGGTGGACGCAAAAGATCCCATGGTGCTATTTTGAAGAGGAGCAGGGAAGTTCTCCCGGTGTCCTGGCCAATATTTATCCCTCAATCAACATCACTAAAGACAGATTATCTGGTCATTATCACATTGCTGTTTGTGGGAATTGGCTGCAAATTGGTTGCCACGTTTCCTACATTACAACAGTGACTACACTTCGAAGTACTTCATTGGCTGTGAAGCGCTTTGGGATGTGAAAGGCGCTATATAAATGCAAGTCTTTCTTTATTTTGATGATGCAATTCTAAGGGGTACAATCGGTCGATTTTAGATTAAGTAAAGTTAAATGCAACCTGGATTCAAGACTGGGGAAGTGATGGCAGGGTTGAGGTGAGTAGAGCTTGGCTGTGAAGATCAGTGAACTGCATCGGCCGCCCGATTGGTGCCCGCAGCTTACCGAACTTATTCCAACCAAGGCCGAGGATAGTCCTCTCTCTGATACCACGCAAGACCGTGCACCAACTATTTTGATGAAATAAACAGTGAGAGAGGAAGTATTAAGGGGTTTAGCAGCTTTAAAAGTGGATAAATCCCCAGGCCCGGATGAAATGTATCCCAGGCTGTTAAGCGAAGCAAGAGAGGAAATTGCAGAGGCCCTGACCATCATTTTCCAATCCTCTCTGGCTTCAGGTGTGGTGCCGGAGGACTTGTTTAAAAAGGGAGAAAAGGTTAGACCGAGTAATTACAGGCCAGTCAGCCTAACCTCGGTGGTGGGAAAATTATTGGAAAGAATTCTGAAGGACAGGATAAATCTTCATTTGAAAGACACGGATTAATCAAGGGTAGTCAGCACGGATTTGTTAAGGGAAGGCCGTGTCTGACAAACTTGATTGAATTTTTTGAGTAGGTAACAAGGAGGGTAGATGAGGGTAGTGCGTTTGATGTAGTGTATATGGACTTTAGCAAGGCTTTTGATAAGGTTCCACATGGCAGACTGGTCAAGAAGTTAAAAGCCCATGGGATCCAGGGCAAAGTGTCAAGTTGGATTCAAACCTGGCTCGGAGACAGGAAGCAGAGGGTAATGGTTGATGGGTGTTTTTGTGACTGGAAGGCTGTTTCCAGTGGGGTTCCGCAGGGCTCAGTACTAGGTCCTTTGCTTTTTGTGGTATATATCAATGATCTAGACTTGAATATAGCGGGTATGATTAAGAAGTTTGCAGATGATACTAAAATTGTCTGTGTGGTTGATAATGAAGAAGTTATGGGCAACACGGTGGCATAGTGGTTAGCACTGTTGCCTCACAGCGCCAGGGACCCGGGTTCGAATCCGGCCTCGGGTGACTGTCTGTGTGGAGTTTGCACATTCTCCCCGTGTCTGCGTGGGTTTCCTCCGGGTGCTCCGGTTTCCTCCCACAGTCCAAAGATGTGCGGGTTAGGTTGATTTGGCTATGATAAATTGACCCTTAGTATTAGGGGGATTAAATATGTGGGGTTACGGGGATAGGGTGGGATATGTGTCGGTGCAGGCTCGATGGGCCGAAATGGCCTCTATCTGCACTGGTGATTCTGTGAAGGAAGCTGTAGACTGCAGGAAGCTATCAATAAATTGGTCAGGTGGGCAGAACAGTGGCAAATGGAATTTAATCCGGAGAAGTGTGAGGTAATGCATTTAGGGAGGGCTAACAAGGAAAGGGAATACACATTAAATGGTAGGACACTGAGTAGTATAGAGGAACAAAGGGACCTTGGAGTGCATGTCCACAGATCCCTGAAGGTAGCAGGCCAGGTAAATAAGGTGGTTAAGAAGGCATACGGAATGCTTGCCTTTATTAGCCGTGGCATAGAATACAAAAGCAGGGGGGGGGGTTATGCTTCAACTGTATAAAACACTAGTTAGGCCTCAGCTAGAGTACTGCGTGCAGTTCTGGTCACCACATTACAGGAAAGATGTGATTGCACTAGAGAGGGTACAGAGAAGATTTACAAGGATGTTGCCGGGAGTAGAGAAGCTTAGCTGTGAGGAAAGACTGGATAGGCAAGGTTTGTTTAATTGGAACAGAGGAGACTGAGGGGAGATCTTATTGAGGTGTATAAAATTATATGGGGCATGGATAAAGTGGATAGAAAGGACCTATTTCCCTTAGCAGAGGGGTCAAAAACCAGGGGGCACAGATTTAAAGTAATTGGTGGAAGGTTTAGAGGGGATTTGAGGGGAAATTTCTTCACCCAGAGGGTTGTGGGGGTCTGGAACTAGCTGCCTGAAAGGGTGGTAGAGGCAGGAACCCTAACCACATTTAAAAAGTACTTGGATGTGCACTTGGGATGTTCTAACCTGCAGGGCTACGGACCAAGAGCTGGGAAGTGGGATTAGGCTGGATAGCTCTTTGTTGGTCGGCGCGGACACGATGGGCCGAAATGGCCTCCTTCCATGCTGTAACTTTCTATGATTCTATGATTTTATGTCAGTTATCAGGCACGATCAAATTCAGGCCCTTTGCTGTCCAGGCTAACACGAGACGAATTGGTGGGCAAGACAGCAGGAACTGCGAGCTTTAGGAGAAATTAGGATAAGGTAAAAGGGAAAGGAAATTAAAAGGTATTTAGAATTTTTTGCTCTCCACATGTCTCCCAGATTATTTTCCAGGAGTTGCATCTATGCACTTTCCACTGATATTTTAGTCTGATATGCCATCACTAAGACCGCCTATTTCCCCCTCCGGATCATCGCCCGTCTCCGCCCTTGCCTCAGCTCATCCGCTGCTGAAACCCTCATCCATGCCTTTGTTACCTCTAAACTTGACTATTCCAACGCACTCCTGGCTGGCCTCCCACATTCCATCCTCCATAAACTTGAGGTCATCCAAAACTCTGCTGCCCGTGTCCCAACTCGCACCAAGTCCCGTTCACCCATCTTCCCTGTGCTCACTGACCTACATTGGCTCCCAATTAAGCAACGCCTCGATTTTAAAATTCTCATCCTAGTTTTCAAATTCCTCCATGGCCTCGCCCCTCCCTATCTCTGTTAACTCCTCCAGCCCCACAACCCTCAGATATCTGCGCTCCTCTAATTCTGGCCTCGAACCTCCCCGATGTTAATCACTCCACCACTGACAGCCATGCCTTCAGCTGCTGAGGCCCTAAGCTCTGGAATTCCCTCCCCAAACTTCTCCACCTCTCTACTCTTTCCTCCTTTAAGATGCTCCTTAAAAACCACCTCTTTGACCAAGCTGCCCTATTATCTCATGTGGCTCGGTGTCAAATTTTGTTTAACGCTCATGTGAAGCGCCTTGGGACATTTTACTACTTTAAAGGCTCTATATAAATACAAGTTGTTGATGTGTGTGGCTCTGTATTGAAATGACAGCATGGAAATGTAGAGCATGCTCGGATGATTGTTCAATCATTCATAACCACTTACACACAAATCACAGGAATTGGAAACAAAATTTGTTAGTCATGCATCATGATCTAAATTTCTTTCACCTTTCACAGATTGGAGTGATCACTGTGGGGCTATTTCTTATACTCACAGTACTAACCTCGTGAATGGAAATAATTAGCAGTGACAAACATGCTAACACTCCTAAGTATGAGTATTAGAATGCTGGGAATAATTAAGTGAGATTGAAAACCATTCCTTTTAAACTAAGGATTATTCTTGCACAGCAGGATTCACAGCGAACTTTGGCATTACACAAAGCGAAAGAGGAATTTAATCAGCAGCTCATTCTTCTGCCAAAATGATTCAATGATAGCGTCCTACAATTACCCATCTGAATGCAGGCAGACTAAGTGCGCCAGAACTTTAAGGAAACCTACAATAAACAATATTACTGCTACCCATTAGTAGCAAGAGCCTGAGCCACCAATTATTTTAAGATTGCAGCTCACACTGTGACACAAACAAACACTTGCAGTAACTATACTATAGAACTAAAGTTAGATACATCTACAACAACTTGCATTTATATAGCGCCTTTAACGTAAAACATCCCATCGCTTCACATCAGCGTAATCAGACAAAATTTAACACCGAGACTCAGATTAGGTCAGGTGACCAAAAGCTTGGTCAAAGAGGTAGGTTTTAAGGAGCATCTTAAAGGAGGAGAGGAAGAGAGGTGGAGAGGTTTAGGGAGGGAATTCCAGAGCTTAAGGCCCAGGTAGCTAAAGGACGGCCACCAATGGTGGGCAACGGAAATTGGGGATGCACAAGAGGCCAGAATTGGAGGAATGCAGATATCTCCGGCGGGGGGGGGGGGGGGGGGGGGGGGGGCTGGAGGAGGTTAGAGATGGGGAGGGGCGAGACCAGGGAGGGATTTGAACATAAGGATGGGAATTTTCTATTCGAGGCGTTGCCGGACCGGGAGCCAATGTAGGTCAGCGAGCACAGGGGTGATGGGTGAACGGAACTTGCCGTGAGTTATGACATGGGCAGCAGAGTTTTGGATGAGTTCAAATTTATAATATTAAAACTTACGTAACTGCACAACCATTACCTGGTTGGAGGCTATAATTACAGCTCGAGAAGTTTGCACAGACAGGTCCCATCATAAATGTAGACAAAGGAATTTATATTGAAATCTAAAAATAGGGATTGGATTATGTTTGCACACCCTGGTCTAATTATCACACTCCCTCTGACCCCACTTCACCTGAAAGTACTTGGTTTTGACTCCGTGTGGATTGCCTGGGGAGATCAACTCGTTTTTAAATAAAACAATTTATCTATTTACATCAGCTCATCTGATCTTCCTTTGTGCTCCTTCTGTTCTGTTTTTTAAACTTTACTTCTATCTAAAATATAATATATATATTATTCTAACCCTAAATAAAAAGTTAAAAGCATTTTAGTTACTTTGCCTTCTAGGTCTCAGAATCCATTTGAGGTGGAAGCAAAAAAACAAACTAGACTCACATCAACTCCAAAGGTCATGATTCTTTTAGCCAGTCCTGTGCCACAAGTCCAAGCACTGAGCTGGTTTCATCCTATATTCAAACAGGTCAATCTCTGATCAGCTTTTATGCATGAAAGCAAGAAGGACTATGGTGGGACAACTGATCGTCACCAACCGGGGCCTGCTCACATCCAGAGATGAGCTTTATCGAGTTACAGACAAATTAAATACCAAACCGTAGAGCCAAAGTAACTGAAGAACAAATAAAAATGGAGCGACTCGAAGGTGAATTGCTAATAAAAGTTGAGGAAACAAGTCACATACCACCGGCTGGTTTTTAATCATACAACGTATAAACCATTTAAAACACTAATCTGCAAACCCCAACAGTGGCAGGCACAGCCAGGAATCATTAAAAATGAGCACCCTTTAGGTTGACATGCTAGTGTACTGCTACTTGACTAATTCTTCACAGCTGTCAACAGCACAGGTTTAAAAGTGTCAAACTGTATCTGCTCCTCTGCACCGCCATTCAAATTTACCACTTGGGGCACTCTCGATCCCGTTAATTCACTGGGGTGAACACACAGGCCACTTGGGGCACTCTCGATCCCGTTAATTCACTGGGGTGAACACACAGGCCACTTGGGGCACTCTCGATCCCGTTAATTCACTGGGGTGAACACACAGGCCACTTGCCAAAACAAAAGTAACTTCTAACCTTCTTTTGCGAGGTACAGCTCCTTGAATTTTGCCCTCTTCTGATTAAACTCGAATTCCAGCTGCTGGTTGGTGTGCAAGAAATCAGCCTTGGCTTTTTCCAACTCGGCAAGGCGCTGCCGGAGCGCAGCCACTGGAAGAAAAACAGAACGGCCAGATTAAAGGACAACTATCGGCTAGAGCCTGCAGGAACCCGACACTATACTTCACCACTTTCAAACCGGTTCTGCTGAAACGCACGGAATGCGATGCATCTCAAAAATATCAGAAGGAAGCTGGAATGGCCAGAGCGAATTTACTTCAACTGAAGATATATTTAGACAGGGTACAGTCTACAGATCGTTCTAAGAAAGCTCACAAATTAGAACAATGGTGAGAAACCGGATTTGGCAGGTGTTCCATGCTGTGAAAATATAAATGAAACCAATCCAAATCACCATCTCACAACGTTAATAAAATCTATGGAAGCAAAATATATCCTTTTAAACCAAGTACACAAAGATCAAAGCTTTTTTTTTAACTAGTTAATGAAAGGAGGAAGCACTGCAATTATGCATTGCAAAAACTCCCAAAGTTCCTTCTTGCTCAGTTTTAAAAGGAGCGGTGATATTTTTTGATTTTTCTTTGCGCTCCTGGTGGCTAGTTCAAAGTATGAACTGGAGCCACAGAGTGCAGCGGATAACAAATGGGCACTGAGCAGGAGGGAGAGAAAGGAGTAGAGACACTCAGAGGGGCCAAAGCATGGTCAAGGACTTCATGAAGCTTTTGAAGGGAAGGAGGTTGGTGGCAAGGAGGGTGTGGTGAGCAGGGACATAGTCATCTGAAGGAACAGCCTCTGGTCGTGGACAGCAGGACTGGGTAAGCCAGCATCGAAAGAGCAGAGGGGGTACGTGCAGGTACGCAGAGCTAGAGGAGATCACAAAGGTCAGGAGCGCCAAGGCCATAGTGAGATGTGAAGGCAAGGTCGAGAACCTTGAAGGTCGAGTCTCTGGGGCAACAAGGACTGGTGTGATGGGTGTACATGCCATGGTACAAGGTGAGAACAATGGCGCAGCACCCCAGATAGCTTGTCGTTTATCAAGGTGTAGCTGGGAACAAGCAGCAAGGAGAGCTTTAGAGAAATCGAGCCTAGAGGAGATAACGGCGTGGATTTGATGGCAGAGTGGGATGAGGTATGGTGGAGGCAGGCTATGCTTTGGAGGTAAAAGTGTTGTCAACGACTGATTGGAGGTGTGGGAGGAAACTGATCTTGGGGTAAGGCAGGGTGATGAGGGTCCGTACCCTCTGGGCTCAGCCCACAGTCGATTCCATCAGACTCCTTGCTTGCCACTTCTGACTGAGCCCAGAAACACGTAGGTGTGGTTGGGAGCTGAAGAGGATGACATTGGGTTTGTCTCTATTAAGCGGGAGACTCTGCCTCATTCAGGTATTTGGAGAGGCATTTAGGGAAAACACAAAAACTGGGCCTGTGGTTAACTGTGAAAAGAACTGTACACGAGTTCAAGAGGACAAACAGGTTAATAGACTGGGTGAGTAGATATCAAATGAAAGTTAATACTGAGAAATGCGAGACGATATAATTTGGGAGGAAGAATGAGAGGAAATGTACAATAAATGGTAAAACGTCAAAATGGGTAGAGGAGCATTTAAGGGTTAGCATACACAACCTTTAATAACGGGAGAGCAACAGATGAGGCTGTAAAGAAAACCTACAGGATCCTAGGTTTTAGAAGTAGCAGTGTTGAGTGTAAAAGCAAAGAGGTAACGCTAAAATAAAAAGGAAAACTGAATGCTAAAAATCTGAAATAAAAACAGAAAATGTTGGAAATAAGCAGGCCAGTCAGCATGTGTAGAGAGAAGACAGGTTGTGACGTTTCAGAGGTACTGACAGTGGAGAGATGGTGTAATGCTAAACCTCTATAAATCATTGATTAGCCTGCAGTAGGAATATGGTGTCCAGTTTTGGGCACCTTACTTAAGAAGGAATGTCAAGGCCATGGAGAAGGGTGCAGAAGGGATTCACTAAGGCGATACCAGGGTTGAGGCATAGTTACGTGAACAGACTAGTAATACCGGGGCTCTTTTCATTAGAGCAGAGGAGGTTAAGAGGAGATCTGATTGAGGTTCTCAAAATGATGAAAAGTTTTCATAAGGTAAATTGGAAAAAGCTATGTCCACTGGTCAGTGGGTTAGTAATTCAAGGGTAGAAATTTAAGATCGCCACCAAATGAACAAACAAGTTGATTTTTTTTTTTTAAACGCAGAGGGTCGATGGGACACAGAATGACCTCCCAAAAGCAGAATGCATGACAGGATTTAAAAGAGAAGTGGATAAATATTTGAAATAAGTATGGGGAACGGGTAGAGGAATGGAATTTGGTTGATGCTTTCAGAGAGCCGGCACAGGTGTGATGGGCCGAATGGCCTCCTTTCTGTGTTGTAAAATTCTATTAATCTATGACAGAGTGGCAACATGAAGTTGACGGTGGAGCCAGAGAGGTCGAGCTAAATAGAAGGCAGAGGGTGGTGGTGGATGGAAAATTTTCGGACTGGAGACCAGTTACCAGCGGTGTGCCACAGGGGTCGGTGCTGGGTCCTCTGCTGTTTGTGATTTTTATCAATGATTTGGAGGAGGGGACTGAAGGGTGGATCAGTAAATTTGCTGATGACACCAAGATTGGTGGAGTAGTGGATGAGGTGGAGGACTGTTGTAGGCTGCAAAGAGACATTGATAGGATGCAGAGCTGGGCCGAAAAATGGCAGATGGAATTTAACCCTGATAAGTGCGAGGTGATTCATTTTGGTAGGGCAAATTTGAATAAGGATTACAGGGTCAACGGCAGGGTTCTGAGGAACGTGGAGGAACAGAGGGATCTGGGGGTTCATATCCACAGATCTCTGAAGGTTGCCACTCAAGTGGATAGAGCAGTAAAGAAGGCCTATAGTGTGTTAGCGTTTATTAACAAGGGGTTTGATTTTAAGAACCGTGAGGTTATGCTGCAACTGTACAGGACCTTGGTGAGACCACATTTGGAATAGTGTGCGCAGTTCTGGTCACCTCACTATAGGAAGGACGTGGAATCATTGGAAAGAGTGCAAAGGAGATTTACCAGGATGCTGCCTGGTTTGGGGGGGGAGGTCTTATGAGGAAAGATTGAGGGAGCTAGGGCTTTTCTCTTTAGAGCGGAGGAGGATGAGAGGCGACTTAATAGAGGTTTATAAGATGATGAGGGGGATAGATAGAGTGGATGTTCAGAGACTATTTCCTCGGGTGGATGTAGCTGTTACAAGGGGGCATAACTATAAGGTGCATGGGGGGGAGATATAGAAGGGATGTCCGAGGTAGATTCTTTACTCAGAGAGTGGTTGGGGTGTGGAATGGACTGGCTGCTGTGATAGTGGAGTCGGACACTTTAGGAACTTTCAAGCGGTTATTGGATAAGCACATGGAGCACACCAGAATGATAGGGAGTGGGATAGCTTGATCTTGGTTTCGGACAATGCTCGGCACAACATCGAGGGCCGAAGGGCCTGTACTGTGCTGTACTGTTCTATGTTCTATAAATGTCATCAGCATAAATGTGGAAGCTGACCCCCATGCTAGCGCCAAAAAGGCAGCAGGTAAATGGAGGAGGAGCTGGGGCAATGATGGGCCCCCAGGGCTACACCACAGGTCATTGTGGACATGTGCCAATGAGGAGCCAATCAGCAATCAAACCACTCCATTTGTTTTTCAAAGCTACCAACCCGGAACTAGCAAGTAGCAGAAACTGACTAATCAAATTACAAAAATGGATTCACGCCATAATTGGCTGCCATTTTCCTTCTTCCCTCAGTGTGAGCGCACTTTCAAAACAAGAGCCAGAACAGGAAATTGTATCTGATAATGATCCACACGCATTCAGACTCCTTTGTTGCTGTAAAAGCTATGCCCCCTGCCTTCAGTTCTACAGTCAGCTCAGTTATGTTCAGGAGCACCTTGGGTTTCTTGGCTGGGTTTGGGGGTGGGGGAGAGGAGAAAGGAGAATTAAAGTTAATTGCATCTGAAGCAAGTTTTCTAAAGTGGTGAATAAATATTACAATTCTATCTGTGAGGGCTGTATTTTTCAGTATACACAAGCTGTGCAATATCTTTTCCTGCAGTCAGTGCTCCATTACTGTCCCACAATGATTGATGAATGGCTGCAATGTTTAGGTAGTAAACATCCATAGTCTAGATCATCTTTCAGCAACATTACCCATCATCTACAAGAATTAGCACAATAGTCCAATGTCATTCCTACTGACAGCTCCTGTTTTTTTGGGCTGGTTGCAAGTCCAGCAGTAAATTGTCAGAAAACAACCTTACTCAGAGGGTTGATATCTTTCGAGGGCTGCAAGGGCCAAAGACGGAGAAAAACAATTCTCTGTCCTACTCTTCTACTTGCTCCCTTTTTTAAACATTTATTGACTTAAGCACATCTGATATGCTGCGTTGCGAGCAAGATGAGCCGGTCTCAGTCTCTGGGGAGTCCACATACTCTTGTTGATGTCAGTGTCACTAATTATACACCGCCCGTTGCTCAATGTTGACCCGGATTCCTGAAGACTTTGATGCCCCTGGGTCACAGCCATGAGTGTGGATGGGAACTACTGCTCAAAACCCTCCTGCTCCTTGAGTGTCGGAGTCCTATTGGACAAAAGCTGCTCAGCCCAGTTTGCCTTTAAACAGTCATATGAGCAGCAGCTGCTGTTCTCGATGACTCATTAAACAGATGGGCATCTGACCATGCCAAGGCAGCACCCCCGAGCTTTAGAATGGGACTTCAAACAAAGTTCACTTTTGCTTCTGAGGCACTCAGCTGTTGGACAAGATCAGGGTGGAATAAATCTTGGAAAAGTCTTGAGCATTTAATGACCAGCTTCTTCCACTTCACGGGGCACCTCAGCTCAGGCTGGAATCATTCCACTTCTCAGAAGATATTAAAAGTGCTTACCGGCAATTTAAAAAAAAATCTGAATCAAGATTCAAAATAATGAATCAGTGAGAACTGGATGTTTAGTACCGTTGGAATAATTTATCAGTGTTCTCACTGAGAACTCAGCAAAAAATATTACGGCAAAGTTCTCCCAATATATCCACTTGTCTGTGAAACACACACAGTCTCAGATTCTCGGTTTTGTGCTTAAATAAGAACATAAGAATTAGGAGCAGGAGTCGGCCATACGGCCCCTCGAGCCTGCTCCGTCATTCAATAAGATCATGGCTGATCATCGACCTCAACTCCACTTCCCTGCCCGCTCCCCATATCCCTAGATTCCCTTAAAGTCCAACAATCAATCTATCTCAGCCTTCTAACACTAGAGCAGATTACTGGTGGTGGGAGAGATGGAAGTAGTTTGAAGCGATGGATTACCAGTAGCAGGGAAGATGTGTACTGACTCCTATATAACATACTGATACTAATACACGAAATGAGCCCCGTGATAACACTGGAATCCTTCGTACACACACACTGCCAAACGGAAGCTGGAGTTCCACCATCAGTATCCCTCCTAGAAACCAAAATGGTCACAAGAAATAATGAACATCCTTTTATTTAAACAGCGATGCATATATCTGGAATGCACTGTCTGAATGGGTGTTGGAATTTTTAAAAGGGAATTGGATCAATACTTGGAGGACAAATTTGCAGGGTTATGGGGAAAGAGCAGGGGAGTGGGACTAATTGGGCAGCTCTTTCAAAGAGATGGCACAGGCACGATGGCCTCCTTCTGTGCTGCATGATTCCAGATGGGGACACTGGCTTGAAGCAGTTATTAGATCTGATAGGCTGAGGGTGAGGAGAATGGACCCGGAGACACGGTTAAAACATGAGCACTGAAGCACTGGCGGGTTAATGACCATCTCTTACTCACAGCTCAGTAGCTTCACCTAGCCAGTCCTTTTGATGGCATTAGCACTCACTTTAAACCAAAATATTCTTCCCGTCACTCAAACCAGCCCACCCAATCATGCTTTAGTACAATTATATTAAAAAAGACAGGATTTCTAAAGTTGCTAAAGAATGAACATAGCTACTAATAGAATACCTTTAGCTCAGAAAGCTTTAGGCCAAACTGATGTTACTGAAGCTAATAATAATCTCGGTACAGGGCTTCACCTGGAACAGCCCTTTCAAAACTCATTTCATCCAACGGCAAAATCACACCTGGCTGAAGATTTTTAATTTCATCGAGTGCTTCACCTCAACTCGAGTCAGTGCCCTTTACCCCAATAAAACAAAGTCATGCATAGAAAATGAAAATAGTCCCTCCCATTTGATACTAAGCATGCCACTTTGATATATGACCATACACCTAAATTACATATCTACATGTTAACTAGTCTGGATATCAATTCCGTGTCAGCATGGCTCAGTTGGTGGCATTCCTGTCTTGGAGTCAGAAGGTTGCAGATTCAAACCCCAATTCCAGGACTTGGGAGGCAATCGAAGCACTCCACTGGAGTACTGAATGAGTGCTGCATTGCCTTCGGGCGACACATTAAACCAGCTCCTTCTCAGGTGGATATTAAAGAGGCCATGGTACTATTCGAGGACCAGCAGGGATTTCCTAGTGTGCATTCCTCTCTCAACCAATACCAAAAATAGACCAAGTAATCATTCACCTCATTGATATGTGTGGAATCTTACTACGTGTAAAATGGCTGCTTGAAGCACTCAGATCTTTGAGAAATTAAGGCACTCTATAAATACAAGCCTTTCATTCACACTTTTAGTTTTGACCACATCGAAGAAGACAGATGGATTACATTACCTTCATTAAAATCTGTTAAGAGATTCTAAAAAGAACTTACAGTTTAAAGTATTGTGTAAATTGATTATATTCTTTTTTTCCTGTGTAATTATAAATCTTGTAAATAAATTAATCTGATAGTTTTAGCCTGAATGGTACACTCTGACAGAGTGGCACTTTCTGCCTTTCAGAATGGACAGCAGTGCTTAGTGGCCAACTTGTGTGGAAATATTGCAGTTAAAGGACAATCATTAATTCTGTGGCACACTATTCCATTCACGGTGTGCGTAAGAGTGTAAGCTTCGGGCTGCAGGAGACATGGGTCTGCCCGTGGAAAATTGCATTTTGTTGTGAACACAAGGAAAGGGCTGAGAAAAAGCTGAGTTGGTATCAGGTAGATTTCTTTAGCTTCTAGGTTTAGGATTGTCAGCTGTGGCTCAGTGATAGCTTTCTCGCCCGAGTCAGAAGGTCGCAGGTTTGAGCTCCACTCCAGGGACTTGAGCATATAATCTAGGCTGACGCTCTCGTGCAGTACTGAGGAAGTGCTGCACTGATGGAAGTGCCATCTTTTGAATAAGATATTAGACTGAGGCCCCATCTGCCTTCGCAGGTGGATGTAAAAAATCCCATGACATTATTCAAAGAAAAGCAGGGTTGTTCTCCTGGTGTTGGCTCAGAAGATCAAGAAGTAGAATCAGTTTGGGTGGAGATAAGAAATAATAAGGGTAAGAAGTCACTGGTGGGAGTGGTCTACAGGCCCCCAAACAGTAGCCACACTGCAGGGCAGAGTATAAATCAAGAAATAATAGAGGCTTGTAAGAAAGGTACGGCTATACTCATGGGAGATTTTAATCTTCATATTGATTGGACAAAGCAAATTGGCAAAGGTAGACTTGAGGAAGAGTTCTTAGAGTGTATAAGGGATGGTTTCTTGGAACAATACGTTGTGGACCCAACCAGGGAGAAGACTATTTTAGATCTGGTAATGTGTAACGAGGCTGGATTAATTAATGATCTCGAAGTGAAGGATCCTCTTGGGAAGAGTGATCATAGCATGGTAGAATTTCAAATTCAGTTTGAGGGTGAGAAATCTAGGTCTCAAACAAGTGTCCTGAACTTAAATAAAGGTAATTACAAAGCTATGAAGGCAGACTTGGTTAAAGTGGACTGGAAAAATATATTACAGGGTAAGACTGTAGAAAAGCAGTGGCAAACATTCAAGGAGATATTTCACAACTCTCAGCAAAGATATATTCCAGTGAGAAAGAAAGACTCTAAGAGAAGGATGAACCATCCGTGGCTAACTAAGGAAGTAAAGGATGGTATCAAATTGAAAACAAAAGCATACAATGTTGCGAAGAATAGTGGAAGGCCAGAGGATTGGGAAATTTTTAAAAAACCAGCAAAGGACAACTAAAAAAAGATAGAGAAGATAGAGAGAGAAGAAGATAGCTTATGAGAGTAAACTAGCAAGAAATATAAAAACAGACAGTAAGAGTTTCTACAGGTATATAAAAAGGAAGAGGGTAGCTAAGTAAACGTTGGTCCCCTAGATTATGAGTCTGGGGAATTAATAATGGGGAACGGAAATGGCGGAGACTTTGAACAAATATTTTGTATCGGTCTTCACGGTAGAAGACACTAAAAGCATCCCAATAATGGATAATCAAGGGGCTATTGGGGTGGGCTGGGGAACTTAAAACAATCACTAGAGAAAAAGTACTAGGCAAACTAATGGGACTAAAGGTGGACAAGTCCCCTGGACCCAATGGCCTGCATCCTAGGGTCTTAAAAGAGGTGGCTGCAGAGATAGTGGATGCATTGGTTGTAATCTACCAAAATTCCCTGAATTCTGGAGAGGTCCCAGCGGACTGGAAAACCGCAAATGTAACGCCCCTATTTAAGAAAGGAGGGAGACAGAAAACAGGCAGCTATAGACCATGATGCAGAGATGCCGGCGTTGGACTGGGGTGGACAAAAATGAGAAGTCGCACAACACCAGGTTATAGTCCAACAGTTTTATTTGAAATTACGAGCTTTGTGTCTTTGATGTAATGCCTCCCTGACGGATTGTATCTCTGCAGACACATTGTTCTCTGTCTATATATACTTTGTAACCGATTTGTATTCCCTCACTGTACCTGACGAAGGAGCAGCGCTCCGAAAGCTCGTAATTTCAAATAAAACTGTTGGACTATAACCTGGTGTTGTGCAACTTCTCAGCTATAGACCAGTTAGCCTAACATCTGTCATTGGGAAAATGCTGGAGTCCATCATTAAGGAAGTGGTAGCAGGATATTTAGAAAATCATAATATAGTCAAGCAGAGTCAGCATGGTTTTATGAAAGGGAAATCATGTTTGACAAATTTGCTGGAGTTCTTTGAGAATGTAACGAGCAGGGTGGATAAAGGGGAACCTGTAGATGTCGTGTATTTGGATTTCCAGAAGGCATTCGATAAGGTGCCACATAAAAGGTTACTGCACAAGATAAGAGCTCACGGGGTTGGGGGTAATATATTAGCATGGATAGAGGATGGGCTAACTAACAGAAAGTCGGGATACATGGGTCATTTTCAGGTTGGCAAACTGTAACTAGTGGGGTGCCGCAGGGATCAGTGATGGGGCCTCAACTATTTACAATCTATATTAATGACTTGGATGAAGGGACCAAGTGTAATGTAGCCAAATTTGCTGATGATACAAAGATAGGCGGGAAAGCAAATTGTGTGGAGGACGCAAAGAATCTCCAAAGGGATATATAGGCTGAGTGAGTGGGCAAAAATCTGGCAGATGGAGTTTAATGTGGGGAAAATGCGAGGTTATCCACTTTGGTAGGAAAAATAAAAAAGCAAATTATTTAAATGGGGAGAGATTACAAAATGCTGAGGTAGAGGGGGATCTGGGAGTCCTTATACATGAATCACAAAAAGTTAGCATGCAGGTACAGCAAATAATTAGGAAGGCAAATGGAATGTTGGCCCTTATTGCAAAGGGAATGGAGTCTAAAAGTAGGGAAGTCCTGTTACAACTGTACAGGGCGTTGGTGAGACCACACCTGGAGTACTGCGTACAGTTTTGTTGGTCGCCTTATTTAAGGAAGGATATACTTGCATTGGAGGCAGTTCAGAGAAGGTTCACGAGGTTGATTCTGGAGATGAAGGGGTTGTCTTATGAGGAAAGGTTGAGCCTATACTCATTGGAGTTTAGAAGAATGAGAGGGGATCTTATTGAAACATATAAAAGATTCTGAAGGGGCTTGACAGGGTAGATGCTGAGAGGATGTTTCCCCTCGTGGGGGAATCTAGAACTAGGGGGGCATAGTTTCAGAATAAGGGGGCACCCATTTAAAACTGAGATGAGGAGGAATTTCTTCTCTCAGTGGGTCGTGAATCTTTGAAATTCTCTACCCCAGAGAGCTGTGGAGGCTGGGTCATTGAATATATTTAAGGTGGAGAGAGACAGATTTTTAAAAGGTAAGGGAGTCAAGGGTTATGGGGAGTGGGCGGGAAAGTGGAGTTGAGGCCAAGATCAGATCAGCCATGATCTTATTGAATGGCGGAGCAGGCTCGAGGGGCCAAATGACCTACTCCTGCTCCTACGTCTTATGTTCTTGTGTTCTGGCCAATATCTATCCTTCAAATAACATTACAAAAAAAAGTTATCTGGTCATTTATCTCATTACTGTTTGTGGGACCTTGCTATGAACAATTTTGTGAAGCACTTCTGGGAATATGAATAGATGCAAGTTCTTTCTTCCTTTAGGTGAATCTGCAGTTCAGCTTCATCGCAGCAGTGAAAAATGGATCAGAAAGAAAAATCCGTGCTGTGGCCAACCGAGAGAAGAGCTTTACAAAAAGATCCACGGTTATAAATGGTGGGACGAACAGCTTTGTTTCGAATTCTAATATGCAATTACAAAAGAACTCAAGGTCAGCTCAGTTAGCAACGTGGTGAAGGAGCAGACTTAACTTGCTTCAATTACCAGGCTAATTTAACGGTGAATCGATGAAAACAATTCAGGGACCGTTTAAAACCAGCAGACCCTAGCCTAAAAATAGAAACACAAAAGGCCAGCTCCTAAAATGAGGCCAGAAACCCCCTCTCCAACATCCGTGTAACTTTCAATCAATATTTATATACTGATGTAAATAAGATGGATCATAGCTATGTCAGAAAAAGGTCAATGCCATTTATACCCAAAGAAGCGGTCTCCTTTACCGGGCGAGGCTGTGGTGATGACGGCTTCTTAGCATGCATGTTTGATGCGGGAAATATATCCAACTCCAGAAAGCAAATCCTTCCCTGCTTTGAGCGAACACAAACTCTTCTCATCTCAATGTCAGCACCAATATCGCTTTAATTATCAACATTTGCCTTAAAGAAAGGCTACATTTCCATGTCTAGCTTTGCGACTCCTTCACTGAGACAGTGGGCTTGTAATGCTCTCAGTGATCAAGGCAGTTCCTAAAAGATGACTTTGTGTAGCCTGGGTTTAACTCATTACCCTTCCCTAATAGCTGATTCAGTCCATACTCAATACTACAACCTTTACCCTTATATGAGCGTAATGTTTTTGCAACCGGACGAACTGTGTAGGCAAATATGACAGCCAATCTTATGCAAAGCAAGGTCCCACAGACAGCAGATGTGATGAATGACCCAAGAATCTGTACTTGGTGGTGTCGGTTACAATATAAAAAAGGAAATATACTGCAAATAGGAGGAATACAATTCATCCCGCCAATATAGGGAAACCCATGTATGTGGAATGATTGCAGTAATGAACGGGTGCAGCAGTTCCCCAATGTCTACACCTGGGTGAACAATCAGTGAACACCAGCACTACAATTAGAATTAAGTGGCCAGACAAGGCGAGTACATTTATTATCACCACACTACAAGTGAGGGCGTGATTCACAGAAATATTACACTCCCAATCCCAGCAATTGCTTCTGCAGCAGCTGAAGCAGGTATTGGGTGAAAATAGCACAGGAGTAAAGTTTACCATCCCAACTTTAGATCCTTTAGTGGTTGCAAACAGCTTTTTTAAGTTCTGGCGTTAAATAAGCAATAATGGAAGTAAGTGAGTGCTCAGTGGGCAGGTAGAATATGCAATCACATGCTAATTGCAGTCTTGAAGCAGGCTGTCAGCTGCATTAGATTGATCGGGAGTGATGTGCATTTTAACTTAACCTCTTCTTCTGGGAATGCTCTTTCCACTAACAGTACAAGCACAGAACAGGCTCTTGCTCTGCAGGGAAGCTGTGTCACACCACTGTTAGACAATTATGATTTCAAGCATCTTTCCACACTCAGAGTAAAATTCTGTAATTCAGCCCAGCAACATCAATGGAAACCAAAAAGGGACACACTTTCTCGAGTGCAATGTGCCTCATCTCTTGCAGTTCAAAAATATTCTTTATTGCGGTCCCTAATTTAGGAGGAAAGGGGAGGAGGAAGCGAAGGGCGGAAAGGGGGTGGGGATCGAAGGACGGAAAGGGGGGGGGGGGGAAATCGAAGGACGGAAAGGGGGGGGGG
>CM059448.1:47556985-47723395 GCA_030390025.1 Squalus acanthias | reverse complement strand
CCCCCCTCTGCCCCTCCCTCCTCTGCCCCTCCCTCCTCTGCCCCTCCCCCCTCTGCCCCTCCCCCCTCTGCCCCCCTCTCTCTGCCCCTCCCCCCTCTTCCCCCCTCTCTCTGCCCCCCTCTCTCTGCCCCTCCCCCCTCTCCACAGCAGCCTATTGCTGATGCTGATGCTGATGCTGATGGTCATATTGCTCCTCATCTGAGGTCCAAGCTAAGGCTGCCAAGGCTGCACCATCCTGAACTGTTTCAGAAAACCTCCAAAGTGTAGAAAGTAACCTCTCAGCCCAAGTACTGTGAACACTCTTTCCCACTAGTCGGTAAGAAAGTAGCTGTGAGTGCTGAGTATTTATTGCAGTATTTCCGTGTCTTTTACTCAGACCCCTCAATTGCCGTTGTTCTCGCCTTGCTTTCACTGGCGAGTTTCAGGAAGCTCGGGAAACCCGTGGATGCGCCGTTAAATTTAAAAATCTGTTGAAGTATCGCTCCAATTGAGCGATTTACACATTTAAGTTGCTAACCCGCCTCTCCCAAGGGTCAGCGCGCAATCAGCCCAACACACTCGTGTTAAAGCAGGTTGGAAGTCCACCTCACCCAAACCCACGCACTGATCCAGGTTAAAATTCCCCGATTGTTAATAATCTGATCTCAGTTCCTAGTTAAACCAGTTTAAATAAATCCAGCAAATCAACCGGTTTAATTGGTCTCTAATTGCAAACTGGCGCACCAGAGGCAGCTTGACTGAGAAAGGTGACAAGGCCCCATTCTCTAACAACCCATTACAAAGACCCTCTGAAAATGACCAGTTAAAAGTTTTCGGACTTTTTTGAGAACTTAACATTGAGAATGTTGACTCTGCTTACTTTGAAAAGGCCAATCTGTTCTGAACTGGTACCATGATGCATCAGATATTCATGCTGTCGGGTAAAATTGGTCCACATTACAGAATCAAATCATCCAAGTACAAATGGATCCATTCCATCCCATTATAGATGCCAATAAATGATTCATTCCCTTAAACAATGTAGCATTTTCAAACGCATTACAATAATAAACCACTTAAACCTTATCGGAGGCGAGTTAGCAATGACAGTTCAATTTGTGACTTTAGTTGTTTTAATGTTTTTCTCAGTAGAGGGATAAGCCTGCCCAGCGATTCCGCGCAGGCTAATGGAAACAATGCTCACATTAGAACTACAGGCGACAGCCAGGGTGCGTAAAGCTCGCTAATAACTGCACATATAACTTTTCTTCACACTTCCCAATAACATGAGTAGCTGCTCCTTTAACACTCTGTCCCCTACAATAGTAGGAGGATGTGGGCCAGTGCAGCGAGCAGCCAAGAGTTTGAATTCAGTTTAAAACATCTGGAAATAAAAAGCTGGTATTAGTAAAAGTGACCATGAAGCTATCGGAATGTCGTAAAAACCCACCTGGTTTACTGATGTCCTTTAGGGAAGGAAATCTGCCGTCCTTTCCCGGTCTGGCCTATATGTGACCCCAGACCCACAGCAATGTGGTTGACTCTTAACTGCCCTCTGAAGTGGCCTAGCCAGACACTCGGTTATCAGGGGAACTAGGGATGGGCAATAAATGCTGGCTTTGCCAGCGACGCCCACATCCCAAGAATGAATTAAAAAAGCAAAAGACCTGAGATTTAATGAGTCTTTTAATGTGCGACAGAGTTGTAGATTTTGGAACAGCACCCCAGATAAAACACTTGATGCTTATTAATGGACACCAGAAAATAAAGGAGTACTTGGATAGCTAGTCAGGAATGGGATTGAGGGCGTAACAGATAAATAGGGAATTCAGGAGAAACTTCTTTACCCAGAGAGTGGTGAGAATGTGGAACTCGCTGCCACAGGTTGAGGCGAAGAGCAGAGATGCATTTAAGGGGAAGCTGGATAAACACATGAGGGAGAAGGGAATAGAAGGGAATAGAGGGTTACGCTAATAGAGTTAGATGAAGAAGGATGAGAGGAGACTGGAGTGGAGCAGGGACTGGTTGGGCCGAATGGCCTGTTCCTGTGCTGTATATTTTATGTAATTCTATGTAAATGAACGCTTTGTGGGATTTGCTGGTTAAGGAGTTACTGGACCCATGGATTCATCATTCGAATGAAAGAAACCTGTGTGATAGGTAAGGTGGGAAAGTTATCCTGGTGCTGATGGGAGACAGCAAGAACCAGCCTCAGGAGATGAAATGGGGTGGGACAGAGTCCAGGGGCAGAGTGGACTATACACGGGCTGCACTCGTCTCTCTCAGAAGGTGAGGATAAAGAAGAAAGACTTGCATTTCTATAGCGCCTTTCACAAACTCAGGACCTCCCAGAGTGCTTCACACCCAATCAGGTACTTTTGAAGTGTAGCCACTGTTGTAATGTAGGAAACACAACAGCCAATTTGCGCACAGCAAGCTCCCACAAACAGCAATGTGATAATGACCAGATAATCTGTTTTAGTGATGTTGGATAAATATGTGGCACTTGAACCCACAAAGTCCTGAGTCAAGAGCTGAGCGTGCTCCTCACTGAGCCTCGGCTGGCACCTGTGGATATGCTCGTGGGTCCCTGTCTCTGTCGGACGAGGTCTTGTGGACACACACTGCACCATAGAGGGGTGCAAGGGGAGGGGTAGAGAGGGGGAGGGGTGTGAGGGGAGGGGTAGAGGGGGGAGGGGTAGAGAGAGGGGGAGGGGTAGAGAGAGGGGGAGGGGTGTGAGGGGAGGGGTGTGAGGGGAGGGGTGCGAGGGGAGGGGTAGTGAGAGGGAGGGGTGCGAGGGGAGGGGTAGAGGGGGGGAGGGGTGCAAGGGGAGGGGTAGAGAGAGGGAGGGGTGTGAGGGGAGGGGTAGAGAGAGGGGAGGGGTGCAAGGGGAGGGGTAGAGGGGGGAGGGGTGCGAGGGGAGGGGTAGAGAGAGGGGGAGGTGTGAGGGGAGGGGTAGAGAGAGGGGGAGGTGTGAGGGGAGGGGTAGAGAGAGAGGGAGGGGTGTGAGGGGAGGGGTAGAGGGGGGAGGGGTGCAAGGGGAGGGGTAGAGAGAGGGAGGGGTGTGAGGGGAGGGGTAGAGAGAGGGAGGGGTGTGAGGGGAGGGGTAGAGAGAGAGGGAGGGGTGTGAGGGGAGGGGTAGAGAGAGGGAGGGGTGCAAGGGGAGGGGTAGAGGGAGGAGGGGTGCGAGGGGAGGGGTAGAGAGAGGGAGGGGTGTGAGGGGAGGGGGTAGAGAGAGGGAGGGGTGTGAGGGGAGGGGGTAGAGAGAGGGAGGGGTGTGAGGGGAGGGGTAGAGAGAGGGAGGGGTGCGAGGGGAGGGGTAGAGAGAGGGAGGGGTGCAAGGGGAGGGGTAGAGAGGGGGAGGGGTGTGAGGGGAGGGGTAGAGAGAGGGAGGGGTGTGAGGGGAGGGGTAGAGAGAGGGAGGGGTGTGAGGGGAGGGGTAGAGAGAGGGAGGGGTGCGAGGGGAGGGGTAGAGAGAGGGAGGGGTGCGAGGGGAGGGGTAGAGGGGGGAGGGGTAGAGAGAGGGGGAGGGGTGCGAGGGGAGGGGTAGAGAGAGGGGGAGGGGTGCAAGGGGAGGGGTAGAGAGGGGGGGAGGGGTGCGAGGGGAGGGGTAGAGGGGGAGGGGTGCGAGGGGAGGGGTAGAGAGGGGGAGGGGTGCGAGGGGAGGGGTGCGAGGGGGAGGGGTAGAGGGAGGGGATGGGGTAGAGGGGGGAGGGGTGCGAGGGGAGGGGTAGAGAGAGGGGGAGGGGTAGAGGGGGGGAGGGGTGCGAGGGGAGGGGTAGAGAGAGGGGGAGGGGGTGATAAGCTTACAGTTGCTTTGACTGCTACAGGCGTGTACACCACTAGATGAACATAGAGTGGAATTGACGGTGCTTGTGAAGGGTTCTGTAACCCTTCATATCCCACCCACTGAATGGCCAGGAGCAGCTCCTGCACCAAAACTAAAGAGGACACAGAGGCAAGAGAGCTGAAGTAGAAGCACTAAACAATATGGGAGCGGTTTCACCTGGGGCACACATTTACAAGGACGCACACCCAATGGCTCCAGCGAGAGGCCCAGACATGTTCACGGTCGGGCCTGAGCTAAGTATTTTGGCCTGGCTGCCAGCACTCGGTGAGCGCACATGGCCAGCTACCTGCTGGGGAGTGGGGGGGGGGGGGGGGCGGGGGCGGAGAATATGGCAACTCCTCCGTGGAGCCAAGCCAGCAGTCATTGCCTGGGGATCGTGGGGGTTGGTGTAGGGCCACTGGGAAGCCAACAGTGGGCCTGAAGATTTTTATGGGGAACTGGAGGAACAGTCACACTGTTAACAATCTGTTGGGGCCTTTTTCTGAGTGGTCACCAGTGGTCCCTTTAAGGATTGCTGGTTTGGTTCTGGTACCAATCAGCAGAGCCTGGGCTGCACACGCTCCACTGATCGGAACACAAACTGCCGTTCGCATCCCAATCTAAATATTTTAATGAGGCTCCTGCCTGTTTCGGAGGGGCCGCTGGCCGTCCATTTCAAAGCCCGGTTGAAAATCCCGGCAGGCAATCTTTGGGTGGCGATTTTTTTGTTTTTCAATTTTCAACCGCCAGCGTCCAGTTATCTGAGGTAAATGGGGCAGGCGGCAGGCTTCCCCTATGAGTTTAATATTCCAGCGTTCTAGGAAGAGTTAATCTGTTCTCGACAAGTGGCCAGTGAGGCTTTGCTGAGAGACACTTTATATTCTGTCACTCGATTGTTGTGTCAAAGAGTTTGTAACACTTGAACCCAGCGGGTCTCGCATTCTGTCACACAAATCTGTGTTGAATGTGGATCAGCTGGTCACGCTGCAGTTGTGATGGTTACAGAGCCACTTCTGAACCTGATCATTTGTGAATCAACTCATCGGCACAGTTAGAATGAGTTACTTACATGGAAGTCATAGATTTCGGAGAACTTTCTGTAGATGAGCTTTTCTGACAAGTTACTCCATTTCACCATCAGCATATAAACCTGCAAAATAAATGTAATGGTCAGCTCTGCAGGAAGGACACCTTCAAACAGTAATCTCTGCTCACTCCCAAACATTGCATCCAAATGCTGTACTGACCCAACATTAAAGGACTGTTCACTTTGCAGATATAAGCAGGCACAGTCCACACCACTTACACCGCCACACCTATCACGGACTAATCACGCTAACATCAACACGCCCATTGTAAGCGGTGGGGATGGCATTTCCATACTTTAGCATTTGGTGAACTACTTACAATAAAGGATATATCGGGATATCGGGTTCATGTCACGCTACAGAACGTGACTTGACATCGTTGTCTGTCTTTCCAGTCTAAAAAAAAACAAACACAAGAAACAAACACAAAAAACAAACCCAAATGGAGAGGATATGCAGCCAGCAGGTGTTTTGACACGTTGGACCCCCTGGGACACATCTCATTGTCTTGGCTGTGCTCTTAGTGTGTCTTTGATGTAGGGAAAGATTGAATCTCTGCATTTTCTCTGTGTTTATATTCTGTGAATTCTGGTAGATTCTCTCACAATAACTTTACCTGAAGAAGGGGCAGGATAGCTCCGAAAGCTTGTAATTTTAAATAAATCTGTTGGACTATAACCTGGTGTTGTGCGACTTCTCATTTTTGTCCACCCCAGTCCAACACCGGCATCTCCGCATCATGTACAATAAAGGAGGTCAGGTGGCTCATTATTCCATAGAAGCCGACTCAACGCCCCTCCCCACAGTATCTAACTGCCCCCGAATAAGTCTACAGTTTTTGCCCCTTTTAAGTAGTTTGGGTATTTGCTTAGAGGAGGACTGCAGCCACTTGCATTTCTATAGCGCCTGTCATGACCTCAGGATGTCTCAAAGCACTTCACAGCCAATTAAGTAGTTTTGAAGTGTGGTCACTATTGTAATGCAGGAAACACGACAGCCAATTTGCGCACAGCAAGCGCCCACAAACAGCAATGTGATAATAACCAGATAATCTGTTTTAGTGATGTTGGTTGAGGAATAAATATTGACCAAGACAACGGGGAGAACTCAACTGCTCTTCTTCAAATAGTGCCATGGGATCTTTTACATCCACCTGAGAGAGCAGACGGGCCTTGGTTTAACGTCTCATCCAAAAGACGGCACCTCCGACATTGCAGCACTCCCTCAGCGCTCCCCTGGAGTGTCAGCCTAGATTATGTGCTCAAGACCCTGGAGTGGGACTTGAACCCATGACCTTCTGACTCAAGAGGTGAGAGTTCTACCCACTGAGCCACAGCTGATACACATACAAGCTAGACTGGGTAAGGATGGAAGGTTTTTACAACAATCAGACAGTTTTCATGTTTATTTTTTCTGGTGCCAATCCTCAAATCACTAGATATTACATAATAAATATGAGCAGGAGTCGGCCACAGGGCCCCTCGAGCCCGCTCCGCCACAGGGCCCCTCGAGCCTGCTCCGCCACAGGGCCCCTCGAGCCTGCTCCGCCACACGGCCCCTCGAGCCTGCTCCGCCACAGGGCCCCTCGAGCCTGCTCCGCCACAGGGCCCCTCGAGCCTGCTCCGCCACAGGGCCCCTCGAGCCTGCTCCGCCACAGGGCCCCTCGAGCCTGCTCCGCCACAGGGCCCCTCGAGCCTGCTCCGCCACAGGGCCCCTCGAGCCTGCCCCGCCACAGGGCCCCTCGAGCCTGCTCCGCCACAGGGCCCCTCGAGCCCGCTCCGCCACAGGGCCCCTCGAGCCCGCTCCAGCACAGGGCCCCTCGAGCCTGCCCCGCCACAGGGCCCCTCGAGCCTGCTCCGCCACAGGGCCCCTCGAGCCTGCTCCGCCACAGGGCCCCTCGAGCCTGCTCCGCCACAGGGCCCCTCGAGCCTGCTCCGCCACAGGGCCCCTCGAGCCTGCTCCGCCACAGGGCCCCTCGAGCCTGCTCCGCCACAGGGCCCCTCGAGCCTGCTCCGCCACAGGGCCCCTCGAGCCTGCTCCGCCACAGGGCCCCTCGAGCCTGCTCCGCCACAGGGCCCCTCGAGCCTGCTCCGTCATTCAATAAGATCATGGCTGATCATCGACCTCAACTCCACTTTCCCGCCCGATCTCCATATCCCTTGATTCCCCTAGAGTCCAAAAATCTATCAATCCCAGCCTTGAATATACTCAAAGACTCAGCATCTACAGCCTCTGGGGCAGAGAATTCCAAAGATTCACAACCCTCTGAGTGAAGAAATTCCTCCTCACCTCAGTCTTAAATGGCCGACCCCTTATCCTGAGACTATGTCCTCTAGTCCTAGACACTCCAGCCAGGGGAAACAACCTCTCAGCATCTACCCTGTCAATCCCCCTCAGAATCTTGTATGTTTCAATGAGATCACCTCTCATTCTTCTAAACTCCAGAGAGTATAGACCCATTCTACACAATCTCTCATCATAGGACAGCCCTCTCATCCCAGGAATCAATCTAGTGAACCTTCATTGCACCGCCTCCAAGGTAAGTATATCCTTCCTTAGATAAGGAGACCAAAACTGTGCACAGTACTCCAGGTGTGGTCTCACCAAGGCCCTGTACAATTGTAGCAAGACTTCCTTACTCTTATACTCCAACCCCCTTGCAATAAAGGCCAACTTGCCATTTGCCTCCCTTATTGCTTGTTGTACCTGCATGCTAGCTTTCTGTGTTTCTTGCACGAGGACACCCAAATCTCTCTGAACACCAACATTTAAAAGTTTCTCACCATTTAAAAAAAATTCTGTTTTTCTATTCTTCCAACCAAAGTGAATAACCTCACATTTCCTTACATTATACTCCATCTGCCACCTTACTGCCCACTCACTTAGTCTATCTATATCCCTTTATAGACTTTTTGTGTTCTCCTCACAGCTTACTGTCCCACCTAGCTTTGTATCATCAGCAAACTTGGATACATTGCACTCGGTCCCTTCATCTAGGTCATTAATATAGATTGTAAATAGCTGAGGGCCCAACATTGATCTTTGCAGCACCTCACTGGTTACAGCCTGCCAACCTGAAAAAGACCCGTTTATCCCTACTCTCTGTTTTCTGTCCATTAACCAATCCTCTATCCATGCTATTATATTACCCCCAACCCCATGAGCCCTAATCTTGTGTAATAATCTTTTATATGGCACCTTATCAAATGCCTTTTGGAAATCCAAATACACTACATCCACTGGTTCCCCTTTATCTACCCTGCTAGTTACATCCTCAAAAAACTCTAATAAATTTGTCAAACATGATTTCCCTTTCATAAAACCATGTTGACTCTGCCTAATCATGTTATGATTTTCTAAGTGCCCTGTTACCACTTCCTTAACAATGGAGTCCAGCATTTTCCCGATGACTGATGTCAGGCTAACTGGCCCATAGTTCCCTGTTTTTTCTCTCTCTCCTTTCTTGAATAGCGGTGTTACATTTGTGACCTTCCAATCCGCTGGGACCATTCCAGAATCTAGGGAATTTTGGAAGATCACAACCAATGCATCCACTATCTCTTCAGCCACCTCTTTTAGAACCCTAGGATGTAGGCCGTCAGGTCCAGGGGATTTGTCGGCTTTTAGTCCCATTAGTTTCTCTAGTTTTGATAGAGTGGATACAGAGAGAATGTTTCCACTCGTGGGGAAGAGCATAACTAGAGGCCATCAATATAAGATAGTCACCAAGAAATCCAATAGGGAATTCAGAAGAAACTTCTTTACCCAGAGAGTGGTGAGAATGTGGAACTCGCTCCCACAGGGAGTGGTTGAAGCGAATAGTATAGATGCATTTAAGGGGCTGTTAGATAAGCAGATGTGGGAGAAGGGAATAGAGGGTTACGCTGATAGATTTAGATGAGGAAAGACGGGAGGAGCTCGAGTGGAGCATAAACGCCGGCATGGACTGGTTGGGCCGAATGGCCTGTTTCTGTGCCGTATATCCTATGTAATCCTATGTAGATTACAGGTTCAGTAACATTAATATAAAGGTCGAATTTTAGCCTTTGGGAAACTAACATTTTTATTGGGCTTTCATAACAGACATCTCTTTCCTAAACTGACTTCCTGTGAGTTTCTAGGGCTGAGAATTCATAGAATTCACGAGAGGCTCAGAACCAACCGCATTGGGAGAAAAATAAAAGGTGACATCACAGGGAAAAGGGTAAGTGATTGGTTGGTGAGTATTTTGCTCACTTCCCTTATCTTTTAAAGCCCAGGAAATGTATTAGTAATTGTGAGGTTTCATTAGTACTAGTTTACTAGCAGTAATAACTCTGATTAGGTGTGGTAGGGTTTATTAATTAATAAAAATAAATTAATGAAGACTCAATAAAGATGGCAGGGCAGGTGATGTGTTGTGACTGCAGTATGTGGGAGCTCCTGGACGTCAGTGTGATCCAGGACGAACACGTCTGCGGTAAGTGTCTGCGGCTTGAGGAGCTTCGGCTCAGAGTTGATGAGCTGGAGGCCGAGCTGCGGACTCTGCGATGCATCAGGGAGGGGGAAAGTTACCTGGACACTTTATTCCAGGAGGCAGTCACACCCCTTAGGATAGGGTCTTCTGATTTGGTCAGTGGTCAGGGACAGGAGGATGTGACTGCGAGTGAGACAGGTATGGGGACCCAGGAGGTGGAGGAGCCTCAGCCTTTGCAATTGTCCAACAGGTTTGAGGTTCTTGCGGCCTGTATGGATGAAAGCAGTGGCTGCAGGGTGGATGAACAAACTGACCATGGCACCGAGGTACAGGAAGCCATTCAAGCGGGGGGAGTTAATAGGAATGTACTGGTAATTGGGGACAGCATAGTCAGGGGGATAGATACAGTTCTCTGCGGCCAAGAGCGAGAATCCAGACGGCTGTGTTGCCTGCCCAGTGTCAGGGTTCGGGACATCTGCTCTGGGCTGGAGCGGAACTTGCAGTGGGAGGGGGAGGAGCCAGTGGTCGTGGCCCATGTAGGTACCAACGACATAGGCAGAACTAGGAAAGAGGTTCTGCTGAGGGAGTATGAGCAGCTAGGGACTAAATTAAAAAGCAGAACCTCAAGGGTAATAATGTCTGCATTATTACCTGAGCTACGAGCAAATTGGCATAGGGTAAATAAAATTAGAGAGATGAATGCGTGGCACAAAGACTGGTGTGGGAGAAATGGGTTTCAATTTCTGGGGCACTGGCACCAGTACTGGGGAAAGTGGGATCTGTATCGTTGGGACGGTCTTCACCTGAACCGTGCTGGGACCAGTGTTCTGGCGAGTTGTATAACTAGGGCGGTAGAGAGGGCTTTAAACTAAATATTGGGGGCATGGGATCAAATTTGGGAAGATGTGGTAATTCAAAGATTAGAGACAAGGCAATAGAGAAAGGTATTAATATGGGAAATGATAAACAGACTGTGACAGGAAGGGATAGAGAGTACAAATCTAAGAGTAAATCAACAGTTAAGGCTAGAGGTTACAAAAATAATAAAAGGACAAAACTAAAGGCTCTGCATCTGAAAGCACGTAGCATTCGAAACAAAACAGATGAACTGATAGCGCAAATAGAAATAAATAAATACGATCTGATAGCCATTACAGAAACATGGCTGCAGGATGACATAGATTGGGACCTGAATATTGAAGGGTACATGACATTTAGGAAGGACAGGAAGGTGGGAAAAGGTGGAGGGGTGGCTCTGTTAATTAATGATGGTATTAGCACAATAGAGAGGGATGACCTAAGTTCAGGAAACCAGGATGTAGAAGTGGTTTGGGTTGGGATGAGAAATAATAAAGGCAAGAAGTCACTTGTGGGAGTGGTGTACAGGCCCCCTAACAGTAACCACATGGTAGGATGGAGTATAAAGGAAAAAATAAAGGGAGCTTGTCAGAAGGGTACGGCAATAATCATGGGGGATTTTAATCTGCATATAGACTGGAAAAATCAGATGGGCAAAGGTAGCATAGCTGAGGAGTTCATGGAATGTTTTCGGGATAGTTTCTTACAACAGCCTGTTCTGGAGCCAACCAGAGAGCAGGCTATACTAGACCTGGTATTGTGCAACGAAATAGGATTAATTAATGACCTCATAGTGAAGGCGCCCCTAGGTAGCAGCGATCATAATATGATTGAATTTTACGTTCAGTTTGAGAGAGAGAAGAGTGGGTCCAAGACTAATATTTTAAACTTAAATAAGGGCAATTATGAGGGCATGAAAGCAGAGCTAGCTAAAGTGAACTGGCAAATTAGGTTAAGGGATACAATAGCAAAATACTGCGGATGCTGGAAATCTGAAATAACAACAGAAAATGCTGGAAACACTCAGCAGGCCAGGCAGCGTCCATGGAGAGAGAAACAGAGTTAACGTTTCAGGTCTGGGACCCTTCGTCAGAACTGGAAAAAGCTGGAGATGTAACAGATATTAAGCAGGTGCAGAGACAGGGGGGGGGTGGGGGGGGGCGGGCGGAGGAAGGAATTGAAGGAACATACTGTGCTTATGTAAGAGGCAGGAAAGATAAAATGTTGCAAATGGGAATAGCAAAATCATACAGCATGAAAAATGGAGGCTGGGGTTATAGTCTGAAATTGTTGAACTCGATGTTGAGTCTGGAAGGCTGTAAAGTGCCTAATCGAAAGATGAGGTGCTGTTCCTCGAGCTTACGTTGAGCTTCATTGGAACAATGTAATAGGCCGAGGACAGAGAGATCAGAGTGGGAGTGAAGCGGAGAATTAAAGTGACAGGAGATAAGTTCCGTGGGGCAAGAACAGGCTGAAACGATGGGTCTACCAGGGTAGTCCTGTTTGTGGATCTTGGGAAGGAGGTAGAAGCTGGCTGTGCGGGGTTGGGGGACTATGAGGTTGGCGGCCATGGAGTGAAGATCTCCACAGGAGATGAGGTCAGTGACAGTCAGTGACTGCCCTGGTAGACCCATTGTTTCAGCCTGTTCTTGCCCCACAGAACTTATCTCTTCCTATCTCGACTCTATTTTTTCTCCCCTTGTCCAGTCTCTTCCCACCTACATTCGCGACTCTTCCGACGCCCTCCGTCACTTTAACAGTTTCCAGTTTCCTGGCCCCAACCGTCTCCTTTTCACTATGGACGTCCAATCCCTCTACACCTCCATCCCCCACCAGGATGGCCTGAGGGCGCTCCGCTTCTTCCTTGAACAGAGGCCCAACCAGTCCCCATCTACCACCAGCCTCCTCCGCCTGGCTGAAATTGTTCTCACATTGAACAACTTCTCCTCTGACTCCAGTCACTTCCTCCAAATTAAAGGTGTTGCTATGGGAACCCGCATGGGCCCTAGCTATGCCTGCCTGTTCATGGGATATGTGGAACATTCTTTGTTCCAGTCCTACTCACATCCCCTCCCTCACCTCTTTTTCCGGTACATCGACGACTGTATTGGTGCCATTTCCTGCTCTCGACCTGAACTAGATAAGTTCATTCACTTTACTTCCAATTTCCACCCTTCCTTCACCTTCACATGGTCCATCTCCGACTCTTCCCTTCCCTTCCTTGACTTCTCCGTCTCCATTTCTGGCGACCTATACAAAAGGGACGGTCTACACCTGTGCAAAGATGGAACTGATGTTCTCGGGGTAATTTTTGATAAAGCAGTTCGGGAGCATTTAAACTAGTATGGCAGGGGGCTAGAAACCTATGTAGTGAAATAGAGGAAAGTGAAAGGCAGACAGAAATAAATGGTAAAAGGGTGAGGAACAAAAAACAAAGGGCCAAACTAATTCATAAAAAATGTGAGCATAAAAAAAGCCTGAGGGTTTTATACCTTAATGCGAGAAGCATCAGGAACAAGGTAGATGAATTAGCTGTGGAAATAGAGGTTAATAATTATGATCTAATTGGGATTACGGAAACATGGTTGCAGGGTGAGCAGGGCTGGGAGCTTAACATACAGGGGTATTCAGTATTTAGGAAGGATCGACAAAAAAGAAAGGGAGGAGGGGTAGCATTGCTGGTAAAAGAGGGGATAAATGCAATTGAAAGGAAGGATATTAACTCAGTTAATACAGAATCTATATGGGTGGAGCTAAGAAATAGCGAGGGGCGAAAAACATTAATAGGAGTGGTATATAGGCCTCCAAATAGTAAAATAGAGGTTGGGGAGGGCATCACGAGGGAAATTAGAGAAGCGTGCAATAAGAGCACAGCTGTCATCATAGGTGACTTTAACTTACATATAGATTGGAATAGCCTAATCAGTAAAAATAATGAGGAGGAGGAATTCCTTGAGTGTTTAAGGGATGGTTATCTGGATCAATATGTCGAGGAACCAACTCGGGAACAGGCTATATTGGACTGGGTACTGTGCAATGAGAAGGGACTAATTAGTAATCTTGTTGTACGGGGACCCTTGGGTCAGAGCGATCATAACATGATCGATTTCTCACTCGAAATGGAGAGCGAAGAAATTGACTCAGAGACTAAGGTCCTGAATTTAAACAAGGGGAATTATGATGCCATTAGACGGGAACTGAGTAGGTCTGATTGGACAACGTTCCTGGGAGGACTGGAGGTAGATAAACAATGGCAAGCATTTAAAGATAGAATGACAAAATTGCAAAAATTGTTTATACCAATCTGGCATAAAAGGAAATCTAAAAAGGTGACTCAACCGTGGATAACAGGGGAAATTAGAGACAGCATAAAATCCAAAGATAGGGCGTATAAAATAGCCCAAAAAAGCGCCAGAGCGGAAGATTGGGAACAGTTTAAGATAGAGCAAAGGAGGACAAAGGGCTTAATCAAGAGGGGCAAAATAGCTTACGAAAGCAAGCTGGCAGAAAATATAAAAACTAACTCCAAAAGCTTTTATAAGTATATCAAGAGGAAAAGACTGGTGAAAACCAAAGTTGGTCCATTGCAGTCAGATACGGGGGAATATATAACGGGAAATAAGGAAATGGCAGACCAACTAAATGCATACTTTGGGTCAGTCTTTACGAAGGAAGACACAAAAAACCTCCCTGGGATATCGGGAAAAATAGGGACATTGGCAAAGGAGGAACTGACGCAAATCAATATCTCTAAGGATATGGTGTTAAGGAAGCTAAAGGGATTGAAGGCGGACAAATCCCCAGGGCCTGATAACATGCATCCTAGGGTACTGAAGGAGGTGGCCCTAGAGATAGCGGATGCACTAAGTATGATTTTTCAGAATTCATTAGACTCGGGAACAGTGCCCATGGATTGGAGGGTAGCTAACGTTACCCCACTATTCAAAAAGGGGGGTAGGGAAAAAGCAGGTAATTACAGACCTGTAAGCCTTACATCAGTTGTGGGCAAAATGCTGGAGTCCATCATTAAGGATGAAATAGCGGAGCACTTAGCAAATGGGGACAGGATAGGACAGAGTCAATATGGATTTACAAAGGGTAAATCGTGCTTGACTAATCTATTGGAATTTTTTGAGGGAGTAACTGGTAAAATAGATGGGGGAGAGCCAGTAGATGTGGTGTACCTGGACTTCCAAAAGGCCTTCGATAAGGTCCCACATAAAAGATTAGCATGGAAAATTGAAGCTCATGGGATAAAGGGGAAAGTATTGACGTGGATAGAGAACTGGCTGTCAGATAGAAAACAGAAAGTTGGAATAAACGGCTCATTTTCTGAATGGCAGGCAGTAACAAGTGGGGTACCACAGGGATCTGTCCTGGGTCCCCAGCTGTTCACAATTTACATTAATGACCTGGATCAGGGAGTCGGATGCAGCATTTCCAAATTTGCAGACGACACTAAACTAGGAGGGGGGGTGGGCTCAGAGGAGGAGACCAGGAAGCTCCAGAGCGATTTGGACAGACTGGGTGATTGGGCGGATAAATGGCAGATGCACTATAATGTGGACAAGTGCGAAGTTATCCACCTTGGGTGCAGGAACGGGAGGGCAAATTATTATTTAAATGGCAATAAATTGGGAGAGGGGGAAGTACAGAGAGACCTGGGTGTTCTTGTACACCAGTCACTGAAGGCGAGCATGCAGGTGCAACAGGCGGTCAAGAAGGCAAACGGTATGCTGGCCTTCATAGCAAAAGGGTTGGAATACAGAAACAGGGATACCTTGCTGCAGCTGTACAGGGCACTGGTGAGACCACACCTCGAGTACTGTGTACAGTTTTGGTCGCCTCATCTGAGGAAAGATGTTCTTGCCATGGAGGGGGTGCAGCGGCGATTCACCAGGCTGATACCAGGAATGGCGGGATTGACCTATGAGGAGAGACTATGTAGTTTAGGGATGTACACACTGGAGTTTAGAAGATCGAGAGGGGACCTCATAGAAGTGTATAAAATTCTGACAGGTCTAGACAGACTAGATGCAGAAGGAATGTTTCCCTTGGCGGGTGAGAACAGAACTAGAGAACATAATTTAAGGATAAGGGCTAAACCATTTAGGACAGAAATGAGGGGGAATTTCTTCACTCAGAGGGTGGTGAACCTGTGGAACTCATTGCCACAGAGGGCAGTGTACGCCAGCTCATTAAATATATTTAAGAGGGAATTAGATATATTTCTACAGGCAAAAGGGGTTAAGGGTTACGGAGAGAAGGTGGGGACGGGATACTGAATTGGAGGATCAGCCATGATCTCATTAAATGGCGGAGCAGGCTCGAAGGGCCGGATGGCCTACTCCTGCTCCTATCTTCTATGTATCTATGTATCTATGACAAACATCCACTACAAGCCCACTGACTCCCACAGCTACCTGGACTACACTTCCTCCCACCCCGCTTCCTGTAAGGACTCTATTCCATTCTCCTAGTTTCTCCGTCTCCGCCGCATCTGCTCTGATGATGCCACCTTCCATACCAGTGCTTCCGACATGTCTTCCTTTTTCCTCAACCGAGGATTCCCCTCCACCGTGGTTGACGCAGGCCTCGACCGTGTCCGTTCTATTTCCCGCACTTCTGCTCTCACCCCTTGCCCTCACTCCCAGAACCACGATAGGGTTCCCCTTATCCTCACCTTTCATCCCACCAGCCTCCACATTCAATGGATAATCCTCCGTCATTTCTGCCACCTCCAACGTGATCCCACCACCAAACACATCTTCCCCTCACCTCCCCTTTCAGCATTCGGAAGGGACCGCTCCCTCCGCGACACCCTGGTCCACTCCTCAATCACCCCTAACAGCCCTTCTCCTTCGCCTGGCACCTTCCCGTACAAGCGCAGGAGATGCAACACATGCCCTTTTACCTCCTCCCTTCCCACTGTCCAGGGCCCCAAACACTCCTTCCAGGTGAAACAGCAATTTACTTGTACTTCTTGCAATTTACTATACTGTATTCGCTGCTCACGATGCAGTCTCCTCTACATTGGGGAGACCAAACGCAGATTGGGTGACCGCTTTGCGGAACACCTCCATTCAGTCCGTAAGGGTGACGCTGAGCTTCCGGTCTCCTGTCACTTTAATTCTCCGCTTCACTCCCACTCTGACCTCACCGTCCTCGGCCTCTTACACTGTTCCAATGAAGCTCAACGTAAGCTCGAGGAACAGCACCTCATCTTTCGATTGGGCACTTTACAGCCTTCCGGACTCAACATCGAGTTCAACAATTTCAGACAATAATCCCTGCCCCCATTTTTCATGCTGTATGATTTTGCCATTCCCATTTGCAACATTTTATCTTTCCTGCCTCTTGCATAAGCACAGTATGTTCCTTCAATTCCTTCCTCCCCTCCCCCCCACCCCCCCTGTCTCTGCACCTGCTTAATATCTGTTACATCTCCAGCTTTTTCCAGTTCTGATGAAGGGACCCAGACCTGAAACGTTAACTGTTTCTCTCTCCACGGATGCTGCCTGGCCTGCTGAGTATTTCCAGCGTTTTCTGTTGTTAGGTTAAGGGATAGCTCAATAGAGTTGCAGTGGCAGACGTTTAAGGGGATATTTCAAAATACACAGAATATATACATTCCAACAAGAAAGAAAAATTCCAAGGGGAGGACCCACCATCCATGGTTAACTAAAAAAGTTAAAGATAGTATTAAACCTAAAGAAAAAGCATATAATTGCGCAAAGATGGGTGGCAGGTCAAAAGATTGGAAAGAATATAAAAAACAGCAAAGAATGACTAAAAGATTAATAAGGAGAGAAAAATTAGAGTACGAGAGAAAGCTAGCTAGAAATATAAAAACAGATAGTAAGAGTTTCTATAGATATTTTAAAAAAAGAGTTAACAAAGTGAGCGTTGATCCTATAAAAAGTGAGTCTGGGGAATTAATAATGGAAAATAAGGAGATGGCAGTTGAATTGAACAGGTATTTTGCATCGGTCTTCACTATAGAGGATACAAGTAACATCCCAGAAATAGCTGTAAATCAGGAAATGGAAGGGAGGGAGGAACTCAAGAAAATTACAATCAGCAGGGAAGTGGTACTGAGCAAATTGTTGGAGCTGCGGGCTGACAAGTCCCCGGGTCCTGATGGACTTCATCCTAGGGTCTTAAAAGAAGTGGCTAGTGAGATAGTTGATGCATTGGTTTTAATTTTCCAAAATTCCCTAGATTCGGGGAAGGTTCCATTAGATTGGAAAATAGCGAATGTATTCCTTTATTCAAAAAGGGAGGGAGACAGAAAGCAGGAAACTACAGGCCAGTTAGCTTAACATCTGTCCTAGGGAAGATGTTAGAAGCTATTATTAAAGACATTATAGCAGGGCACTTAGAAAAGTTCAAAGTAATCAGGCAGCGTCAACATGGTTTTGTGCAAGAGAAATCATGTTTAACCAATTTATTGGAGTTCTTTGAGGAAGTAACATGTGCTGTGGATAAAGGGGAACTGGTGGATGTACTGTACTTAGATTTCCAGAAGGCATTTGATAAGGTGCCACATCAAAGGTTATTGCGGAAAATAAAAGCTCATGGTGTAGGGGCTAACATATTGGCATGGATAGAAGATTGGCTAGCTAACAGGAAACAGAGAGTAGGCATAAATGGGTCATTTTCTGGTTGGCAAGATGTAATGAGTGGTGTGCCACAGGGATCAGTACTGGGGCCTTAACTTTTTACAATTTATATAAATGACTTGGATGAAGGGACCGAAGGTATGGTTGCTAAATTTGCTGATGACACAAAGATAGGTAGGAAAGTAAATTGTGAAGAGGGCATAAGGAGGCTACAAAGGGATATAGATAGGTTAAGTGAGTGGGCAAAGATCTGGCAAATGGAGTATAATGTGGGAAAATGTGAAGTTGTCCATTTTGGCAGAAAGAATAAAAAAGAAGCATATTATCTAAATGGTGAGAGATTGCAGAGCTCTGAGATGCAGAGGGATCTGGGTGTCCTAGTGCATGAATCGCAAAAGGTTAGTATGCAGGTACAGCAAGTAATTAGGAAAGCTAATAGAATGTTATCGTTTATTGCGAGGGGAACTGAATACAAAAGTAGGGAGTTATGCTTCAGTTAAACAGGGCATTGGTGAGACCACATCTGGAGTACTGTGTACAGTATTGGTCTCCTTATTTAAGGAAGGATGTAAATGCGTTGGAAGCAGTTCAGAGAAGGTTTACTAGACTAATACAGGAAACTCTTTATTAACCGGCACCCAAATATCCGGAAATCTCTCTTAACCGGCAAAATTCTTGAGTAGGTAACTGGGGTTTTCCTTCATCTCTCGTTTAAAATTAACTTTAAAAAAACCCCGAGGCGTTTGCCTTGTATCGGAGCGTGTAGATTGGGAGGGGAATGTGCAGCCCGGGTAGGCAGCGGACACGACAGATGGTCAGCTGGCGGTCCCCGGGGAGACGGAGCTCCGAATGCAGGCGCATGTCAATGTGTACGGGGCTCTCGTACGTTGGGAGATATAACTCTCCGTTATCCGGACTTTTTGATTAACCGGCACCACGCCGGTCCCGTCGGTGCCGGTTAATAAAGAGTTTCCTGTACCTGGAATGGCCGGGTTGCCTTATGAGGAAAGGTTGGACAGGCTAGGCTTGTATCCACTGGCGTTTAGACGAGTAAGAGGTGACTTGATTGAAACATATAAGATCCTGAGGGGTCTGGACAGGGTGCATGTGGAGAGGATGTTTCCTCTTGTGGGAGAATCTAGAACTAGGGGTCACTGTTTAAAAATAAGGGGTCACCCATTTAAGACAGAGATGAGGAGAAATTTTTTCTCACAGAGGGTGGTGAGTCTTTGGAACTCTCTTCCTCAGAGGGCGGTGGAAGCAGAGTCTTTGAATATTTTTAAGGCAGAGGTAGATAGATTCTTGGTAAGCAAGGGGGTGAAAGGTTATCGGGGGTAGGCGGGAATGTGGAGTAATCGGATCAGCCATGATCTTATTGAATGGCGGAGCAGGCTCGAGGGGCCGAGTGGCCGACTCCTGCTCCTAATTCATATGTTCGTATGTTCGTATGTAACCATGTAGCATTATTCAATTAAAACTCTGATCTCGTAGATATTGCCCCGTTAAGCAGAAGTGTTCCTATAGGTTTCTAAGGGTTAACTTTATTCCAGAGTCGATCCTTTTCCTTCTGTGTCATCAAGCATTACAATACTGTTCTTTCAAGAGAAATGTTTCTTCTGTAAAGTGTGCTCTGTGAAAGATGTCTATTGCGATGTGATTTCAGCCTCGTTGATCCCCTGTCCCATGATACTGAGGATGGCCAAGCTGTGACTGAGGGCAGACTGTTGGTGCCCGTGGGCCTCCCCAGTGCTGCGGTGAATCCAGCTGTTGGTGCCCGTGGGCCTCCCCAGTGCTGCGGTGAATCCAGCTGTTGGTGCCCGTGGGCCTCCCCAGTGCTGCGGTGAATCCAGCTGTTGGTGCCCGTGGGCCTCCCCAGTGCTGCGGTGAATCCAGCTGTTGCTGCCCGTGGGCCTCCCCAGTGCTGCGGTGAATCCAGCTGTTGGTGCCCGTGGGCCTCCCCAGTGCTGCGGTGAATCCAGCTGTTGGTGCCCGTGGGCCTCCCCAGTGCTGCGGTGAATCCAGCTGTTGCTGCCCGTGGGCCTCCCCAGTGCTGCGGTGAATCCAGCTGTTGGTGCCCGTGGGCCTCCCCAGTGCTGCGGTGAATCCAGCTGTTGGTGCCCGTGGGCCTCCCCAGTGCTGCGGTGAATCCAGCTGTTGGTGCCCGTGGGCCTCCCCAGTGCTGCGGTGAATCCAGCTGTTGGTGCCCGTGGGCCTCCCCAGTGCTGCGGTGAATCCAGCTGTTGCTGCCCGTGGGCCTCCCCAGTGCTGCGGTGAATCCAGCTGTTGGTGCCCGTGGGCCTCCCCAGTGCTGCGGTGAATCCAGCTGTTGGTGCCCGTGGGCCTCCCCAGTGCTGCGGTGAATCCAGCTGTTGCTGCCCGTGGGCCTCCCCAGTGCTGCGGTGAATCCAGCTGTTGCTGCCCGTGGGCCTCCCCAGTGCTGCGGTGAATCCAGCTGTTTTCAGGCACACAACAGCGTTCAGTGAATCACAGAATCTTACAGCACAGAAGGAGGCCATTCAGCCCATCGTGCCTGTGCCGGCTCTTTGAAAGAGCTCTCCAATTAGTCCCACTGCCCTGCTCTTTCCCCAAACCCCTGCAAATGTTTCCTTTTCAAGTATTTGTCCAATGCTCTTCTTAAAGTTACTATTGAATCTGCTTCCACCACCATTACAGGCAGTGCATTCCAGATCACAACAACTCGCTGGGTAAAAGAATGTCTCCTCATTTCTCCCCTGATTCTTTTGTCAATCACCTTAAATCTATGTTCTCTGGTTATCGACCCTCCTGCCACTGGAAACAGTTTCTCTTTATTTACTCTATCAAAACCTCTCATGATTTTGAACACCTCTATCAAATCTCCCCTTAACCTTCTCTGCGCTAAGGAGAACAACCCCAGCTTCTCCAGTCTCTCCACATAACTGAAGTCCCTCATCCCTGGTACCATTCTTGTAAATCTTTTCTGCATCCTCTCCAAGGCCTTGATATCTTTCCGAATGTGCGGTGCCCAGAATTGGACACAATACTCCAGCTGGCGTCCTAACCAGTGCTTTTTTTAAGGTTTAGCATAACTTCCTTGCTTTTGTACTCGATGCCTCTATTTATAAAGCCAACAGCCCCATATGCCTTTTTAACAGCCTAATCAACTTCTCCTGCCACCCACAGTCGGTGGGTGAGTCCATAGAGATGCTGTTGGTCTCTACTGAAGCATGTCTCCAAGTATAGGACAAATCAGGTCCCTTTGCTCCATACCACAGATCATTGGTCTGCCAATGCTTTACCACATTGGATATCGTGAAGCACATTGGTGAACTACCTGCACAAAATGAACCTCACGGGGGAAGATCGAGCAGCCAGAAACTACAGAAACCATTCGATAGATAGGAAATTGACTCTGGACAGAGATAAATGCAGCCTCTTGCACATCCCCAATTTTAATCGCTCCACCATTGGCGGCCGCGCTTTCTGTTGCCTGGGCCCTAAGCTCTGGAATTCCCTGCCTAAACCTCTCCGCCTATTTACCTCTCTATCCTCCTTTAAGACGCTCATTAAAACCTATCTCTTTGACCAAGCTTTTGGTCACCTGCCCTAATATCTCATGTGGCTCGGTGTCAAATTTTGTCTGATTACGCACCTGTGCAGCGCCCTGGGAGGTTTGACTACGTTAAAGGTGCTATATAAATACAAGTTGTTGTTGTTATCGTCACAGGGATAAATACAGCCCATTGCTGGTTCCAGGTGGGATAAATACAGCCCATTGCTGGTTCCAGGTGAGATAAATACAGCCCATTGCTGGTTCCAGGTGAGATAAATACAGCCCATTGCTGGTCCAGGTGAGATAAATACAGCCCATTGCTGGTTCCAGGTGAGATAAATACAGCCCATTGCTGGTTCCAGGTGAGATAAATACAGCCCATTGCTGGTTCCAGGTGAGATAAATACAGCCCATTGCTGGTTCCAGGTGAGATAAATACAGCCCATTGCTGGTCCAGGTGAGATAAATACAGCCCATTGCTGGTTCCAGGTGAGATAAATACAGCCCATTGCTGGTCCAGGTGAGATAAATACAGCCCATTGCTGGTTCCAGGTGAGATAAATACAGCCCATTGCTGGTTCCAGGTGAGATAAATACAGCCCATTGCTGGTCCAGGTGGGATAAATACAGCCCATTGCTGGTTCCAGGTGAGATAAATACAGCCCATTGCTGGTTCAGGTGAGATAAATACAGCCCATTGCTGGTTCAGGTGAGATAAATACAGCCCATTGCTGGTTCAGGTGAGATAAATACAGCCCATTGCTGGTTCAGGTGGGATAAATACAGCCCATTGCTGGTTCAGGTGGGATAAATACAGCCCATTGCTGGTTCAGGTGAGATAAATACAGCCCATTGCTGGTTCAGGTGGGATAAATACAGCCCATTGCTGGTTCAGGTGAGATAAATACAGCCCATTGCTGGTTCAGGTGGGATAAATACAGCCCATTGCTGGTTCAGGTGAGATAAATACAGCCCATTGCTGGTTCCAGGTGAGATAAATACAGCCCATTGATGGCTCTAGGTGAGATAAATACAGCCCATTGCTGGTTCAGGTGAGATAAATACAGCCCATTGCTGGTTCCAGGTGGGATAAATACAGCCCATTGATGGCTCTAGGTGAGATAAATACAGCCCATTGCTGGTTCAGGTGAGATAAATACAGCCCATTGCTGGTTCAGGTGAGATAAATACAGCCCATTGCTGGTTCAGGTGAGATAAATACAGCCCATTGCTGGTCCAGGTGAGATAAATACAGCCCATTGCTGGTTCCAGGTGAGATAAATACAGCCCATTGCTGGTTCCAGGTGAGATAAATACAGCCCATTGCTGGTTCAGGTGAGATAAATACAGCCCATTGCTGGTTCAGGTGAGATAAATACAGCCCATTGCTGGTTCAGGTGAGATAAATACAGCCCATTGCTGGTTCAGGTGAGATAAATACAGCCCATTGCTGGTTCAGGTGAGATAAATACAGCCCATTGCTGGTTCAGGTGAGATAAATACAGCCCATTTCTGGTCCAGGTGGGATAAATACAGCCCATTGCTGGTTCCAGGTGAGTGCACCCTGGCTGAGTGTAAGTACTCAACTCAGGAACCTGAAGCCTTGTCTGGAGGGCAGTATTTTTTACTGGTATATAAATTAACTGTGAATTTTATATACTGTCTCATAGTTAATAATTACTTGCAAACAGGCAGCATAATAGTAACACTTCCATATTATCTTAGTTGTGTTTTGTTTCTCACAGGCACAGACAGATGTTTAATGTCACACCAAAACCTTTTAGCTAAAGTTCAGTCAGAAGCTGGAGACCTACCAGTTGGCTGTAGAATTAAGATAAACACTCTCTAACACCGGGCTTCACTCCAGCTCCTACTGTGGCACCTCACCAACGGCTGACCAGTAAACCACTGTCACGAATGGCTTTGGCTTAGTGATAGCATTTCCACCTCAGAGTCAGAAGGTGCAGGGTTCGAGCCCCGCTCTAGACAGTCCCAGCGAGTGGAGACTGTCTCCACTGAGCTCAGACTCTGAATTCCGGTGTTGTCACCCAGTGGTGTCCTTGTGTCCGGTGGGTGTGGGTGCCCCAGGCCGGGAGCCCATAAAACCTCCTGCCGTATAGGACTAATTACCCTATTGGCTGGTATAAAGATAGTTACAGCCATGGAAAGAGCGTTCACGTCGCGGCCTGCCAGTCTGTTAATCAGCCTGCAAATCCTTCCACTATTTCACACGGTTCTCCAAGGGAAGAGTGAAGAAACAAAAAGCAAACAAACTAATGGAATCCTCTCTGTTTAATAAATGGAAAACACTGCTAGTGCAGGCAGGACTAAAGCAAAATCTGAGCCATTACTAGGATCAGTCACTGAAGAAGCAAGAGTCTTGAGTCTCCAGCTTAGAGAGGAGATTAAGCTTTGGGTCAACAGGGAGAAAGGTGGAAAAAGGATTGTAAAAAAGAACACTGGATGTGGTAAGGCAAAAAAAATAGGAAATATTGCCAAGGAAATTCAAACTAGCAGGTGCAGGGAGCATAAGAAACACAATTGGGGAACTGAAGTCATTGATGAAAATAGAAATTCAGCAGTGGGTGGGGTCAGAAACCAACCTTCGATAATTTGCTGAAGAAATATCAGAGAGGGTAGATAAAGAAAATGCAGTGCGGTTTATATGGATTTTCAAAAAGTATTAGATGAGGTCCCACATAAGAGAAATATGGCAAAGATAATGGCATTTGGAATTAAGGGAAATGTGGACACATGGATATAGAGATGATCAGAGGGCAGAAAGCAATGGGTAGGGGTTGAAGGAAGTGTCTCAGACTGGAAAGGTGCAGTGAGTGGGGTTCCACAGGGATCTATGTTGGAGCTCCTCTTATTTACTAAAAATAGAAATGATCTCTGTGTAAGAATTGAGGGAACAGGTCAAAATCTGCTCCTGACACCAAAAATGGGCTACGGTAAATCGTGACAATGATTGTAAGAGTTTAGGAGGATACAGAGAGGTGAGCAGGGTGGGCAGATAAGTGGCAGATGCAGTTCAATGTAGAAAGAGGTGACATATATTTTGAAAGTAATAGTGGGAAAGGAAATGGACCTTAACTTGTGTGATTTTACATGGAGTAGAGGAGCAGAGGGACTTTGTTGTGAAGACAAAAAGGTCCCTAAAGACGGGAGTGCAAGTCGATAAGGCCAATGGAATCATGATTTTATATTTAGAGGCACAGATTAGAAAAGCAAAGAATCACAAAGAATTACATAGCCTGTTTCTGTGCTGTAAATTCTATTTGGCCCAACTGGTCTATGCCGGCGTTTATGCTTCATGCAAGTCTCCTCCCACTACTCTTCATCTCACCCTATCAGCATATCCTTCTATTTCTTTCTCCCTCATGTGCTTATCTAGCTTCCCCTTAAATGCAGTCTTGCTATTCGCCTCAAACACTACCTGTGGTAGCGAGTTCCACATTCTCACCACTCTCTGGTTTCTTCTGAATTCTCTATTGGAAGTGGTGATGTTGAACTTGTACAAGATGTTTGTTAGGCTGCGGTTCGACTACTGTATGGAGTGTTGGGCCCCTATTATAGGAAGGAGATAAAAGCAAAGGGAACGGTGCAGTGTAGATTCACTAGTATACTGCCAGAGATAAGGAATTACAGTTATGAAGCGAGACTTGCCAGCTGAAATGGTTAAGAGGTGATACTGATAATGAAAGGGTTATAATCAGGTAAATAGTTACAGATTGTTTCCACTGGTCAGTGAAATGGTAAAGAGAGGACGCAAATTTTACAGAATCACAAAAAGAATTAATGGGAGGTTAGAAACATTGCGTTACCGAGAGGATGATTTGAATATGTCATTAAAATTAGAGCCAAACTATTTAGGAGTGAAATCAGGAAGCACTTTTTCATACAAAGGGTAGTGGAAATCTGCAACTCACTACCTGAATTGAAATTTTGAAGAACGAGATCGGTAGATTTTTGTTGGGTAATGGTATCAAGGAATATGGAACAAATGTGGCTAAATGGAGTTGAGGTACAGATCAGTCATGATCTCATTTAATGGCAGAGCAGCCTTGAGGGCTGAATGGCCTCCTCCTGCTCCAAGTTTCCTCGCACAAACCATTTTGAAACATTAGCTATCAATAATGGGCAGTGAGGGGAGAGTGGGATTAGACTGGGTGGGATATTAAAGGATGTGGGGAGTGAGCGAGAGAGTGGGATTAGACTGTGTGGGATATTAAAGGGTTCGGGGAGTGAGGGGGAGAGTGGAATTAGACAGGGTGGGATATTAAAGGGTACGGGGAGTGAGGGGGAGAGTGGAATTAGACAGGGTGGGATATTAAAGGGTACAGGGAGTGAGGGGAGAGTGGGATTAGACTGGGTGGGACATTAAAGGGTTCGGGGAGTGAGGGGGAGATTGGGATTAGACAGGGTGGGATATTAAAGGGTTCGGGGAGTGAGGGGGCGAGTGGGATTAGACAGGGTGGGATATTAAAGGTTACGGAGAGTGAGCGGGAGAGTGGGATTAGACTGGGTGGGATATTAAAGGGTACGGGCAGTGAGGGGGAGAGTGGGATTAGACTGGGTGGGACATTAAAGGGTTCGGGGAGTGAGGGGGAGAGTGGGATTAGACTGGGTGGGTCATTAAAGGGTTCGGGGAGTGAGGGGAGAGTGGGATTAGACTGGGTGGGATATTAAAGGGTTCGGGGAGTGAGGGGAGAGTGGGATTAGACTGGGTGGGATATTAAAGGGTTCGGGGAGTGAGGGGAGAGTGGGATTAGACTGGGTGGGACATTAAAGGGTTCGGGGAGTGAGGGGGAGATTGGGATTAGACAGGGTGGGATATTAAAGGGTTCGGGGAGTGAGGGGGAGAGTGGGATTAGACAGGGTGGGATATTAAAGGTTACGGAGAGTGAGCGGGAGAGTGGGATTAGACTGGGTGGGATATTAAAGGGTACGGGCAGTGAGGGGGAGAGTGGGATTAGACTGGGTGGGACATTAAAGGGTTCGGGGAGTGAGGGGGAGAGTGGGATTAGACTGGGTGGGTCATTAAAGGGTTCGGGGAGTGAGGGGAGAGTGGGATTAGACTGGGTGGGATATTAAAGGGTTCGGGGAGTGAGGGGAGAGTGGGATTAGACTGGGTGGGATATTAAAGGGTTCAGGGAGTGAGGGGAGAGTGGGATTAGACAGGGTGGGATATTAAAGGGTACGGGGAGTGAGGGGAGAGTGGGATTAGATTGTGGGATATTAAAGTGGATGGGGAGTGAGGGGTGAGTGGGATTGGACTGTGTGGGATATTAAAGTGCACGGGGAGTGAGGGGAGAGATGGATTAGACTGAGTGGGATATTAAAGTGTATGAGGAGTGAGGGGAGAGTAGGATTAGACTGAGTGGGATATTGAAGTGTACGGGAAGTGAGGGGGAGAGTGGGATTAGATTGGGTGGGGATATTAAATGGTTTGGGGAGTGAGGGGAGAGTGGGATTAGACTGGGTGGGATATTAAAGGGTTCGGGGAGTGAGGGGAGAGTGGGATTAGACTGGGTGGGATATTAAAGGGTTCGGGGAGTGAGGGGAGAGTGGGATTAGACTGGGTGGGATATTAAAGTGTACGGGAAGTGAGGGGGAGAGTGGGATTAGATTGGGTGGGATATTAAAGGGTTCGGGGAGTGAGGGGAGAGTGGGATTAGACTGGGTGGGATATTAAAGGGTACGGGGAGTGAGGGGAGAGTGGGATTAGACTGGGTGGGATATTAAAGGGTTCGGGGAGTGAGGGGAGAGTGGGATTAGACTGGGTGGGATATTAAAGGGTTCGGGGAGTGAGGGGAGAGTGGGATTAGACTGGGTGGGATATTAAAGGGTTCGGGGAGTGAGGGGAGAGTGGGATTAGACTGGGTGGGACATTAAAGGGTTCGGGGAGTGAGGGGGAGATTGGGATTAGACAGGGTGGGATATTAAAGGGTTCGGGGAGTGAGGGGGAGAGTGGGATTAGACAGGGTGGGATATTAAAGGTTACGGAGAGTGAGCGGGAGAGTGGGATTAGACTGGGTGGTATATTAAAGGGTTCGGGGAGTGAGGGGAGAGTGGGATTAGACTGGGTGGGACATTAAAGGGTTCGGGGAGTGAGGGGGAGATTGGGATTAGACAGGGTGGGATATTAAAGGGTTCGGGGCGTGAGGGGGAGAGTGGGATTAGACAGGGTGGGATATTAAAGGTTACGGAGAGTGAGCGGGAGAGTGGGATTAGACTGGGTGGGATATTAAAGGGTACGGGCAGTGAGGGGGAGAGTGGGATTAGACTGGGTGGGACATTAAAGGGTTCGGGGAGTGAGGGGGAGAGTGGGATTAGACTGGGTGGGTCATTAAAGGGTTCGGGGAGTGTGGGATTAGACTGGGTGGGATATTAAAGGGTTCGGGAGTGAGGGGAGAGTGGGATTAGACTGGGTGGGATATTAAAGGGTTCAGGGAGTGAGGAGAGAGTGGGATTAGACAGGGTGGGATATTAAAGGGTACGGGGAGTGAGGGGAGAGTGGGATTAGACTGTGGGATATTAAAGTGGATGGGGAGTGAGGGGTGAGTGGGATTGGACTGTGTGGGATATTAAAGTGCACGGGGAGTGAGGGGAGAGATGGATTAGACTGAGTGGGATATTAAAGTGTATGAGGAGTGAGGGGAGAGTAGGATTAGACTGAGTGGGATATTGAAGTGTACGGGAAGTGAGGGGGAGAGTGGGATTAGATTGGGTGGGGATATTAAATGGTTTGGGAGTGAGGGGGAGAGTGGGATTAGACTGTGTGGGATATTAAAGGGTTCGGGGAGTGAGGGGAGAGTGGGATTAGACTGGGTGGGATATTAAAGGGTTCAGGGAGTGAGGGGAGAGTGGGATTAGACAGGGTGGGATATTAAAGGGTACGGGGAGTGAGGGGAGAGTGGGATTAGATTGTGGGATATTAAAGTGGATGGGGAGTGAGGGGTGAGTGGGATTGGACTGTGTGGGATATTAAAGTGCACGGGGAGTGAGGGGAGAGATGGATTAGACTGAGTGGGATATTAAAGTGTATGAGGAGTGAGGGGAGAGTAGGATTAGACTGAGTGGGATATTGAAGTGTACGGGAAGTGAGGGGGAGAGTGGGATTAGATTGGGTGGGGATATTAAATGGTTTGGGGAGTGAGGGGAGAGTGGGATTAGACTGGGTGGGATATTAAAGGGTTCGGGGAGTGAGGGGAGAGTGGGATTAGACTGGGTGGGATATTAAAGGGTTCGGGGAGTGAGGGGAGAGTGGGATTAGACTGGGTGGGATATTAAAGTGTACGGGAAGTGAGGGGGAGAGTGGATTAGATTGGGTGGGATATTAAAGGGTTCGGGGAGTGAGGGGAGAGTGGGATTAGACTGGGTGGGATATTAAAGGGTACGGGGAGTGAGGGGAGAGTGGGATTAGACTGGGTGGGATATTAAAGGGTTCGGGAGTGAGGGGAGAGTGGGATTAGACTGGGTGGGATATTAAAGGGTTCGGGGAGTGAGGGGAGAGTGGGATTAGACTGGGTGGGATATTAAAGGGTTCGGGGAGTGAGGGGAGAGTGGGATTAGACTGGGTGGGACATTAAAGGGTTCGGGGAGTGAGGGGGAGATTGGGATTAGACAGGGTGGGATATTAAAGGGTTCGGGGAGTGAGGGGGAGAGTGGGATTAGACAGGGTGGGATATTAAAGGTTACGGAGAGTGAGCGGGAGAGTGGGATTAGACTGGGTGGTATATTAAAGGGTTCGGGGAGTGAGGGGAGAGTGGGATTAGACTGGGTGGGACATTAAAGGGTTCGGGGAGTGAGGGGGAGATTGGGATTAGACAGGGTGGGATATTAAAGGGTTCGGGGAGTGAGGGGGAGAGTGGGATTAGACAGGGTGGGATATTAAAGGTTACGGAGAGTGAGCGGGAGAGTGGGATTAGACTGGGTGGGATATTAAAGGGTACGGGCAGTGAGGGGGAGAGTGGGATTAGACTGGGTGGGACATTAAAGGGTTCGGGGAGTGAGGGGGAGAGTGGGATTAGACTGGGTGGGTCATTAAAGGGTTCGGGGAGTGTGAGATTAGACTGGGTGGGATATTAAAGGGTTCGGGGAGTGAGGGGAGAGTGGGATTAGACTGGGTGGGATATTAAAGGGTTCAGGGAGTGAGGAGAGAGTGGGATTAGACAGGGTGGGATATTAAAGGGTACGGGGAGTGAGGGGAGAGTGGGATTAGACTGTGGGATATTAAAGTGGATGGGGAGTGAGGGGTGAGTGGGATTGGACTGTGTGGGATATTAAAGTGCACGGGGAGTGAGGGGAGAGATGGATTAGACTGAGTGGGATATTAAAGTGTATGAGGAGTGAGGGGAGAGTAGGATTAGACTGAGTGGGATATTGAAGTGTACGGGAAGTGAGGGGGAGAGTGGGATTAGATTGGGTGGGGATATTAAATGGTTTGGGAGTGAGGGGGAGAGTGGGATTAGACTGTGTGGGATATTAAGTGGTTCGGGGAGCGAGGGGAGAGTGGGATTAGACTGGCTCGGATATTAAAGGATATGGGGAATGAGGGGGAGAGTGGGATTAGACTGGGCGGGATATGAAAGGGCATGGGGAATGAGGGGGAGAGTGGGATTAGACTGGGCGGGATATGAAAGGGCATGGGGAGAGAGGGGGAGAGTGGGTTTAGACTGGGTGGGATATTAAATGTTTCGGGGGTGAGGGGGAGAGTGGGATTAGACTGAGTGGGATAGTGAAGGGTATGGGGAGTGAGGGGGAGAGTGGGATTAGATTGGGTGGGATATTAAAGGGTTCGGGGAGTGAGGGGAGAGTGGGATTCGACTGGGTGGGATATTAAAGGGTTCGGGGAGTGAGGGGAGAGTGGGATTAGACTGGGTGGGATATTAAAGGGTTCGGGGAGTGAGGGGAGAGTGGGATTAGACTGGGTGGGATATTAAAGGGTACGGGGAGTGAGGGGAGAGTGGGATTAGACAGGGTGGGATATTAAAGGGTACGGGGAGTGAGGGGAGAGTGGGATTAGACTGTGGGATATTAAAGTGGATGTGGAGTGAGGGGAGAGTGGGATTGGACTGTGTGGGATATTAAAGTGCACGGGGAGTGAGGGGAGAGATAGATTAGACTGAGTGGGATATTAAAGTGTATGAGGAGTGAGGGGAGAGTAGGATTAGACTGGGCGGAATATGAAAGGGTACGGGGAGTGAGGGGAGAGTGGGATTAGACTGGGTGGGATATTAAAGGGTTCAGGGAGTGAGGGGAGAGTGGGATTAGACTGTGTGGGATATTAAGTGGTTCGGGGAGTGAGGGGAGAGTGGGATTAGACTGTGTGGGATATTAAAGTGGATGGGGAGTGAGGGGAGAGATGGATTAGACTGAGTGGGATATTAAAGTGTATGAGGAGTGAGGGGAGAGTGGGATTAGACTGAGTGGGATATTGAAGTGTACGGGAAGTGAGGGGGAGAGTGGGATTAGATTGGGTGGGGATATTAAATGGTTTGGGAGTGAGGGGGAGAGTGGGATTAGACTGTGTGGGATATTAAGTGGTTCGGGGAGTGAGGGGAGAGTGGGATTAGACTGGCTCGGATATTAAAGGGTTTGGGGAGTGAGGGGGAGATTGGGATTAGACTGGGTAGGATATTAAAGGGTATGTGGAATGAGGGGGAGAGTGGGATTAGACTGGGCGGAATATGAAAGTGTACGGGGAGTGAGGGGAGAGTGGGATTAGACTGGGTGGGATATTAAAGGGTTCAGGGAGTGAGGGGAGAGTGGGATTAGACAGGGTGGGATATTAAAGGGTACGGGGAGTGAGGGGAGAGTGGGATTAGACTGTGTGGGATATTAAAGTGGATGGGGAGTGAGGGGAGAGTGGGTTTAGATTGAGTGGGATAGTGAAGGGTATGGGGAGTGAGGGGGAGAGTGGGATTAGATTGGGTGGGATATTAAAGGGTTCGGGGAGTGAGGGGGAGAATGGGATTAGACTGGGCAGGATATGAAAGGGCATGGGGAGAGAGGGGGAGAGTGGGATTAGACTGGGTGGGATATTAAATGGTTCGGGGGTGAGGGGAGAGTAAGTTTAGACTGGATTGGTTATTAAAGGGTTCCGGGAATGAGGGGGAGAGTGGGATTAGACTGAGTGGGATAGTGAAGGGTATGGGGAGTGAGCGGGAGAGTGGGATTAGACTGGGTGGGATATTAAATGGTATGGGGAGTGAGGGGAGAGTGGGATTAGACTGGGTGGGACATTAAAGGGTTCGGGGAGTGAGGGGGAGATTGGGATTAGACAGGGTGGGATATTAAAGGGTTCGGGGAGTGAGGGGGAGAGTGGGATTAGACAGGGTGGGATATTAAAGGTTACGGAGAGTGAGCGGGAGAGTGGGATTAGACTGGGTGGGATATTAAAGGGTTCGGGGAGTGAGGGGAGAGTGGGATTAGACTGGGTGGGACATTAAAGGGTTCGGGGAGTGAGGGGGAGATTGGGATTAGACAGGGTGGGATATTAAAGGGTTCGGGGAGTGAGGGGGAGAGTGGGATTAGACAGGGTGGGATATTAAAGGTTACGGAGAGTGAGCGGGAGAGTGGGATTAGACTGGGTGGGATATTAAAGGGTACGGGCAGTGAGGGGGAGAGTGGGATTAGACTGGGTGGGACATTAAAGGGTTCGGGGAGTGAGGGGGAGAGTGGGATTAGACTGGGTGGGTCATTAAAGGGTTCGGGGAGTGAGGGGAGAGTGGGATTAGACTGGGTGGGATATTAAAGGGTTCGGGGAGTGAGGGGAGAGTGGGATTAGACTGGGTGGGATATTAAAGGGTTCAGGGAGTGAGGAGAGAGTGGGATTAGACAGGGTGGGATATTAAAGGGTACGGGGAGTGAGGGGAGAGTGGGATTAGACTGTGGGATATTAAAGTGGATGGGGAGTGAGGGGTGAGTGGGATTGGACTGTGTGGGATATTAAAGTGCACGGGGAGTGAGGGGAGAGATGGATTAGACTGAGTGGGATATTAAAGTGTATGAGGAGTGAGGGGAGAGTAGGATTAGACTGAGTGGGATATTGAAGTGTACGGGAAGTGAGGGGGAGAGTGGGATTAGATTGGGTGGGGATATTAAATGGTTTGGGAGTGAGGGGAGAGTGGGATTAGACTGTGTGGGATATTAAGTGGTTCGGGGGAGCGAGGGGAGAGTGGGATTAGACTGGCTCGGATATTAAAGGATATGGGGAATGAGGGGGAGAGTGGGATTAGACTGGGCGGGATATGAAAGGGCATGGGGAATGAGGGGGAGAGTGGGATTAGACTGGGCGGGATATGAAAGGGCATGGGGAGAGAGGGGGAGAGTGGGTTTAGACTGGGTGGGATATTAAATGTTTCGGGGGTGAGGGGGAGAGTGGGATTAGACTGAGTGGGATAGTGAAGGGTATGGGGAGTGAGGGGGAGAGTGGGATTAGATTGGGTGGGATATTAAAGGGTTCGGGGAGTGAGGGGAGAGTGGGATTCGACTGGGTGGGATATTAAAGGGTTCGGGGAGTGAGGGGAGAGTGGGATTAGACTGGGTGGGATATTAAAGGGTTCGGGGAGTGAGGGGAGAGTGGGATTAGACTGGGTGGGATATTAAAGGGTACGGGGAGTGAGGGGAGAGTGGGATTAGACAGGGTGGGATATTAAAGGGTACGGGGAGTGAGGGGAGAGTGGGATTAGACTGTGGGATATTAAAGTGGATGGGGAGTGAGGGGAGAGTGGGATTGGACTGTGTGGGATATTAAAGTGCACGGGGAGTGAGGGGAGAGATAGATTAGACTGAGTGGGATATTAAAGTGTATGAGGAGTGAGGGGAGAGTAGGATTAGACTGGGCGGAATATGAAAGGGTACGGGGAGTGAGGGGAGAGTGGGATTAGACTGGGTGGGATATTAAAGGGTTCAGGGAGTGAGGGGAGAGTGGATTAGACTGTGTGGGATATTAAGTGGTTCGGGGAGTGAGGGGAGAGTGGGATTAGACTGTGTGGGATATTAAAGTGGATGGGGAGTGAAGGGAGAGATGGATTAGACTGAGTGGGATATTAAAGTGTATGAGGAGTGAGGGGAGAGTGGGATTAGACTGAGTGGGATATTGAAGTGTACGGGAAGTGAGGGGGAGAGTGGGATTAGATTGGGTGGGGATATTAAATGGTTTGGGAGTGAGGGGGAGAGTGGGATTAGACTGTGTGGGATATTAAGTGGTTCGGGGAGTGAGGGGAGAGTGGGATTAGACTGGCTCGGATATTAAAGGGTTTGGGGAGTGAGGGGGAGATTGGGATTAGACTGGGTAGGATATTAAAGGGTATGTGGAATGAGGGGGAGAGTGGGATTAGACTGGGCGGAATATGAAAGGGTACGGGGAGTGAGGGGAGAGTGGGATTAGACTGGGTGGGATATTAAAGGGTTCAGGGAGTGAGGGGAGAGTGGGATTAGACTGGGTGGGATATTAAAGGGTTCGGGGAGTGAGGGGGAGAATGGGATTAGACTGGGCGGGATATGAAAGGGCATGGGGAGAGAGGGGGAGAGTGGGATTAGACTGGGTGGGATATTAAATGGTTCGGGGGTGAGGGGAGAGTAAGTTTAGACTGGATGGGTTATTAAAGGGTTCCGGGAATGAGGGGGAGAGTGGGATTAGACTGAGTGGGATAGTGAAGGGTATGGGGAGTGAGCGGGAGAGTGGGATTAGACTGGGTGGGATATTAAATGGTATGGGGAGTGAGGGGAGAGTGGGATTAGACTGGGTGGGACATTAAAGGGTTCGGGGAGTGAGGGGGAGATTGGGATTAGACAGGGTGGGATATTAAAGGGTTCGGGGAGTGAGGGGGAGAGTGGGATTAGACAGGGTGGGATATTAAAGGTTACGGAGAGTGAGCGGGAGAGTGGGATTAGACTGGGTGGGATATTAAAGGGTTCGGGGAGTGAGGGGAGAGTGGGATTAGACTGGGTGGGACATTAAAGGGTTCGGGGAGTGAGGGGAGAGTAGATTAGACTGGGTGGATATTTAAGGGTTCAGGGAGTGAGGGGAGAGTGGGATTACACTGTGTGGGATATTAAAGTGTACGGAAGTGAGGGGAGAGTGGGATTAGACTGGGGGAATATTAAAGGGTTGGGGAGTGAGGGGCGAGTGGGATTAGACTGGGTGGGATATCAAAGGGTTCGGGGAGTGAGGGGGAGTGTGGGATTAGACTGGGTGGGATATTAAATGGTTCGGGGAGTGAGGGGAGAATGGGATTAGAGTGGGTGGGATATTAAAGCGTTGGGGAGTGAGGGGAGAGTGGGATTAGACTGAGTGGGACATTAAAGGGTTCGGGGAGTGAGGGAGAGAGTGGGATTAGACTGGGTGGGATATTAAAGGGTTTGGGGAGTGAGGAGGCGTTTGGGATTAGACTGGGTGGGATATTAAAGGGTACAGGGTGTGAGGGGGAGAGTGGGATTAGACTAGGTGGGATATTAAAGGGTGCGGAGAGTTAGCGGGAGAGTGGAATTAGACTGAGTGGCATATTGAAGGATATGGGGAGTGAGGGGAGAATGGGATTCGACTGGGGGGTTATTAAAGGGTTGGGGAGTGAGGGGAGAGTGGGATTAGACTGGGTGGGATATTAAAGGGTTCGGGGAGTGAGGGGAGAGTGGGATTAGACTGGGTGGGATATTAAAGGGTTCAGGGAGTGAGGGGAGAGTGGGATTAGACAGGGTGGGATATTAAAGGGTACGGGGAGTGAGGGGAGAGTGGGATTAGACTGTGTGGGATATTAAAGTGGATGGGGAGTGAGGGGAGAGTGGGTTTAGATTGAGTGGGATAGTGAAGGGTATGGGGAGTGAGGGGGAGAGTGGGATTAGATTGGGTGGGATATTAAAGGGTTCGGGGAGTGAGGGGGAGAATGGGATTAGACTGGGCGGGATATGAAAGGGCATGGGGAGAGAGGGGGAGAGTGGGATTAGACTGGGTGGGATATTAAATGGTTCGGGGGTGAGGGGAGAGTAAATTTAGACTGGATGGGTTATTAAAGGGTTCCGGGAATGAGGGGGAGAGTGGGATTAGACTGAGTGGGATAGTGAAGGGTATGGGGAGTGAGCGGGAGAGTGGGATTAGACTGGGTGGGATATTAAATGGTATGGGGAGTGAGGGGAGAGTGGGATTAGACTGGGTGGGACATTAAAGGGTTCGGGGAGTGAGGGGGAGATTGGGATTAGACAGGGTGGGATATTAAAGGGTTCGGGGAGTGAGGGGGAGAGTGGGATTAGACAGGGTGGGATATTAAAGGTTACGGAGAGTGAGCGGGAGAGTGGGATTAGACTGGGTGGGATATTAAAGGGTTCGGGGAGTGAGGGGAGAGTGGGATTAGACTGGGTGGGACATTAAAGGGTTCGGGGAGTGAGGGGAGAGTAGATTAGACTGGGTGGATATTTAAGGGTTCAGGGAGTGAGGGGAGAGTGGGATTACACTGTGTGGGATATTAAAGTGTACGGAAGTGAGGGGAGAGTGGGATTAGACTGGGGGAATATTAAAGGGTTGGGGAGTGAGGGGCGAGTGGGATTAGACTGGGTGGGATATCAAAGGGTTCGGGGAGTGAGGGGGAGTGTGGGATTAGACTGGGTGGGATATTAAATGGTTCGGGGAGTGAGGGGAGAATGGGATTAGAGTGGGTGGGATATTAAAGCGTTGGGGAGTGAGGGGAGAGTGGGATTAGACTGAGTGGGACATTAAAGGGTTCGGGGAGTGAGGGAGAGAGTGGGATTAGACTGGGTGGGATATTAAAGGGTTTGGGGAGTGAGGAGGCGTTTGGGATTAGACTGGGTGGGATATTAAAGGGTACAGGGTGTGAGGGGGAGAGTGGGATTAGACTAGGTGGGATATTAAAGGGTGCGGAGAGTTAGCGGGAGAGTGGAATTAGACTGAGTGGCATATTGAAGGATATGGGGAGTGAGGGGAGAATGGGATTCGACTGGGGGGTTATTAAAGGGTTGGGGAGTGAGGGGAGAGTGGGATTAGACTGGGTGGGATATTAAAGGGTTCGGGGAGTGAGGGGAGAGTGGGATTAGACTGGGTGGGATATTAAAGGGTTCAGGGAGTGAGGGGAGAGTGGGATTAGACAGGGTGGGATATTAAAGGGTACGGGGAGTGAGGGGAGAGTGGGATTAGACTGTGTGGGATATTAAAGTGGATGGGGAGTGAGGGGAGAGTGGGTTTAGATTGAGTGGGATAGTGAAGGGTATGGGGAGTGAGGGGGAGAGTGGGATTAGATTGGGTGGGATATTAAAGGGTTCGGGGAGTGAGGGGGAGAATGGGATTAGACTGGGCGGGATATGAAAGGGCATGGGGAGAGAGGGGGAGAGTGGGATTAGACTGGGTGGGATATTAAATGGTTCGGGGGTGAGGGGAGAGTAAATTTAGACTGGATGGGTTATTAAAGGGTTCCGGGAATGAGGGGGAGAGTGGGATTAGACTGAGTGGGATAGTGAAGGGTATGGGGAGTGAGCGGGAGAGTGGGATTAGACTGGGTGGGATATTAAATGGTATGGGGAGTGAGGGGAGAGTGGGATTAGACTGGGTGGGACATTAAAGGGTTCGGGGAGTGAGGGGGAGATTGGGATTAGACAGGGTGGGATATTAAAGGGTTCGGGGAGTGAGGGGGAGAGTGGGATTAGACAGGGTGGGATATTAAAGGTTACGGAGAGTGAGCGGGAGAGTGGGATTAGACTGGGTGGGATATTAAAGGGTTCGGGGAGTGAGGGGAGAGTGGGATTAGACTGGGTGGGACATTAAAGGGTTCGGGGAGTGAGGGGAGAGTAGATTAGACTGGGTGGATATTTAAGGGTTCAGGGAGTGAGGGGAGAGTGGGATTACACTGTGTGGGATATTAAAGTGTACGGAAGTGAGGGGAGAGTGGGATTAGACTGGGGGAATATTAAAGGGTTGGGGAGTGAGGGGCGAGTGGGATTAGACTGGGTGGGATATCAAAGGGTTCGGGGAGTGAGGGGGAGTGTGGGATTAGACTGGGTGGGATATTAAATGGTTCGGGGAGTGAGGGGAGAATGGGATTAGAGTGGGTGGGATATTAAAGCATTGGGGAGTGAGGGGAGAGTGGGATTAGACTGAGTGGGACATTAAAGGGTTCGGGGAGTGAGGGAGAGAGTGGGATTAGACTGGGTGGGATATTAAAGGGTTTGGGGAGTGAGGAGGCGTTTGGGATTAGACTGGGTGGGATATTAAAGGGTACAGGGTGTGAGGGGGAGAGTGGGATTAGACTAGGTGGGATATTAAAGGGTGCGGAGAGTTAGCGGGAGAGTGGAATTAGACTGAGTGGCATATTGAAGGATATGGGGAGTGAGGGGAGAATGGGATTCGACTGGGGGGTTATTAAAGGGTTGGGGAGTGAGGGGAGAGTGGGATTAGACTGGGTGGGATATTAAAGGGTTCGGGGAGTGAGGGGAGAATGGGATTCAACTGGGGGGATATTAAAGGGTTCGGGGAGTGATGGGAGTGTGGGATTAGACTGGGGGGATATTAAATGTTTTGGGGTGTGAGGGGGAGAGTGGGAATAGACTGGGTGGGATATTAAAGGGTTCGTGGAGTGAGCGGGAGTTTGGGATTAGACTGGGTGGGATATTAAAGGGTACGGGGAGTGAGGGGAGAGTGGGATTGGACTGGGTGGGATATTGAAGGGTTCAGTGAGTGAGGGGAGAGTGGGATTAGACAGGGTGGGATATTAAAGGGTACGGGGAGTGAGGGGAGAGTGGGATTAGACTGTGTGGGATATTAAAGTGGATGGGGAGTGAGGGGAGAGATGGATTAGACTGAGTGGGATATTAAAGTGTATGAGGAGTGAGGGGAGAGTGGGATTAGACTGAGTGGGATATTGAAGTGTACGGGAAGTGAGGGGGAGAGTGGGATTAGATTGGGTGGGGATATTAAATGGTTTGGGAGTGAGGAGGAGAGTGGGATTAGACTGTGTGGGATATTAAGTGGTTCGGGGAGTGATGGGAGAGTGGGATTAGACTGGCTCGGATATTAAAGGGCATGGGGAGAGAGGGGGAGAGTGGGATTAGACTGGGTGGGATATTAAATGGTTCGGGGAGTAAGGGGGAGAGTGGGCTTAGACTGGATGGGATATTAAATGGTTCGGGGGTGTGGGGAGAGTAGGTTTAGACTGGATGGGTTATTAAAGGGTTCCGGGAATGAGGGGGAGAGTGGCTTTAGATTGAGTGGGATAGTGAAGGGTATGGGGAGTGAGGGGGAGAGTGGGATTAGATTGGGTGGGATATTAAAGGGTTCGGGGAGTGAGGGGGAGAATGGGATTAGACTAGGTGGGATATTAAATGGTTCGGGGGTGAGGGGAGAGTAAGTTTAGACTGGATGGGTTATTAAAGGGTTCCGGGAATGAGGGGGAGAGTGGGATTAGACTGAGTGGGATAGTGAAGGGTATGGGGAGTGAGCGGGAGAGTGGGATCAGACTGGGTGGGATATTAAATGGTATGGGGAGTGAGGGGGAGAGTGGGATTAGACTGGGTGGATATTTAAGGGTTCGGGGAGTGAGGGGAGAGTAGATTAGACTGGGTGGATATTTAAGGGTTCAGGGAGTGAGGGGAGAGTGGGATTACACTGTGTGGGATATTAAAGTGTACGGAAGTGAGGGGAGAGTGGGATTAGACTGGGGGAATATTAAAGGGTTGGGGAGTGAGGGGCGAGTGGGATTCGACTGGGTGGGATATCAAAGGGTTCGGGGAGTGAGGGAGAGAGTGGGATTAGACTGGGTGGGATATTAAAGGGTTTGGGGAGTGAGGGGGCGTTTGGGATTAGACTGGGTGGGATATTAAAGGGTACAGGGAGTGAGGGGGAGAGTGGGATTAGACTGCGTGGGAAATTAAAGGGTACGGGGAGTGAGGGGAGAGTGTGATTAGACTCGGTGGGATATTAAAAATTACGGGGAGTGAGCAGGATAGTGGGATTAGACTGCATGGGATATTAAATGGAGTGGGGAGCGAGCGGGAGAGTGGGATTAGACTGTTTGGGTTATTAAAGACTGTGGGGAGTGAGGGAGAGAGTGGGATTAGACTGAGTGGGATAGTGAAGGGTATGGGGAGTGAGGGGGAGAGTGGGATTATACTGAGTGGGATAGTGAATGGTATGGGGAGTGAGGGTAGGAGTGGAATTAGACTGTGTGGGATATTAAAGGGTATGGGGAGTGAGTGTGAGAGTGGAATTAGACTGAGTGGCATATTGAAGGGTATGGGGAGTGAGGGGAGAATGGGATTCGACTGGGTGGTATATTACAGGGTACGGGGAGAGAGGGGGAGAGTGGTATTAGACTGGGTGGTATATTACAGGGTACGGGGAGAGAGGGGGAGAGTGGGATTAGACTGGGGGGATATTAAAGGGTTCGGGGAGTGAGGGGAGAGTGGTATTAGACTGGGTGGGACATTAAAGGGTTCGGGGAGTGAGGGGAGAGTGGGATTAGACTGGGGGGAAATGAAATGGTTTGGGGAGTGAGGGGGAGAGTGGGAATAGACTGGGTGGGATATTAAAAGATTCGGGGAGTGAGGGGGAGTTTGGGATTAGACTGAGTGGGATATTAAATGGTTTGGGGTGTGAGGGGGAGAGTGGGATTAGACTGGGCGGGATATTAAAGAGAGCGGGGATTGAGCAGGAGAGTGGGATTCGACTGGGGGGATATTAAAGGGTTGGGGAGTGAGGGGAGACTGGGATTAGACTGTATGGGGTATTAAAGGGTTCGGGGAGTGATGGGAGAGTGGGATTAGACTGTATGAGATATTAAAGGGTTCGGGGAGTGAGGGGAAAGTGGGATTAGACTGAGTGGGATATTAAAGTATACGGGGAGTGAGCAAGAGAGTGGGATTATACTGAGTGGGATATTAAAGGGTTGGTGGAGTGAGGGGAGAGTGGGATTATACTGAGTGGGATAGCGAATGGTATGGGGAGTGAGGGGGAGAGTGGGATTAGACTGGGTGGGAAAGTGAATGGTATGGGGAGTGAGGGGGAGAGTGGGATTATACTGAGTGGGATAGTAAAGAGTATGGGCAGTGAGGGGGAGAGTGGGATTAGACTGGGTGGGACATTAAAGGGTTCGGGGAGTGAGGGGAAGTGTGGGATTAGACTGGGAGGGATATTAAATGGTTCGGGGAGTGAGGGGAGAGTGGGATTAGACTGGGTGGGATATTAAAGTGTACGGGAGTGAGGGGAGAGTGGGATTAGACTGGGGTAATATTAAAGGGTTGGGGAGTGAGGGGAGAGTGGGATTAGACTGGGTGGGATATTAAAGGGTTCGGGAGTGAGGGGGAGAGTGGGATTAGACTGAGTGGGATATTGAAGGGAACGGAGAGTGAGCAGGAGAGTGGGATTAGACTGGGTGGGATATTAAAGTGTGTGTGGAGTCAGGGGGAGAGTGGGATTAGACTGGTTGGGTTATTAAAGGGTACGGGGAGTGAGGGGGAGAGTGGGATTAGACTGAGTGGAATATTAAAGGGTATGGGGAGTGAGCGGGACAGTGGAATTAGACTGAGTGGGATATCGAAGGGTATGGGGAGTGAGCGGGAGAGTGGGATTAGACTGGGTGGGACATTAAAGGATTCGGGGAGTGAGGGGAAGTGTGGGATTAGATTGGGAGGGATATTAAATGGTTCGGGGTGTGAGGGGAGAGTGGGATTAGACTGGGTGGGATATTAAAGGTTTTCGGGAGTGAGGGGGAGTTTGGTATTAAACTGGGTTTGATATTTAATGATTCGGGGAGTGAGGGGGAGAGTGAGATTAGACTGGGTGGAATATTAAAGGGTAAGGGGTGTGAGGGGGAGAGTGGGATTAGACTGAGTGGGATATTGAAGGGTACGGGGAGTGATCAGGTGAGTGGGATTAGACTGGGTGGGATATTAAAGTGTACGGGGAATGAGGGGAGAGTGGGATTAGTCTGGGTGGGATATTAAAGGGAGCGGGGAGTGAGGGGAGAGTTGGATTAGACTGGGAGGGATATTAAAGTGTATGAGGAGTGAGGGGAGAGTGGGATTAGATTGAGTGGGATAGTGAAGGGTATGGGGAGTGAGGGGGAGAGTGGGATTAGACTGAGTGGGATAGTGAATGGTATGGGGAGTGAGCGGGAGAGAGCGATTAGACTGGGCGGGATATTAAAGGGTATGGGGAGTGAGCGGGAGAATGGGATTAGACTGAGTGGATATTTAAGTGTTCGGGCGGGGAGTGAGGGGTGAGTGGGATTACACTGGGTGGGATATTGAAGGGTACGGGGAGTGAGGGGGAGAGTGGGATTAGACTGGGTGGGATATTAAAAGGTATGGGGAGAGAGGGGGAGAGTTGGATTAGACTGGGTGGGATATTAAAAGGTACGGGGAGTGAGCAGGAGAGTGGGATTTGACTGGGTGGGATATTAAAGGGTATGGGGAGTGGGATTAGACTGAGTGGGATAGTGAATGGTATGGGGAGTGAGCGGGAGAGTGGAATTAGACTGAGTGGGATATTGAAGGGTATGGGGAGTGAGCGGGAGAGTGGGATTAGACTGAGTGGGATATTGAAGTGTACGGGAGTGAGGGGAGAGTGGGATTAGACTGGGGGAATATTAAAGGGTTGGGGAGTGAGGGGAGAGTGGGATTAGACTGGGTGGGATATTAAAGGGTTCGGGGAGTGAGGGGAGAATGGGATTTGACTGGGGCGATATTAAAGGTTTGGGGAGTGAGGGGATAGTGCGATTAGACTGGGTGGGACATTAAAGGGTTTGGGGAGTGAGAGGGAGTATGGTATTAGACTGGGAGGGATATTAAATGGTTCGGGGAGTGAGGGGAGAATGGGATTAGACTGGGTGGATATTAAAGGGTTGGGGAGTGAGGGGAGAGTGGGATTAGACTGAGTGGGATATTGAAGTATATGGGGAGTGAGCAGGAGAGTGGGATTAGACTGAGTGGGATATGAAGGGTATGGGGAGTGAGGGGGAGAATGGAATTATAGTGAGTGGGATAGTGAATGGTATAGGAAGTGAGGGGGAGAGTGCGATTAGACTGGGCGGGATATTAAAGGGTATGGGGAGTGAGCGGGAGAATGGGATTAGACTGGGTGGATATTTAAGTGTTCGGGGAGTGTGGGGAGAGTGGGATTACACTGTGTGGGATATTGAAGGATATGCGGAGTGAGGGGGAGAGTGGTATTAGACTGGGTGGTATATTAAAGGGTACGGGGAGTGAGGGCGAGAGTGCGATTAGACTGGGTGGGATATTAAAGGGTTTGGGGTGTGAGGGGGAGAGTGGGAATAGACTGGGTGGGATATTAAATGGTTCGGGGAGTGAGGGGAGTGTGGGATTAGACTGGGGGGATATTAAATGGTGTGCAGTGTGAGGGGGAGAGTGGGAATAGACTGGGCGGGATATTGAAGCGTATGGGGAGTGAGCAGGAGATGGGATAAGACTGGGTGGGATATTAAAGGGTACGGGGAGTGAGGGGGGAGTTGGATTAGACTGAGTGGGATATTAAGGGGTATGGGGAATGAGGGGGAGAGTGCTCTTAGAGCGGGTGGGATATTAAATGGTATGGGGAGTGAGCAGGAGAGTGGGATTAGACTGATGGGATATTAATGGGTGAGGGGAGTGAGGGGAGAGAGGGATTAGACTGGGTTGGATATTAAAGGGTACGGGGAGTGAGGGGAGAGTGGGATTAGACTGGGTGGGATATTAACTGGTGCGTGGAGTGATCGGGAGAGTGGGATTAGACTGGGTGGGATATTAGAGCATTTGGGGAGTGAGGGGGAGAGTGGGATTGGACTGAGTGGGAAATTAAAAGGTGCGTGGAGTGACGGGGAGAGTTGGATTAGACTGGGTGGGATATTAAAGGGTACGGGGAGTGAGGGGGAGAGTGGGATTAGACTGGGTGGGATATTAAAGGGTACGGGGAGTGAGGGGGAGAGTGGGATTAGACTGGGTGGGATATTAAAGGGTACGGAGAGTGAGTGGGAGAGTTGGATTAGACTGGGTGGGATATTAAAGGGTACGTGGAGTGAGGGGTCGAGTGGGATTAGACTGGGTGGGATGTTATAGGGTACGCGGAGTGAGGGGGAGAGTGGGATTAGACTGGGTGGGATGTTATAGGGTATGGGGAGTGAGCAGGAGATGGGATAAGACTGGGTGGGTTATTAAAGGGTACGGGGAGTGAGGCGAGAGTGAGATTAGACTGGGTGGGATATTAAAGGGTATGGGGAGTGAGGGGGCGTGTGGGATTAGACTGGGAGGGATGTTAAATGGTTCGGGGAGTGAGGGGAGAATGGGATTAGACTGTGTGGGACATTAAAGGGTTCGGGGAGTGAGGGGGAGAGTGGAATTAGACTGGGTGGGATATTAAAGGTTTCGGGGAGTGAGGGGAGTTTGGTATTAGACTGGGTTTGATATTAAATGATTCGGGGAGTGAGGGGCAGAGTGAGATTAGACTGAGTGGAATATTAAAGGGTAAGGGGTGTGAGGGGGAGAGTGGGATTAGACTGAGTGGGATATTGAAGGGTACGGGGAGTGATCAAGTGAGTGGGATTAGACTGGGTGGGATATTAAAGTGTACGGGGAATGAGGGGAGAGTGGGATTAGTCTGGGTGGGATATTAAAGGGAGCGGGGAGTGAGGGGAGAGTTGGATTAGACTGGGAGGGATATTAAAGCGTATGAGGAGTGAGGGGAGAGTGGGATTAGATTGAGTGGGATAGTGAAGGGTATGGGGAGTGAGGGGGAGAGTGGGATTAGACTGAGTGGGATAGTGAATGGTATGGGGAGTGAGCGGGAGAGAGCGATTAGACTGGGCGGGATATTAAAGGGTATGGGGAGTGAGCGGGAGAATGGGATTAGACTGGGTGGATATTTAAGTGTTTGGGGAGTGAGGGGTGAGTGGGATTACACTGGGTGGGATATTGAAGGGTACGGGGAGTGAGGGGGAGAGTGGGATTAGACTGGGTGGGATATTAAAAGGTATGGGGAGAGAGGGGGAGAGTTGGATTAGACTGGGTGGGATATTAAAAGGTACGGGGAGTGAGCAGGAGAGTGGGATTTGACTGGGTGGGATATTAAAGGGTATGGGGAGTGGGATTAGACTGAGTGGGATATTAAAGTATACGGGGAGTGAGCAAAAGAGTGGGATTAGACTGAGTGGGATATTAAAGGGTTGGTGGAGTGAGGGGAGAGTGGGATTATACTGAGTGGGATAGTGAATGGTATGGGGAGTGAGGGGGAGAGTGGGATTAGACTGGGTGGGAAAGTGAATGGTATGGGGAGTGAGGGGGAGAGTGGGATTAGACTGAGTGGGATATTAAAGAGTATGGGGAGTGAGGGGGAGAGTGGGATTAGACTGGGTGGGACATTAAAGGATTCGGGGAGTGAGGGGAATTGTGGAATTAGACTGGGTGGGATATAAAGTGTACGGGAGTGAGGGTTGAGTGGGATTATACTGGGGGAATATTAAAGGGTTGGGGAGTGAGGGGAGAGTGGGATTAGACTGGGTGGGATATTAAAGGGTTCGGGAGTGAGGGGGAGAGTGGAATTAGACTGGGTGGGATATTAAAGGGTTCAGGGAGTGAGGGGGAGTTTGGGTTTAGACTGGGTGGGATATTAAAGGGTTCGGGAGTGAGGGGGAGAGTGGGATTAGACTGGGAGGGATATTAAAGTGTATGAGGAGTGAGGGGAGAGTGGGATTAGATTGAGTGGGATAGTGAAGGGTATGGGGAGTGAGGGGGAGAGTGAGATTAGACTGAGCGGGATAGTGAATGGTATGGGGAGTGAGCGGGAGAGAGCGATTAGACTGGGCGGGATATTAAAGGGTATGGGGAGTGAGCGGGAGAATGGGATTAGACTGGGTGGATATTTAAGTGTTCGGGGAGTGAGGGGTGAGTGGGATTACACTGGGTGGGATATTGAAGGGTACGGGGAGTGAGGGGGAGAGTGGGATTAGACTGGGTGGGATATTAAAAGGTATGGGGAGTGAGCAGGAGAGTGGGATTTGACTGGGTGGGATATTAAAGGGTATGGGGAGTGGGATTAGACTGAGTGGGATATTAAAGTATACGGGGAGTGAGCAAAAGAGTGGGATTAGACTGAGTGGGATATTAAAGGGTTGGTGGAGTGAGGGGAGAGTGGGATTATACTGAGTGGGATAGTGAATGGTATGGGGAGTGAGGGGGAGAGTGGGATTAGACTGGGTGGGAAAGTGAATGGTATGGGGAGTGAGGGGGAGAGTGGGATTAGACTGAGTGGGATATTAAAGAGTATGGGGAGTGAGGGGGAGAGTGGGATTAGACTGGGTGGGACATTAAAGGGTTCGGGGAGTGAGGGGAATTGTGGGATTAGACTGGGTGGGATATAAAGTGTACGGGAGTGAGGGGAGAGTGGGATTAGACTGGGGGAATATTAAAGGGTTGGGGAGTGAGGGGAGAGTGGGATTAGACTGGGTGGGATATTAAAGGGTTCGGGAGTGAGTGGAATTAGACTGGGTGGGATATTAAAGGGTTCGGGGAGTGAGGGGGAGTTTGGGTTTAGACTGGGTGGGATATTAAAGGGTTCGGGAGTGAGGGGGAGAGTGGGATTAGACTGGGTGGGATATTAAAGGGTATGGGGAGTGAGCCGCATAGTGGGATTAGACTGGGTGGGATATTAAAGGGTATGGGGAGTGAGCCGGAGAGTGGGATTAGACTGGGTGGGATATTAAAGGTACGGGGAATGAGGGGGAGAGTGGGATTAGACTGAGTGGGATATTAAAGGGTACGGGGAGTGATCAGGCGAGTGGTATTAGACTCGGCGGGATATTAAAGCGTACGGGGAGTGAGGGGGAGAGTGGGATTAGACTTGGCGGTATATTGAAGTGTACGGGAAGTGAACGGGAGAGTGGGTAAGTCTGGGTGGGATATTAAAGGGTACGGGGAGTGAGCAGGAGAGTGGGATTAGACTGGTTGGGTTATTAAAGGGTGTGGGGAGTGAGGGGGAGAGTGGGATTAGACTGGTTGGGTTATTGAAGGGTGTGGGGAGTGAGGGGGAGAGTGGGATTAGACTGAGTGGGATATTGAAGGGAACGGAGAGTGAGCAGGAGAGTGGGATTAGACTGGGTGGAATATTAAAGGGTATGGGGAGTGAGCGGGACAGTGGAATTAGACTGAGTGGGATATCGAAGGGTATGGGGAGTGAGGGGAGAATGGGATTAGACTGGGGGGTTATTAAAGGGTTGGGGAGTGAGGGGATAGTGCGATTAGACTGGGTGGGACATTAAAGGATTCGGGGAGTGAGGGGAAGTGTGGGATTAGATTGGGAGGGATATTAAATGGTTCGGGGTATGACGGGACAGTGGGATTAGACTGGGTGGGATGTTAAAGGTTTCGGGGAGTGAGGGGGAGTTTGGTATTAAACTGGGTTTGATATTTAATGATTCGGGGAGTGAGGGGGAGAGTGAGATTAGACTGGGTGGAATATTAAAGGGTAAGGGGTGTGAGGGGGAGAGTGGGATTAGACTGAGTGGGATATTGAAGGGTACGGGGAGTGATCAGGTGAGTGGGATTAGACTGGGTGGGATATTAAAGTGTACGGGGAATGAGGGGAGAGTGGGATTAGTCTGGGTGGGATATTAAAGGGAGCGGGGAGTGAGGGGAGAGTTGGATTAGACTGGGAGGGATATTAAAGTGTATGAGGAGTGAGGGGAGAGTGGGATTAGATTGAGTGGGATAGTGAAGGGTATGGGGAGTGAGGGGGAGAGTGGGATTAGACTGAGTGGGATAGTGAATGGTATGGGGAGTGAGCGGGAGAGAGCGATTAGAGTGGGCGGGATATTAAAGGGTATGGGGAGTGAGCGGGAGAATGGGATTAGACTGAGTGGATATTTAAGTGTTCGGGGAGTGAGGGGTGAGTGGGATTACACTGGGTGGGATATTGAAGGGTACGGGGAGTGAGGGGGAGAGTGGGATTAGACTGGGTGGGATATTAAAAGGTATGGGGAGAGAGGGGGAGAGTTGGATTAGACTGGGTGGGATATTAAAAGGTACGGGGAGTGAGCAGGAGAGTGGGATTTGACTGGGTGGGATATTAAAGGGTATGGGGAGTGGGATTAGACTGAGTGGGATAGTGAATGGTATGGGGAGTGAGCGGGAGAGTGGAATTAGACTGAGTGGGATATTGAAGGGTATGGGGAGTGAGCGGGAGAGTGGGATTAGACTGAGTGGGATATTGAAGTGTACGGGAGTGAGGGGAGAGTGGGATTAGACTGGGGGAATATTAAAGGGTTGGGGAGTGAGGGGAGAGTGGGATTAGACTGGGTGGGATATTAAAGGGTTCGGGGAGTGAGGGGAGAATGGGATTTGACTGGGGCGATATTAAAGGGTTGGGGAGTGAGGGGATAGTGCGATTAGACTGGGTGGGACATTAAAGGGTTTGGGGAGTGAGGGGGAGTATGGTATTAGACTGGGAGGGATATTAAATGGTTCGGGGAGTGAGGGGAGAATGGGATTAGACTGGGTGGATATTAAAGGGTTGGGGAGTGAGGGGAGAGTGGGATTAGACTGAGTGGGATATTGAAGTATATGGGGAGTGAGCAGGAGAGTGGGATTAGACTGAGTGGGATATGAAGGGTATGGGGAGTGAGGGGGAGAATGGAATTATAGTGAGTGGGATAGTGAATGGTATAGGGAGTGAGGGGGAGAGTGCGATTAGACTGGGCGGGATATTAAAGGGTATGGGGAGTGAGCGGGAAATGGGATTAGACTGGGTGGATATTTAAGTGTTCGGGGAGTGTGGGGAGAGTGGGATTACACTGTGTGGGATATTGAAGGGTATGCGGAGTGAGGGGGAGAGTGGTATTAGACTGGGTGGTATATTAAAGGGTACGGGGAGTGAGGGCGAGAGTGCGATTAGACTGGGTGGGATATTAAATGGTTCGGGGAGTGAGGGGAGTGTGGGATTAGACTGGGGGGATATTAAATGGTTTGAGGTGTGAGGGGGAGAGTGGGAATAGACTGGGCGGGATATTGAAGCGTATGGGGAGTGAGCAGGAGATGGGATAAGACTGGGTGGGATATTAAAGGGTACGGGGAGTGAGGGGGGATTTGGATTAGACTGAGTGGGATATTAAGGGGTATGGGGAATGAGGGGGAGAGTGCTCTTAGAGCGGGTGGGATATTAAATGGTATGGGGAGTGAGCAGGAGAGTGGGATTAGACTTGATGGGATATTAATGGGTGAGGGGAGTGAGGGGAGAGAGGGATTAGACTGGGTTGGATATTAAAGGGTACGGGGAGTGAGGGGAGAGTGGGATTAGACTGGGTGAGATATTAACTGGTGCGTGGAGTGATCGGGAGAGTGGGATTAGACTGGGTGGGATATTAGAGCGTTTGGGGACTGAGGGGGAGAGTGGGATTAGACTGGGTGGGATATTAGAGCATTTGGGGAGTGAGGGGGAGAGTGGGATTAGACTGGGTGGGATATTAAAAGGTATGGGGAGAGAGGGGGAGAGTTGGATTAGACTGGGTGGGATATTAAAAGGTACGGGGAGTGAGCAGGAGAGTGGGATTTGACTGGGTGGGATATTAAAGGGTATGGGGAGTGGGATTAGACTGAGTGGGATAGTGAATGGTATGGGGAGTGAGCGGGAGAGTGGAATTAGACTGAGTGGGATATTGAAGGGTATGGGGAGTGAGCGGGAGAGTGGGATTAGACTGAGTGGGATATTGAAGTGTACGGGAGTGAGGGGAGAGTGGGATTAGAGTGGGGGAATATTAAAGGGTTGGGGAGTGAGGGGAGAGTGGGATTAGACTGGGTGGGATATTAAAGGGTTCGGGGAGTGAGGGGAGAATGGGATTTGACTGGGGCGATATTAAAGGGTTGGGGAGTGAGGGGATAGTGCGATTAGACTGGGTGGGACATTAAAGGGTTTGGGGAGTGAGAGGGAGTATGGTATTAGACTGGGAGGGATATTAAATGGTTCGGGGAGTGAGGGGAGAATGGGATTAGACTGGGTGGATATTAAAGGGTTGGGGAGTGAGGGGAGAGTGGGATTAGACTGAGTGGGATATTGAAGTATATGGGGAGTGAGCAGGAGAGTGGGATTAGACTGAGTGGGATATGAAGGGTATGGGGAGTGAGGGGGAGAATGGAATTATAGTGAGTGGGATAGTGAATGGTATAGGGAGTGAGGGGGAGAGTGCGATTAGACTGGGCGGGATATTAAAGGGTATGGGGAGTGAGCGGGAGAATGGGATTAGACTGGGTGGATATTTAAGTGTTCGGGGAGTGTGGGGAGAGTGGGATTACACTGTGTGGGATATTGAAGGGTATGCGGAGTGAGGGGGGGAGTGGTATTAGACTGGGTGGTATATTAAAGGGTACGGGGAGTGAGGGCGAGAGTGCGATTAGACTGGGTGGGATATTAAAGGTTTTGGGGTGTGAGGGGGAGAGTGGGAATAGACTGGGTGGGATATTAAATGGTTCGGGGAGAGAGGGGAGTGTGGGATTAGACTGGGGGGATATTAAATGGTTTGAGGTGTGAGGGGGAGAGTGGGAATAGACTGGGCGGGATATTGAAGCGTATGGGGAGTGAGCAGGAGATGGGATAAGACTGGGTGGGATATTAAAGGGTACGGGGAGTGAGGGGGGAGTTGGATTAGACTGAGTGGGATATTAAGGGGTATGGGGAATGAGGGGGAGAGTGCTCTTAGAGCGGGTGGGATATTAAATGGTATGGGGAGTGATCAGGAGAGTGGGATTAGACTTGATGGTATATTAATGGGTGAGGGGAGTGAGGGGAGAGAGGGATTAGACTGGGTTGGATATTAAAGGGTACGGGGAGTGAGGGGAGAGTGGGATTAGACTGGGTGAGATATTAACTGGTGCGTGGAGTGATCGGGAGAGCGGGATTAGACTGGGTGGGATATTAGAGCGTTTGGGGACTGAGGGGGAGAGTGGGATTAGACTGGGTGGGATATTAGAGCATTTGGGGAGTGAGGGGGAGAGTGGGATTGGACTGAGTGGGAAATTAAAAGGTGCGTGGAGTGACGGGGAGAGTTGGATTAGACTGGGTGGGATATTAAAGGGTACGGGGAGTGAGGGGGAGAGTGGGATTAGACTGGGTGGGATATTAGAGCATTTGGGGAGTGAGGGGGAGAGTGGGATTGGACTGAGTGGGAAATTAAAAGGTGCGTGGAGTGACGGGGAGAGTTGGATTAGACTGGGTGGGATATTAAAGGGTACGGGGAGTGAGGGGGAGAGTGGGATTAGACTGGGTGGGATATTAAAGGGTACGGGGAGTGAGGGGGAGAGTGGGATTAGACTGGGTGGGATATTAAAGGGTACGGAGAGTGAGTGGGAGAGTTGGATTAGACTGGGTGGGATATTAAAGGGTACGTGGAGTGAGGGGTCGAGTGGGATTAGACTGGGTGGGATGTTATAGGGTACGCGGAGTGAGGGGGAGAGTGGGATTAGACTGGGTGGGATGTTATAGGGTATGGGGAGTGAGCAGGAGATGGGATAAGACTGGGTGGGTTATTAAAGGGTACGGGGAGTGAGGCGAGAGTGAGATTAGACTGGGTGGGATATTAAAGGGTATGGGGAGTGAGGGGAGAGTGAGATTAGACTGGGTGGGATATTAGAGCATTTGGGGAGTGAGGGGGAGAGTGGGATTGGACTGAGTGGGAAATTAAAAGGTGCGTGGAGTGACGGGGAGAGTTGGATTAGACTGGGTGGGATATTAAAGGGTACGGGGAGTGAGGGGGAGAGTGGGATTAGACTGGGTGGGATATTAAAGGGTACGGGGAGTGAGGGGGAGAGTGGGATTAGACTGGGTGGGATATTAAAGGGTACGGAGAGTGAGTGGGAGAGTTGGATTAGACTGGGTGGGATATTAAAGGGTACGTGGAGTGAGGGGTCGAGTGGGATTAGACTGGGTGGGATGTTATAGGGTACGCAGAGTGAGGGGGAGAGTGGGATTAGACTGGGTGGGATGTTATAGGGTATGGGGAGTGAGCAGGAGATGGGATAAGACTGGGTGGGTTATTAAAGGGTACGGGGAGTGAGGCGAGAGTGAGATTAGACTGGGTGGGATATTAAAGGGTATGGGGAGTGAGGGGAGAGTGAGATTAGACTGGGTGGGATATTAAAGGGTACGGAGAGTGAGGGGGAGAGAGGGATTAGACTGGGTGGGATATTAAAGAGTATGGGGAGTGAGGGGGAGTGTGGGATTAGACTGGGCGGGATATTAAAAGGTGCGTGGAGTGACGGGGAGAGTGGGATTAGACTGGGTTGGATATTAAAGGGTACGGGGAGTGACGGGGAGAGTGGGATTAGACTGGGTGGGATATTAAAGGGTACGGTGAGTGAGCGGGAGAGTGGGATTAGACTGGGTGGGATATTAAAGTGTTCGGGAAGTGAACATGAGATTGGGATTGGACTGGGTGGGATATTAAAGGGTATGGGGAGAGTGGGATTAGACTGGGTGGGATATTAAAATTTACGGGGAGTGAGCAGGATAGTGGGATTAGACTGGGTGGGATATTAAATGGTGTGGGGAGTGAGGGGGAGAGTGGGATTCGACTGAGTGGGATATTGAAGGCTACGGGGAGTGAGGGGACAGTGGGATTAGACTTGGGTGGGATATTAAAGTGTGTGTGGAGGGGGAGAGTGGGATTAGACTGTGTGGGATATTAAAGTGCACGGTGAGTGAGGGGCGAGTTGGATTAGACTGAGTGGGGTATTAAATGGTACGGTAGTGAGGGTGAGAGTGGGATTAGACTGGGTGGGATATTAAAGGGTACGGGGAGTGAGGGGGAGAGTGGGATTAGACTGGGTGGGATATTAAATTGTTCGGGGAGTGAGGGGGAGAGTGGGATTAGACTGGGTGGGATATTAAAGGGTTCGGGGAGTGAGGGGAGAGTGGGATTAGACTGGGTGGAACATTAAAGGGTTCGGGGGGTTGAGGGGAGAGTGGTATTAGACTGGATGGGTTATTAAAGGGTTCCGGGAATGAGGGGGAGAATGGGATTAGACTAGGTAGGATATTAAAGGGTATGGAGAGTGAGTTTGAGAGTGGGATTAGACTGGGCGGGATATTAAAGGGTACGGGGAGTGAGGGGGAGAGTGGGATTAGACTGTGGGATATTAAATGTTTCGGGGAGTGAGGGGGAGAGTGGGATTAGACTGTTTGGGATATTAAAAGGTTCGGGGAGTGAGAGGAGAGTGGGATTAGATTGAGTGGGATATTAAAGTGTACAGGGAGTGAGCAGGAGAGTGGGATTAGACTGAGTGGTATATTGAAGGGTATGGGGAGTGAGGGGAGAGTGTGATTAGACTGGGTGGGATATTAAAGCGTTCGGGGAGTGAGGGGAGAGTGGGATTAGACTGAGTGGGATATTGAAGGGTATGGGGAGTGAGGGGGAGAGTGGGATTAGACCGAGTGGGATATTGAAGGGTATGGGGAGTAAGGGGGAGAGTGGGATTAGACCGAGTGGGATATTAAAGGATTCAGGGAGTGAGGGGAGAATGGGATTAGACTGGGTGGGACATTAATGGGTTGAGGGAGTGAGGGGGAGAGTGGGATTAGAGTGAGTGAGATATTGAAGGGTATGGGGAGTGAGGGGGAGAGTGGGATTAGACCGAGTGGGATATTGAAGGGTATAATTATGGGGGATTTTAACTATCATGTTAACTGGACAAATCAAATTGGGCAGGGCAGCCTTGAGGAAGAGTTTATTGAGTGTCTTAGGGATAGATTTCTTGAGCAGTATGTAACTGATCCTACAAGGGGGCAAGCAACCTTGGACCTGGTCCTGTGTAATGAGTCAGGATTAATTAATAATGTCCTAGTTAAGGAACCCCTTGGAATGAGTGACCATAACATAGTTGAATTCCATATCCAATTAGAGGGTGAGAAGGATGGTTCTCAAACAAGCGTACTGAGCTTGAATAAAGGAGACTATGATGGTATGAGAGCGGAATTGATTAAAGTGGACTGGGAAAATAGATTAAAGGGTAAGACGGTACATGAGCAGTGGTGTTCATTTAAGGAGTTATTTTACAACTTTCAAAGAAAATATATTCCACTGAGGAAAAAAGGGTGTAAAAGAAATGACAGCCATCCGTGGCTAAGTAAAGAAATTAAGGATAGTATCCGACTAAAAACAAGGACATATAAGGTCGCCAAACTTAGGGGGAAGTCTTCAAAAGACAGCAAAAAGTAACTAAAGGATTGATTAAGAAAGGGAAGATAGATTATGAAAATAAATTAGCAAAAAATATAAAAACAGATAGCAAGAGTTTCTATAGTTATATAAAAAGAAAAAGGGTGGCTAAGGCAAACGTAGGTCCCTTAGAGGATGAGACCGGGAAATTAATGGTGGGAAACATGGAGATGGCAAAAATGCTGAACAAATATTTTGTTTCAGTCTTTACGGTAGAGGACACTAAGAATATCCCAACACTGGACAAACAGGGGGCTCTAGGGGGGGAGGAGCTAAATACGATTAAAATCACTAAGGAATTGGTACTCAGTAAAATAATGGGACTCAAGGCGAATAAATCCCCTGGACCTGATGGCTTACATCCTAGGGTCTTGAGGGAAGTGGCAGTAGGGATTGTGGATGCTTTGGTAATAATTTTCCAAAATTCCCTGGACTCAGCAAAGGTCCCGGCAGATTGGAAAACTGCTAATGTAATACCCTTATTTAAAAAGGGTAGTAGGCAGAAGGCTGGAAATTATAGACCAATTAGCCTAACATCTGTGGTGGGTAAAATTTTGGAGTCTATTACTGTATTAAGGTTACAGTAACGGAACATTTAGATAAACATAATTTAATAGGACAAAGTCAGCATGGCTTTATGAAGGGGAAGTCATGTCTGACAAATTTGCTTGAGTTCTTTGAGGACATAACATACAGGGTGGATAAAGGAGAACCAGTGGACATAGAACATAGAACATAGAACAGTACAGCACAGTAGAGGCCCTTCGGCCCTCGATGTTGTGCCGAGCATTGTCCGAAACCAAGATCAAGCTATCCCACTCCCTATCATTCTGGTGTGCTCCATGTGCTTATCCAATAACCGCTTGAAAGTTCCTAAAGTGTCCGACTCCACTATCACAGCAGGCAGTCCATTCCACACCCCAACCACTCTCTGAGTAAAGAATCTACCTCGGACATCCCTTCTATATCTCCCCCCATGCACCTTATAGTTATGCCCCCTTGTAACAGCTACATCCACCCGAGGAAATAGTCTCTGAACATCCACTCTATCTATCCCCCTCATCATCTTATAAACCTCTATTAAGTCGCCTCTCATCCTCCTCCGCTCTAAAGAGAAAAGCCCTAGCTCCCTCAATCTTTCCTCATAAGACCTCCCCCCCAAACCAGGCATCCTGGTAAATCTCCTTTGCACTCTTTCCAATGATTCCACGTCCTTCCTATAGTGAGGTGACCAGAACTGCACACAATATTCCAAATGTGGTCTCACCAAGGTCCTGTACAGTTGCAGCATAACCTCACGGTTCTTAAACTCAAACCCCTTGTTAATAAACGCTAACACACTATAGGCCTTCTTTACTGCTCTATCCACTTGAGTGGCAACCTTCAGAGATCTGTAGATATGAACCCCCAGATCCCTCTGTTCCTCCACGTTCCTCAGAACCCTGCCGTTGACCCTGTAATCCTTATTCAAATTTGCCCTACCAAAATGAATCACCTCGCACTTATCAGGGTTAAATTCCATCTGCCATTTTTCGGCCCAGCTCTGCATCCTATCAATGTCTCTTTGCAGCCTACAACAGTCCTCCACCTCATCCACTACTCCACCAATCTTGGTGTCATCAGCAAATTTACTGATCCACCCTTCAGTCCCCTCCTCCAAATCATTGATAAAAATCACAAACAGCAGAGGACCCAGCACCGACCCCTGTGGCACACCGCTGGTAACTGGTCTCCAGTTCGAAAATTTTCCATCCACCACCACCCTCTGCCTTCTATGAGATAGCCAGTTACTTATCCAATCGGCCAAATTTCCCTCTATCCCACAACTCCTTACTTTCTTCATGAGCCGACCATGGGGAACCTTATCAAACGCCTTACTAAAATCCATGTATATGACATCAACTGCTCTACCTTCATCTACACACTTAGTTACCTCCTCAAAGAATTCAATCAAATTTGTTAGGCAAGACTTACCCTTCATGAATCCGTGTTGACTATCCCGGATTAAGTTGCATCTTTCCAAATGGTCATAAATCCTATCCCTCAGGACCTTTTCCATTATCTTACCAACCACCGAAGTAAGACTAACCGGCCTATAATTACCAGGGTCATTCCTATTTCCTTTCTTGAAGAGAGGAACAACATTCGCCACTCTCCAGTCCTCTGGCACCATCCCCGTGGACAGTGAGGACCCAAAGATCAAAGCCATAGTGTATTTAGACTTCCAGAAGGCATTCGACAAGGTGCCACATAAAAGATTATTGCTCAAGATAAAAAATCACTGGATTGGGGGTAATATTCTGGCATGGGTGGAGGATTGGTTATCTAACAGGAAGCAGAGAGTTGGGATAAATGGTTCATTCTCGGACTGGCAACCAGTAGCCAGTGGTGTTCCGCAGGGGTCGGTGCTGGGTCCCCAACTCTTTACAATCTATATTGACGATTTGGAGGAGGGGACCGAGTGTAACATATCAAAGTTTGCAGATGATACAAAGATGGGAGGGAAAGTAGAAAGTGAGGAGGACATAAAAAACCTACAAGGGGATATAGACAGGCTGGCTGAGTGGGCGGAGATTTGGCAGATGCAATACAATATTGGAAAATGTGAGGTTATGCACTTTGGCAGGAAAAATCAGAGAGCAAGTTATTATCTTAATGGCGAGAAACTGGAAAGTACTGCAGTACAAAGGGATCTGGGGGTCCTAGTGCAAGAAAATCAAAAAGTTAGTATGCAGGTGCAGCAGGTGATCAAGAAGGCCAACGGAATGTTGGCTTTTATTGCTAGGGGGATAGATTATAAAAACAGGGAGGTATTGCTGCAGTTATATAAGGTATTGGTGAGACCGCACCTGGAATACTGCATACAGTTTTGGTGTCCATACTTAAGAAAAGACATACTTGCTCTCGAGGCAGTACAAAGAAGGTTCACTCGGTTAATCCCGGGGATGAGGGGGTGGACATATGAGGAGAGGTTGAGTAGATTGGGACTCTACTCATTGGAGTTCAGAAGAATGAGAGGCGATCTTATTGAAACATATAAGATTGTGAAGGGGCTTGATCGGGTGGATGCGGTAAGGATGTTCCCAAGGATGGGTGAAACTAGAACTAGGGGGCATAATCTTAGAATAAGGGGCTGCTCTTTCAAAACTGAGATGAGGAGAAACTTCTTCACTCAGAGGGTGGTAGGTCTGTGGAATTTGCTGCCCCAGGAAGCTGTGGAAGCTACATCATTAAATAAATTTAAAACAGAAATAGATAGTTTCCTAGAGGTAAAGGGAATTAGGGGTTACGGTGAGCGGGCAGGAAATTGGACATGAGGCTGAGTTCGGATCGGTCAAGGCCCTGTGGGTGGCGGAGCGGGCCCAGGGGCTGAGTGGCCGGGTCCTGCTCCTACTTCTTGTGTTCTTTAGATTTGAGGTTAGGATCAGATCAGCCATGATCTTATTGAATGGCGGAACAGGCTCGAGGGGCCGATTGGCCTACTCCTGCTCCTATTTCTTATGTTCTTATGTTCTTAAAGGGTACGGAGAGTGTGGGGAGAGTGGGATTAGACTGGGTGGGATATTAAAGGGTATGGAGAGTGAGGGGAGAGTGGGATTAGACTGGGTGGGTCATTAAAGGGTATGGGGAGTGAGGGGAGAGTGGGATTAGACTGGGTGGGATATTAAAGGGTACGGAGAGTGAGGGGGAGAGTGGGATTAGACTGGGTGGGATATTAAAGGGTTTGGGGAGTGAGGGGAGAGTGGGATTAGACTGGGTGGGATATTAAAGGGTACGGAGAGTGAGGGGGAGAGTGGGATTAGACTGGGTGGGATATTAAAGGGTTTGGGGAGTGAGGGGAGAGTGGGATTAGACTGGGTGGGATATATAAAGGGTTTGGGGAGTGAGGGGAGAGTGGGATTAGACTGGGTGGGATATTAAAGGGTTTGGGGAGTGAGGGGAGAGTGGGATTAGACTGGGTGGGATATATAAAGGGTTTGGGGAGTGAGGGGAGAGTGGGATTAGACTGGGTGGGATATTAAAGGGTTCGGGGAGTGAGGGGAGAGTGGGATTAGACTGTGTGGGATATTAAAGGGTTTGGGGAGTGAGGGGAGAGTGGGATTAGACTGTGTGGGATATTAACGGGTTCGGGGAGTGAGGGGAGAGTGGGATTAGAGTGTGTGGGATATTAAAGGGTTCGGGGAGTGAGGGGAGAGTGCGATTAGACTATTTGGCTCATACGGTGGAAAATGACATGTGTAAGATTGAAGGTGTAGTTGGCAGTTTCTATGTTGCATTACTCAAGGATTCAATGAGCAAAATACTGGCTAATGCTGTCTGAATAAATCAAATTCTGTTTTTATTATATGTGATTCAAAGACTGTTGCCAGTTTTTTGGAGATTGCTTTCTGTAATTCTTTCCTTTTTTCCCCAAGAGTGATGGCCACTGATCCCTATCTTTGGAAAGCTTGTCCTGACTCCAGAGACAGACTCGATACAGACCGGAATCGCAGCAGTCATAACATTTGCCATCAACCATTGCTATTTATTTGGGGATTTCCTTTATTCTGCAAACAGACTGTTTCAGTTTCCAAGAGCTCTCAGTCACACCGACTGCTCCCCAGAAACATTCTGCTCATTTCCAACTCCCTCCATTTCCCTGGACAATCAACTGAAACAGACACACAACACGAGTGGTCTGAGTGTAATTCTGAATGGAAAGCTGAGATTGACTGGCCTGGGGCCCTCAGCAGGTGCAGGAATCTGATTTGTTACTGGTACTCACGTAATGATGGTTTGGGACAAATCTTCTTTCAAATCCCAGCACCTCGATGTGTCTGATGTAAGGATCCTCCATCCTAGGCTGACAAGAAATTCGTAAATCTTCTCAAAAATCCTGAGGCTCACAGCCAGTCTCCGCCCGACACAAGAGAGGTGTTTGTCAGGTTCTCTCCTGAAGCTGCTGTATCAGTTGTCTCCCCCTCCTGTCCCTTTCACAGCTCAATTCCCACTTCCAGATTGCACTCACTGGATGAGATAAATCTCCTTTTTTCCCAACTGAGGTGCAGCTGTCTATGAGCTGTCTCAATAACTCCCTGGGGCGTTTCCTCCTTGTATCAGTTATGTGAATTGTAATAGAGAAGTGAAAATAACTAGTTTCAGTAAGTAATAATTTTGCGAATCTATTTTGCCTATTCATCTTATTTAAATAACCATCTGATTATGAATGCTGAGCTTAGATTGGAGCTCTGCTCCCCAGCCATAGAAAGTGTGGTGACTTGCCCGGTCACACTGCACTGTCGGATCGGCTGCCTGTTATACGCAGTGCCTGATAATTAATCCCACTGACTGCAATGGAGCTGAATGTCAGGCGCTGCGGGTAACGGGCGATCTCCGATACCGCCCGCTCTGCACCAGCGCCCGAGACCAATTTCTAGCCCATTTAATTTAAAGTGAGGTTCTTTTGTCTCCCACCATGGTCACGAGCTTTCCGCCCTCTCTGGCCCCAGGAGCTGTCGGGCCATATTGTCTGAAGCGCTCGGTTATGTGTGTGACACAGCTGGCTCATTGTGAATGGTGCTGACAATTGTGCAAATCTGGGAATCCCCAGCCCCTGATTTGAGGGGTCTTAAATAAGAGGAGCTGAGCTGAGGAGAGCTGAGCTGTGCAGAGTGGAATTGAGTCAAGTCAGCTGGAACTTCCAGAGAATCATGGGAGAACGAGTTAGCTCCCGCAGTTTTAAAAAAAAAAGAGGCGGTCAGAGCTCAGAAAAGAACAGCTTAGAAGAGCGGACAGATCTTTCAAAGAGCCGAATGGCCCCCTACTGTGCCGCAGGATTCTATGATACTATGATTGGAGGCTTATATTGTTTTTCGATCAAGGTAGTGGTTAATATAACATTCAACAACAACAACTTGTATTTATAGAGCGCCTTTAACGGAGTAAAATTTCCCAGGGTGCTTCACAGGAGCGATTATCAAAGAAAGATTAACAACAACCCGAAGGAGACATTAGGAGGGGGTGACTAAAAGCTTGGTCAAAGAGGGACGGGTCCGAGTACGGTGGAGAGGCGGAGAGCTTCAGGGAGGGAATTCCAGAGCTCGGGGCCCAGGCAGCTGAAGGCACAGCCGCCGATGGTGGGGCCAAGGAAGTGGGGGGAGGGGCATCAGGACACAAGAGAGTGTAAATATGTATTATTCTGATGTTATTTATTCACGTTGTCATTTTTGTTTAACTTAAAACATTTCTTAACAAGCGTTCCTGTGGAGCCAGAAGGTGAAGGATGGGTCCCTCAACTCCACCATCCTCGCAATCACCCCCACCGCCTCCCCCCCCCCCCCCCCCCCCCCCCCCCCCCCCCCCCCCCCCCCCCCCCTCCCCCCCCACCGGCACCCCCCCCACCCGCCTCCCCCCCCCCCCCCGGCACTCCTCCCCTGCCTCCCCCCCCCCCCGCACTCCCCCCCTGCCTCCCCCCCCCCCCCCCCGCCTCCCCCAATAGGGTTCAATAGGATAGATAGAGAGAAACTATTTCCTCTGGTGCGGAATTAAGAACAAGGGGCATAACGTTAAAATTAGAGCTCGACCATTCAGGGGTGATGTCAGGAAGCACTTCTTCACACAAAGGGTAGTGGAAATCTGGAACTCTCTCCCCAAAATACTGTGGATGCTGGGGGTCAATTGAAATTTCAAGACTGAGATCAGTAGATTTTTGTTGGGTAAGGGTATCAAGGGATTTGGAGAAAAAACAGGTACATGAAGTTGAGGTGCATATCAGCCAGATCTAACTGAATGATGGAACAGGCTCAAGGGGCTGAATGGCCTCCTCCTGTTCCTGTGTTCTGGTCTGCCTTGCTCAGTGCTACACTGACCAGTGTCTCCACCCACTCAGCCATCGAGACAGCTGATAGTACGCTGTGCCATCTTACATTGGTAACAGGTTTACTAATGCCTAGGAGTTATCTCAGTACAGTCAGAACTGAATGGTAAACTCAAGGTTGAACTGTGGTCATTAACTCAATAATACACTGACCCTAGAATGTCGGGTCAAAAGCCTTCCTATCTATCAGAGCTCTGATACTGACACCATGACAGCTTCACACAGAAAACAGATCACATCTCAATGGGAATTTCAGTACTTCTTCATTGCGCGTCAAGGTGAAAGGTCGAGGCTCATAGTACAGATCAAAAAGAGCTGAAGAGAAGATCGGATGATTCGAGAAGGAAGGTGACTGCAAGCTGGGTTTTAAAAGCCTGTTTATTGCAGGAGGAAGTGACGATAATGCCAATAAAACATAGAAAAAGAAGAAAGGATACAATGAAGAGGGATCGGGTAACAAGCGTACTGTATAAATCATGATGTAATCTAATGGCTGTGGCTGAGGGCTGATTGTATCAATGTCTTTCTGAGGCAAAACAATCATAAACATTGGGGGGGGTGAGGTGGAAACTCCATCTGAGGTCAGACGAAGGGTCATCGAGCTGAAACGTTGACTCTGTTTCTCTCTCCACAAACGCTGCCTGACCTGCTGAGCGTTTCCAGCAGTTTGTGTTTTTATTTTGGAAAGCTCCTTTGATTGGGAGCCAATTTTTCGAAACAGAAGTTGGCTTTTTCCATTGATGGTACGATACTAGAGAAGGACATTAAAGAGCCAGCAAGCCTACAGAAACTCATCCAGTCACATGTGGTTCCCCATCACTACCCACAGCAAGGCTGTAAGAGGAACAGAAACTTCACGTCAATTAACTTCCTTGGTACAGAAAACCAATAAAAGTCGTTATTTACAGAACAACATTATGGGGCGACTTTCCTCAGATACTTTGGGGGAGAAATTCAGTATCGCCCCGTTTGGGGCGCAATTATCGGCCGGGCGCAAAGATTAGCGCCTGGCGCTAATTATCGCCTCCGACTGCAAACTTGACTTTTATCGCCCCTGGAGGTGATTGCAGCGCTAAATCAGCTGCTTCACACCTGTCTTAAGGCGCAATGGCCGAGGAGCGAGGCGCTACCTCAGAGTGCTGGCAAAGCTCATGTGATGTCAGTCAGCAATGGAACACACACACAATGGCACCGGCCAGTTCTTAAAGGGGAGGGTTGATCTTGCTCTCCATCCACATCCTGCTCATTGCAGCCTTGAATCTCGGCCTGGAGAGACCTGTACATCAAATCTGCTGGAAAGAACAATGGAGAGACCCAGGGAAAGAGCTCAGAGTGCAGCCCCCACAGTCTCTTCTAAATCGATACAAGGAAGGGCAAATCAAAATGAACCTGCAAAGTGCTGCTCAGTACCCAAAACTCCTTCACACAGCATTGAATCTCTCCAGAAGTCTCTCTCTCTCTCTCTCTCTCAGAATGCGTGGTTCAAAAATGTCACCAACAATAAAAGGCAGGAAGCGGTCGCCTTTAAATAGCGCTCCCCCAATCCCCTCCTGACTGCAAAATGCTCCCCTCAACCTGTCGTTGCTAGCGTCAGGTGGTAAGGCAGGGGGCGCCACTCAATATCCGCTCCGGGGCGATACGCACTCGACTGACGTCACGATCTGCAGGAGAGAGGGTCAGGAGGGTGAGGTGGCCTCCTTCCCCCCCCCCCTGCGTACCGGACATACCCCCTCCTCCGGACCTCCTCCACCAGGACCTCCAGTGCCATGTCTGAGAACCTGTGCGCCCTCTCCCTCGGTCCCTGAGCCATCCTGCAACGTGCCCTGTGTGCCAGCCAGAGCACTCCACACCTTCAGTGGAACTGGGTGTGAGGAGCCCACATGTACTGCTCCACCAAAATTGCCTGCTCCAGCCTGGAAGGATCCGGTGGTGAAAAAAATTCAGGGCCATGGTCACCTTGAGGGCCACTGGAAGCGCTGTCATGGCCCTGCTCTGAGGCTGCAAGTCTAGTTCCAAGAGTTGGCAAAGTTCTGTGACCACCAGATCCTTCCAGGCTAGAGCAGGCAACACAGCTAACATCACCCAGTCTGCCGTCCATCACTGCATCCAGGGGAGGTCCCAGAGGCCCTGTACTCCAGGAGAGGGGACTTCATTGTCTTCTTTCTGAACAGAATAACATGTGCCTTTGCCAGGATAGCGGGCTTCCCCATGGTGCAGGGTGCCATCGACTGTACACACGTGGCTTTGCGGGCACTGCATATCAATCCTGAGATGTTCTGCAACCACAAAGGCTACCACTCACTTAATGTGCAGTTGGTGTACGACCATGCCCAGCACATCACAATGGTGAATGCCCACGATCCTGGCAGCAGTCATGATGCTTTCATCCTGCGCCAGTCTCCTGTGCCAGCAATCTTCCAGCCACCACGTCGAACCCGAGGGTGGCTACTTGGCGACAAGGGCTATCCGCTCTACACCTGGCTGATGATTCCCCTCTACAACCCCATCACTCATGGCCAACACTCATATAATGACAGCCACGCTGCCACCAGGAACCTCATCGAGGAGACCATTGAGGTTCTGAAGCAGTGGTTCCGCTGCCTTGACTGCTCGGGAGCAGCCCTCCAGTATGCGCCGGTGTCCCATTTCATCATGGTCTGCTGAATCCTCCACAACTTAGCTATCATGAGGGTGCAGCCCTTGCCTCCACGGGTTCCGCGACCACCTCAGGAGAAAGATGAGGAGGAAGAAGAGGGAGGCAGACAGTAAATCCTTATTCCAGACGGGCTGTCCGCAAGCGTATCATCAGACTCCGGTTCCAATGAATGAAACACTAGATCCCTGTTGCTCATCACTTCCGCACCTTACCATCCTCTGTCACGGAACATCACAGCATCCTCCTGGGCACAATGCTGAAATGAAAACCACCACAAAACAAACATTCAAAACATAATTTATAAATGATTATTTTGACTCTTACATAATAAAGTCAACTAATCCCCCTTGTACATTCCCTTAGTGCTTGTCTTTCGTGTTCCTTTGCCTAGTCTAGTGCTTCTACGCAGTGCTCCCCCAGTGGCTGCAGCATGGCTGGTGGAAGGCTGCTGACTTTCAGTGGGGGACACTGCAGATGGCCTTGCAGGACGACCTCGAGCAGCTCTGGCCTAGAAGGCCTGGCTTCGGACTGCACCATCTCAGCCTGGATGGCAGCAGTCTGGGCTGACGGGCAACAGCAAGGGCACTGGTGGAGTGGCAGGGGTGGGAGGACGAATGCTGTCATCCTGAGAGAGGACAGCAGGTTCGTGCTCCACGGAGCCACTGCCACTCACCCAGGGCAGTGCCTCAGCAATTCTTGTAATCTGTTGGAGGACAGATTGCTGGACTGCTGTGACACCCTTTTATCCCTACTCTATGGCTCCTACCTCCCAGCCAATTGCAAACCCATGTCACAAGGTTATCTCCAATTCTGGACTCTCATTTTTGCTCGTAATCTTTTGTGAGGAACCTTTTGTTGTTTTTATTGCTCTCCCAGTCCACCAGATTTCCACTGGTTCTTGCATTTGTGACCATAGTTGCTTAACTACACAAGCAAAGCCTTTGCTCCACCAATGGTTGAATTTTTGTCCTGGTTTTGTATCTCTCACTGTTGGCCTGTAGGTTTACCCGTTAGGTTACTGTAGTCAATTCAATTCTCATCCCTTCAAAGTTTCAGTGCTGCGCAAACTCACCAGAATGATACCAGGGCTCCAAGGGTTAGATTATGAGGAGAGATTATGTAAACTGGGCTTGTATTCCCTGGAATATAGAAGGTTAAGGGGTGATTTGATTGAGGTTCTTAGGATTTTGGAAGGAATTGATTGGGTAGATAGAGAGAAACTTTTTCCACTGGTGGGGGGAGTGTAGGACAAGGCGACACGACCTTAAAATCAGAGCCAGGCCATTCAGGAGAGAAGTTAGGAAACACTTCTTCACGCAAAGGGTTGTAGAGTGCGAACTCTCTCCCACCAAAAACAGTAGATGCTAGCTCAATTAATAATCTTAAATCTGAGATCAATAAATGTTTGCTAGCCAAGGGTATTACGGGATATGGAGCCAAGGCGGGTGGATGGAGTTAAGTCACAGATCAGCCATGATCTCAATGAATGGCGGAACAGGCTCGAGGGGCTGAATGGCCTCCTCCTGTTCCTATGTTCCAATATTTGCCTTACTTAAATTTAAGACCTTGTTTTGTGTCTGCCCCCTTCTCCCTCTCAAACCCATTGGCCCAGATTTGGGGTTAAGAACAGTGGCGAGGCTATCAGCGCTCACCGTTATTATTGAGCAAACTTCCGGTGTCTGCACATGCTCAGTTAAACGCAGAAATCAGGAAGTTGCTGTCCGAGTTACCCTGCTCCGCCACAAACTTCTCTACGCCAGTACCTCGCCAAGAAAATACATGAAGGGTGTGAGTTGCTGTACTTACCCACTAAACATGCCAGAAAAAGTTAGGGTTTGTCCATTGTAAGTGAACTTTTAACGGCGTGATAAGTCTTAATTACTGCCAAACAATCTCTCTGGCACTGAAAATTTACTTTTATAAGTGTGGGATCACATTCCTTCAGATTTTAATTATTGTTGGAGATTTAAAAAAAAATTAAAATATTGTTTTTTAACTTTTTCTTTCTGTCTCTTTTATCTTTCTTTCCCTCTCTTTATTTCACTTTCTGTACATGATTTACGTTGAATTAAACAGACTAATTTACACTTCCTGGTTTAGACTCTGCGGGCTGGATTTTGAATGACCCATGGAGTCGGGTTTGGAGGCGTGTGGGGGGTTAAATTTGCGGGGTCAGGGGTCCCGACCCCATCCCGACTCCATCCCGCCTCCACGCAATTTTGACAAAATCAGTCGCGGGGTTCCCGACTCCGTCCCGCCTCCAAGAGGCGGGAGAGGCCATTAAAGCCCTTAACAAGCTCTAAATTGGCTCTGTAATGCCATTTTGAAACGTTTTAGCTAGTTTAACCCTTTTCTGACGTGAAGCACGCCTGGTGTGAAGCACTCCAGTGAAACCTGGCGGGAGCACCAGTGGATAGCTGACTATCAGCTGCAGGTCCACTATTACAATGGAAATGTGATGAAGGTTGTGAAAGTCGCCTTTGATGCTGCTGCATTGAATGTCTTCAGAGACTGCCTGGCATTTGGTGTGAGAGGACCTGGATGCAAAAAAAATTCTCTCTCTCTGTCTCTCTGTCTCTCTCTCTCTCTCTCTGTCCTCATTTGCATCCAGTCCACTCACAGCAAAAAGCCAGGCAGGTCCTCTCTCACCAACATCCAGTCAGTCTCTGAGACCAGGCAGCAGCAATGATGACATCATCAGAGGCGACTTTCAGACTGAAAACTCTAATTAGTTCATGGGTTCCCACATGCTGGAACTCAATTGCCCAATTAAGTGAAAATTGCATCATTCATCCACATTAATCTGGAGTCGGGGGGGAAACACGAAATGCGGATGACACGACCCCAACCCGACCCCAAGACAAAATCCAGCCCAGCGTGTCTCAGTGAGGATTCTTCAATCTGATTGGTTGAGGAGACGCGCTGTTGCTTGCACACACCACAGATCCCCTGTAGAGGGCGCCACGCTGATACAGACGCCCGATCACCGAAAGTTGTCCACGTAAAGTCTGTGGGCAACTGTAAGCGTAATGAATGGCGAGCGCCGTTCCTTCACCACTGACCGCAAAATCCGGGCCTGTATCAAATGCAATCCTGTTATGGTCACTATCCACAATATACTCCTTTACAGTCAGAATGTTAACTCATTCTCATCTAAATCAAGTATGGTCTGTTCCCTTGGGCGGTGTTTTTCTAACAAAGGAATCGCACTGCACTCTGGAATGTGGTATTTAATAACCTGCACGACAATAATACATTTCTATTGCTGGGGTGGGTGGTACAGAAGCTAGCTGTACGACATTGTAACAGGAGGTGGCTTGTCCCTCGGACACTCCTTATGGCAGGTTCCTGATCTGGTGTGAGCTGTCAGTGAGTTGTGTAACACACGGGAGAGAGGGAGGGGAGGAGGGAGGGAAGAGGGAGGGATCGAGGGAGGGAGGGAGGGAAGAGGGAGGGATCGAGGGAGGAAAGGAGGGAGGGATAGAGGAGGGAGGGAGGGACGAGGGAGGGATCGAGGGAGGAAAGGAGGGAGGGATAGAGGAGGGAGGGAGGGACGAGGGAGGGATCGAGGGAGGAAAAGAGGGAGGGATAGAGGAGGGAGGGAGGGAAGAGGGAGGGATCGAGGGAGGAAAGGAGGGAGGGATAGAGGAGGGAGGGAAGGAAGGGATGGAAGGAGGGAGGGAGTCGACCTACAGAGCGGGAGGATGTGGTTAAAAATAAGATGCTTCTGCTTGTTCCATGGGTATGACTGAAAGTCGAGAGAACAACTGGCTTTAGGTTCAATGTGAAACTAGGCCGAGGATTTGAGTTCACCCAAAAAAGTAATTTTGATCGGGCCAAGTTGAGACTGAGATGTGGATTGCATGTTTTTCCAGTCAGAAACTCACTTCACTCTCATGAACGATTTTCATTATGTGTCTAATACATTTATATTGTGTCAGCTGTGGCTCAGTGGGCAGCACTTTCTCCTCTGAGTCAGAAGGTTGTGGGTTCAAGTCCCACTCCAGAGACTTGAGCCCATAATCTAGGCTGACACTGCAGTGCAGTACAGAGGGAGCGCTGCACTGTCGGAGGGGCTGTCATAGAATGATCCAGAACAGAAGGAGGCCATTGTGCCTGTGCCGGCTCTTTGAAAGAGCAATCCAATTAATCCCACTCTCTTTCCCCACAGCCCTGCAAATTTTTCCCCTTCGATATTTATCCAATTCTCTTTTGAAAGTCACTATTGAATCTGGTTCCACCGTCCTTTCAGGCAGCGCATTCCAGATCACAACAACTGGCTGCGTAAAAAAATGTTTCCTCATGGAGCCTCTAGTTCTTTTGCCAATCACCTTAAATCTGTTCCCTCTGGTTACCGACCCTTCTGCCACTGGAAACAGTTTCTCCTTATTTACTCAATCAAAACCCTTCAATATTTTGAATGCCTCCATTAAACCTTCTCTGCTCTATGGAGAACAACCCCAGCTTCTCCAGTCTCTCCACATAACTGACGTCCCTCTTTTCTGGAACCATTCTAGTAAATCTCTTCTGCATCCTCTCCAAGGCCGTGACATCCTTCCTAAAGTGTGGTGCTCAGAATTGGACACAATCCTCCAGCTGCGGCCTAACCAGTGTTTTATAAAGGTTTACATAACTTCTTTGCTTTTGTACTCTGCCTCTATTAATAAAGCCCAGGATCCCATGTGCTTTTTTAACAGGTTTCTCAACTTGTCCTGCCACCTTCAAAGATTTCTGTACGTACACCCCCAGGTCTCTGTTCCTGCACCCCCTTTAAAATTGTACCATTTAGTTTATACTGCCTCTCCTCATTCTTCCTACCAAAATATATCACCACATTTCTCTGTGTTAGATTTAATCTGCCGCGTGTCTGCCCATTTCACCAGTCTGTCTGTGTCCTCCTGAAGTCTGTTACTATCCTCATTGTTTACTACATTTCCGAGTTTCGTGTCATCTGCAAACCTTGAAATTATATCCTGTATACCCAAGGCCAGGTCATTAATATATATCAAAAAGAGCAGAGCTCCTAATAGTAACCCCTGGGGGACACCACTGGAAACTTCCCGTCCAGTGAAAAACAACCCTTCACCACTACTCTCTGATTTCTGTCCCTTAGCAAATTTGCATCCATGTCCCTTTAATCCCATCGGCTCCAATTTTTCTAGCAAGTCTATTTCATGGTACTTTATCAAAAGCCTTCTGAAAGTCCATATACACGACATCAACTGCACTACCCTCATCCTCTGTTACTTCATCAAAGAACTCAATCAAGTTAGTCAAACACAATTTTCCTTTAACAAATCCGTGCTGGCTGTCATTTATTAACCCATATGTTTCCAAATGACAGTTAATTTTGCCTTGGAAGTAAGGCTGCCCGCCCTATAATTGCTGGGTTTATCTCTCCCCCGTCTGTCTTTCGGATGAGACGTTAAACCGAGGCCCCGTCTGCTCTCTCAGGTGCACGTAAAAAATTCCTCGGCACTATTTTGAAGAGGAACAGGAGAGTTTTCCCCGGTGTCCTGGCCAATATTTATCCCTCAATCAACATCACTAAAAAAAAATAATCTGGTCAATATCATATTGCTGTTTGTGGGAGCTTGCTGTGCGCAAATTGGCTGCCGTGTTTCCTACATTACAACAGTGACTCCACTTCAAAAAGTACTTCATGGGCTGTAAAGTGCTTTGGGTCATCCTGAGGTCGTGAAAGGCGCTATATAAATGCAAGTTCTTATTTTTATTTTATTTTACTATAAACAAAAAATATGAAATGACTTTTTACCGGTCCAGGCCTGGGTCTCAAACTAGCCTCACACTGGTATCTTCTTGATTTTCCCAATTTTAACTCCCCTACCTGGTTTAAAGTGGGCTGGGGTGGGTGGGTTAAAATGAGGACAGCGACTTGCTCCCTCTGCCTTCCTGCTCTGTCGCGATGTTAACCTGCTCTTTGGAGCAGGCGAACGGGACATCCGCAGGAAGACAGCTTTAAATATGCAGATCACATCCAAAAGCCCCCTCACCACTTACCTGGGCCCCCGGCTGCGGCCTCCTGCTGCCAGATTGCCGCTTGCACCCGGCGCACGGACAGGTACTGGATCTGGCCGGGCTCGGGTGGGTGACTGAGAAGATTCATGGGGACCAGGCCCGGGTGTCCCGACCAGTGTCTCAGCGAGCGATGCTCCTGGTTGACAGTGGCTGACTACACTGTGGTGTGGTACAGACCCCACTGTTTATAGCGGGCGTGGGGCAGCTAACGCGATTTGCTCGCTATACGCATCGGACGGTTTATATGAATCTATGTTGTTTCAGAGGGGAATGGGAGGAGGAGATTCAATTAGTGGGTACGGTAGCACAGTGGTTATGTCACTGGACTAGTAATCCAGCAGGCCTGGACTAATGATCCAGAAACATGAGTTCAAATCCCACCACGGCAGCTGGGGAATTTAAATTCAATTAATTAAAGTAAAAATCTGGAATTAAAAACTAGTATCAATAATGGTAACCATGAAACTATCAGATTGTTGTAAAAACCCATCTGGTTCACTAATATCCTTAGGAAAGGAAATCTGGCCTATATGTGACTCCAGACCCACAGCAATGTGCTTGACTCTAACTGCCCCCTGTGATTCAAGGAGGTGGCTCACCACCACCTTCTCAGGGGCAATTAGGGATGGGCAATAAATTCCGGCCTTGCCAACGACACCCACATCCCCAGAATGAATTTTTAGAATCATAGAAAGTTACAGCATGGAAGGAGGCCATTTCGGCCCATCGTGTCCGTGCCGGCCAACAAAGAGCTATCCAGCCGAATCCCACTTCCCAGCTCTTGGTCCGTAGCCCTGCAGGTTACAGCATCCCAAGTGCACATCCAAGTACTTTTTAAATGTGGTTAGGGTTCCTGCCTCTACCACCCTTTCAGGCAGTGAGTTCCAGACCCCCACAACCCTCTGGGTGAAGAAATTTCCCCTCAAATCCCCTCTAAACCTTCCCGCAATTACTTTAAATCTGTGCCCCCTGGTTTTTGACCCCTCTGCTAAGGGAAATAGGTCCTTTCTATCCACTTTATCTAGGCTCCTCATAATTTTATACACCTCAATAAGGTCTCCCCTCAGCCTCCTCAATTCCAAGGAAAACAAACCCAGCCTATCCAGTCTTTCCTCATAGCTAAGATTCTCTACTCCCGGCAACATCCTTGTAAATCTCCTCTGTACCCTCTCTAGTGCAATCACATCTTTCCTGTAATGTGGTGACCAGAACTGCACGCAGTACTCTAGCTGAGGCCTAACTAGTGTTTTATACAGTTGAAGCATAAACCCCCTGCTCTTGTATTCTTTGCCACGGCTAATAAAGGCAAGCATTCCGTATGCCTTCTTAACCACCTTATCTACTTGGTCTGCTACCTTCAGGGATCTGTGGACATGCACCCCAAGGTCCCTTTGTTCCTCTACACTACTCAGTGTCCTACCATTTAATGTGTATTCCCTTTCCTTGTTAGCCCTCCCCAAATGCATTACCTCACACTTCTCCGGATTGAATTCCATTTGCCACTGTTCTGCCCACCTGACCAATTTATTGATACCGTGCTGCAGTCTACAGCTTCCTTCTTCAGTATCAACCGCACAGCCGATTTTAGTATCATCTGCAAACTTCTTAATCATACCCCCTATATTCAAGTCTAGATCATTGATATATACCACAAAAAGCAAGGGACCTAGTACTGAGCCCTGCGGAACCCCACTGGAAACAGCCTTCCAGTCACACAAACACCCATCAACCATTACCCTCTGCTTCCTGTCTCCGAGCCAGTTTTTAATCCAACTTGACACTTTGCCCTGGATCCCATGGGCTTTTAACTGCCAGCACTCACTGTCTAGACTGACGTATGAAGAACGGCCAGTGGGCCAAGGCAGTGGATATCTTCTGGTTGTCAGTGGAGCTGCTGCTCGAGATGGCACATTAGCTTCAGGAAAGGAGGGGAGAACATTGGAAGAAGTTGTTTATGTGATCACAATCTTGGTATTGTGAAGGAGAGCAGGGAGATTGTAGTGAAGAGCCACACCTGGAATGGAGACAGAAAATCCTTTGTGTTGCTCTGGGATTGCACCATTATTTTGTGTCAGCCATGACTCAGCTGTCCCAGTCCAAAGACTTGAGCACCACTCCAGTGCTGAGGGAGCGCTGCACTGTCGGAGGTGCCGTCTTTCGGATGTGACGTTAAACCGAGGCCCCGTCTGCTCTCTCAGATGGACGTAAAAGATCCCATGGCACTATTTTGAAGAAGAGCAGAGGAGTTCTCCTCGGTGTCCTGGCCAATATTTATCCCTCGATCAACATCACTAAAACAAATTATCTGTTTATCATTTAACTGACTGCAGTTTGTGGGATCTTGCTGTGCACAAAATTGGATGCCGCGTTTCCTACATTACAACAGTGACTGCAATTCAAAAAGTACTTCATTGACTGTAAAGGGCTTTGGGACGTCCTGAGGTTGTGAAGTGCGCTGTAGAAATGCGAGTCTTTCTTTCTTCCATTGGGCAGTGTTTGAAACACACACGGTGCTTGGTGCAGACACCAGCCGATGGTCCGTTCAATCACCAGCCGATGGTTCGTGCAATCACCAGCTGACAAATTACATCAGAAGCCAAGATGCATTTCTCCATTTGCTCCACAAATACATTTCTCATAAATGTTGCTCAATGTTTTTAACACATGTAGTGGATGAATTGCAGCAATCTGACCACAGCCTGCCCTCAGTCCTCAATGCTGACTTTTTGCAAAGAAGGTATCAAATGGCAGAGCCATTGGGCTAGAAATTCGCTGCATTTACACCGACTTTGCGCCCAGGCGCGGCACCACTAACGACTCCCGCTAAATTCAGCGGGCATTTAGTGGCGGCGGTAACCGGTAGCGCCCCGCTCCACTGCGCAGGCGATGATGACATCAGCACCGAGCGCAGCGCCCGGTTTTCACCCCGCCTGCAAGGTTGGCCCTGAATCTGTGCCGGGCGATGACAGCGACCGATTCGAGGGGGCGGGAACAGAGCGGCTGGAGGTCCCCAGGGCGCTAAGTAAAGGGGAGGTGGCGGACTGGGAAAAAAATAATCGGCCGACTTACTTGTCGCGGCCCGTTGCCTCTTTGAACACGGGGGTCCGTGCCACGAGCTGGCCGGGCTGCTGGCACGGCACACCGCTCCCCGGTGGTCCAGGTAGGGCCCCGCAGAGTTGTGGGCTTGGGTCATCCCCTTTAATGAGGGGAGGAGCCCTTCCATGCGACAGCGCTACGTGGCCCAGTGCGTAGCAGAACGCACCGCCCTGATATTCGGGGTTAGCGCTCTAAGACGGAAGTGGAGCGCTTGAATTAGCGTGCACCTCCCTCTTGGGGCGCTAAATCTGAAATTAGCCATCGCCGGCGCTATTTTCCGCCGAGCGCGAAATTTAGTGGTCGCGAATGAATTTTCCAACAATAATTTTAAGATTTTTTTCTTTGTATCTAGGCCGGCGCAGACAAGATGGGCCGAAAGGCCTCCTTCTATGCTGTAAATTTCTATGATTCTATGAACAGCATTTAGCACTTCCTGATCGGGGTTGAATACACTTCCCAATTCCTTTAAAAAATACCTCAATGTAGCTGCTCGGAAATGTCTGACTGGTAAATTGGAGGGGCAGGAAAGGGCTTTCTCCTCCAGCCCTCCTTACCCCTCTAATGGGTAATCAGCGGATCCTTCAGGCAGTATAGTGTGTGGAGTCAGACCAGGCACTAACCAGAGTCTGACGTGTAGTCACAAAGTTGGCCAGTCTATTTTGTACTTATGCCCACTGCAACCTGATATGAACATACACTGCATATTAATTAACATCACCAGAGAACGTGCATTTATATAGCGCCTTTAATGCAGACATAGAATCATAGAAAGTTACAGCACGGAAGGAGGCCATTTCGGCCCATCGTGTCCGCACCGGCCAACAAAGAGCTATCCAGCCTAATCCCACTTCCCAGCTCTAGGTCCGTAGCCCTGCAGGTTACAGCATCCCAAGTGCACATCCAAGTACTTTTTAAATGTGGTTAGGGTTTCTGCCTCTACCACCCTTTCAGGCAGTGAGTTCCAGACCCCCACAACCCTCTGGGTGAAGAAATTTCCCCTCAAATCCCCTCTAAACCTTCCACCAATTACTTTAAATCTGTGCCCCCTGGTTTTTGACCCCACTGCTAAGGGAAATAGGTCCTTTCTATCCACTTTATCCATGCCCCTCATAATTGTATACACCTCAATAAGGTCTCCCCTCAGCCTCCTCTGTTCCAAGGAAAACAGACCCAGCCTATCCAGTCTTTCCTCATAGCTAAGATTCTCTACTCCCGGCAACATCCTTGTAAATCTCCTCTGTACCCTCTCCAGTGCAATCACATCTTTCCTGTAATGTGGTGATCAGAACTACATGCAGTACTCTAGCTGAGGCCTAACTAGTGTTTTATACAGTTGAAGCATAACCCCCCTGCTCTTATATTCTATGCCACGGCTAATAAAGGCAAGCATTCCGTATGCCTAGATAACCACCTTATCCACTTGGCCTGCTACCTTCAGGGATCTGTGGACATGCACTCCAAGATCCTTTGTTCCTCTACGCTACTCAGTGTCCTACCATTTAATGTGTATTCCCTTTCCTTGTTAGCCCTCCCCAAATGCATTACCTCACACTTCTCCGGATTGAATTCCATTTGCCTACTGTTCTGCCCACCTGACCAATTTATTGATATCTTCCTGCAGTCTACAGCTTCCTTCTTCAGTATCAACCACACAGCCGATTTTAGTATCATCTGCAAACTTCTTAATCATACTCCCTATATTTGAGTCTAGATCGTTGATATATACCACAAAAAGCAAGGGACCTAGTACTGAGCCCTGCGGAACCCCACTGGAAACAGCCTTCCAGTCACAAAAACACCCATCAACCATTACCCTCTGCTTCCTGTCTCCGAGCCAGTTTTGAATCCAATTTGACACTTTGCCCTGATCCCATGGGCTTTTAATTTTGTGACCGGTCTGCCATGTGGAACCTTATCAAAAGCCTTGCTAAAGTCCATATACACTACATCAAACGCACTACCCTCATCTACCCTCCTTGTTACCTCCTCAAAAAATTCAATCAAGTTTATCAGACACGACCTTCCCTTAATAAATCCGTGCTGACTATCCTTGATTAATCCGTGTCTTTCTAAATGAAGATTTATCCTGTCCTTCAGAATTCTTTCCAATAATTTTCCCACCACCGAGGTTAGGCTGACTGGCCTGTAATTACTCGGTCTATCCTTTCTCCCTTTTTAAACAAGGGTACCACATTAGCAGTCCTCCAGTCGTCCGGCACCACACCTGAAGACAGAAAGGATTGAAAAATAATGGTCAGGACTTCTGCTATTTCCTCTTTTGCTTCGCTTAACAGCCTGGAATACATTTCATCCGGGCCTGGGGATTTATACACTTTTAAAGCTACTTAACCCCTTAATACTTCTTCTCTCACTATGTTTATTTCACCTAATATTTCACACTCCCCCCCCCCCCGATAGCAATGTCTGCTTCGCCCCTCTCCTTTGTGAAAACAGACGCAAAGTATTCATTAAGAACCCTACCGACGTCTCCCGCCTCCACACACAGATTACCCTCATGATCTCTAATAGGCCCTACCCTCTCTTACATCTCCAACATCTCCAATTTAAAATTATCATCCTCATGTTTAAATCTTTTTGTGGACTTTCTGTGATTTCTTCCAGCCCTCCCCCCACCCCCCGACCCCCCCACAAAACTCTCTGCTCCTTTGACTCTGTCTTTTTGTGCATCCTCTCCATCCCGCCCCCGACCCCCCACTTCATTCCAACATTGACGGCCGAGCCTCCAGCCACCTAGGCCCACACTCTGGAATTCTCTCCCTAAATCCCTCCACCTGCCCCTCCTCCTTAAAAGCCAACTCTTTGGCCAAGATTTTGGCCATCCCTGCTCATATCTCCTTGTTTTTTTGCCTGATTACGCCTCTGTGAAGTTTGGCATCTGAAATGTATCCCAGGCTGTTAAGCGAAGCAAAAGAGGAAATAGCAGAGGCCCTGATCATCATTTTTGAATCCTCTCTGTCTTCAGGTGTGGTGCCGGAGGACTGGAGGACTGCTAATGTGGTACCCTTGTTTAAAAAGGGAGAAAAGGATAGACCGAGTAATTACAGGCCAGTCAGCCTAACCTCAGTGGTGGGAAAATTATTGGAAAGAATTCTGAAGGACAGGATAAATCTTCATTTAGAAAGACACGGATTAATCAAGGATAGTCAGCACGGATTTGTTAAAGGAAGGTCGTGTCTGACAAACTTGATTGAATTTTTTGAGGCGGTAACAAGGAGGGTAGATGAGGGTAGTGCGTTTGATGTAGTGTATATGGACTTTAGCAAGGCTTTTGGTAAGGTTCCACATGGCAGACTGGTCACAAAGTTAAAAGCCCATGGGATCTGGGCAAAGTGTCAAGTTGTATTTAAAACTGGCTCAGAGACGGGAAGCAGAGGGTAATGGTTGATAGGTGTTTTTGTGACTGGAAGGCTGTTTCCAGTGGGGTTCCGCAGGGCTCAGTACTAGGTCCCTTGCTTTTTGTGGTATATATCAACGATCTAGACTTGAATATAGGGGGTATGATTAAGAAGTTTGCAGATGATACTAAAATCGGCAGTGCGGATGACACTGAAGAAGGAAGCTGGAGACTGCAGGAAGATATCAATAAATTGGTCAGGTGGGCAGAACAGTGGCAAATGGAATTCAATCCGGAGAAGTGTGAGGTAATGCATTTGGGGAGGGCTAACAAGGAAAGGGAATACAGATTAAATGGTAGGACACTGAGTAGCGTAGAGGAACAAAGGGACCTTGGAGTGCATGTCCACAGATCCCCGAAGGTAGCAGGACAGGTAGATAAGGTGGTTAAGAAGGCATATGGAATGCTTGCCTTTATTAGCCGTGGCATAGAATACAAGAGCAGGGGGTTTATGCTTCAACTGTATAAAACACTAGTTAGGCCTCAGCTAGAGTACTGCGTGCAGTTCTGATCACCACATTACAGGAAAGATGTGATTGCACTAGAGAGGGTACAGAGGAGATTTACAAAGATGCTGCCGGGAGTAGAGAATCTTAGCTATGAGGAAAGACTGGATAGGCTGGGTCTGTTTTCCTTGGAACAGAGGAGGCTGAGGGGAGACCTTATTGAGGTGTATACAATAATGAGGGGCATAGATAAAGTGGATAGAATGGACCTATTTCCCTTAGCAGAGGGGTCAAAAACCAGGGGGCAGATTTAAAGTAATTGGTGGAAGGTTTAGAGGGGATTTGAGGGGAAATTTCTTCACCCAGAGGGTTGTGGGGGTCTGGAACTCACTGCCTGAAAGGATGGTAGAGGCAGGAACCCTAACCACATTTAAAAAGTACTTGGATGTGCACTTGGGATGCTGTAACCTGCAGGGCTACGGACCAAGAGCTGGGAAGTGGGATTAGGCTGGATAGCTCTTTGTTGGCCGGCGCGGACACGATGGGCCGAAATGGCCTCCTTCCGTGCTGTAACTTTCAATGATTCTATGGGAGCAATGTAGATCAGTAATGACGGGTGATCGGTGAGTGGGACTTGACGTGGGATAGGCAGCAGAGATTTGGACGAGATTTACAGAGGGTGAAGAATGGGAGACCGGCCAGGTGAGCTTTGGAATAGACAGATCGGGAGGTGACAAATGCAAGGATGAGAGTTTCAGCAGCCAATGGGCTGAGAGGGGGTGGAGGAGGGCAATGTTCGAGGTGACTTTGAAATGGAGAGGATATGTCGAGGCTCAGTCTAATCCAGAGCAGCCACACTAGTGCTACAGTTTGTTCTTGGAATAAGAACATAAGAAATAGGAGCAGGAATAGGCCACTTGGCCCCTCGAGTCTGCTCCGCCATTCAATAAGATCATGGCTGATCTAAAAGGGCGACCCCTTTATTCTGAAACTATGCTCCCGAGTTCTAGATTTCCCCACGAGGGGAAACATCCTCTCTGCATCTATCTTGTCGAGCCCCCTCAGTATCTTATATGTTTCAATAAGATCCCCTCTCATTCTTCTAAATTCCAATGAGTATAGGCCCAACCTGCTCAACCTTTCCTCATAAGTCAACCCCTTCATCTCAGGAATCAACCGAGTGAATGTAGGCGACACGGGCAGGGCAGCATTTATTGCCCATCCCCAGTTGCCACGGGGGCATTGAGCCAACCACAAAGTGTGGGACTGGAGTCATGTGTAGGCCAGAGTGGGTAGGGGTGGCAGATTCCCTTCCCTGAAGGACATTACAACAGTGACTACACGTCAAAAGTACTTCATTGGCTGTAAAGCGCTTTGGGACGTCTGAGGTTGTGAAAGGCGCTATAGAAATGCAAGTTCTGTTCTTACTTTCGTGAACCAGTTGGGTTTTTAACAACAACCAGCTGTCATGGTTACACCGTACCAGAGTTGGGATTGGAAATGACATCCTCTGAGCTACTCGCCCAGTACCAGACTCACTCGGCTACTGTGCACTTGGACAGAGGGGCACCGGCCCAGTATACTCGCACTCAGACTCCAGCTTTAATGCCGGGCAGTGTCTGGTAGAAGCGGGTTAGCGAGTGGAGGAAGCTGTTGGATCCATTCCCTGTTTGAAAAGGGAGCGGATTTTCCTGGTGTTTGTGATGTGATTGGGCGCCCATGGGGCCGGGTGGTGAAAAGAGACTTTCCAGTCTCTGGGTCTGCGGCAAGACCGTTATAATCAGGATCCGGTGTGTCGCTCTCCTTCAATGTCTTCAGTCTGAGTTAATAAAATAGCTGAAGGCGTTATCAAGATTTTCCTCATACCTCAGACTCCGAGCTTTATATTCATGGCCATGTGCTTCTCTGCCGGCCGGATCGGCCTAGTCTGGGCGCTTGTGTCCTTTGAGATACCGCCGGCTATTTGTGAAAGGGTTGGGGAGGAGGAAAGATGAGGGCTGCCTTTGTCACGAAAGGATTTTTGGCAATGAGGTCGGGTGGGTAAAGTCGCTCAGGGCCCTGTTTATTTCTCCATTTCTCTCCTGTGCCATCTCCCTCCGCCATTGCTGGTGCTGTTAATTCAAGTCGCTGGCTTTCACCACCGTGTTGGGGTTTGGTATCGCAACAAAAGCGAAGTTCTGTTTCTGAAATGCAGGATGTGGGCCTGGCACTTCAGTCCAGTCCGACCGACTGTGCCTAAAACCAGCCTGTCAGTGGGCACTGCGCTCGTTGCTCCTGGTCCATTTCCTGTTAAGGTCAATGGTTGATGGGGTGGAACAGGCCTTGAGCAGCGCATAATGTCAATTTAGGACTTCATAAATTCTTCTGCTTAATAAATGTTTCAGCGTGGCTCAGTGGGTAGCACTCTCACCTCTGAGTCAGAAGGTTGTGGGTTTGAATCCAGGCTGACACTCCAGTGCAGTGCTGAGGGAGTGCTGCACTGTCGGAGGTGCCGTCTTTTGGATGAGACGCTAAACCGAGGCCCCGTCTGCCCTCTCAGGTGGACGTAAAAGATCCCATGGCACTATTTCAAAGAATAGCAGGGGAGTTATCCCCGGTGTCCTGGCCAATATTTATCCCTCAATCAACATCACAAACAGATTATCTGGTCATTATCACATTGCTGTTTGTGGAGCTTGCTGTGCACAAATTGGCTGCCGCGTTTCCTACACTTTAAAAGTATTTCATTGGCTGTAAAGCGCTTTGGGACGCCGGTGGTCGAGAAAGGTGCTATATAAATTCAAGTCTGTCTTCTTTTTCTTTATGTAAGGTGTAATAGAACTATTTCAGTGGGAGCAGGATAAATCATTGTAAACACACAACAAATACCAGATATGATACATTTTTAATGTGACCATCAGCTTCAAAACAAGAAAACCCACAGAGCAATGATGCAGAACTTCCTTCACCGAGTTCAACCGTAAGAGCTGAAGAACAGCGAGGAGCTGGAGGTGTGAGTAAAAACATAAAGCTGCATTAACCCTGCAAAATTAAGGAAATACGAAGACAGCTGCTTGAATTTTGTTTTTATTTGTGAAGATATACCTCAACCGCAGGGTGTAATGTGTGCACAAGTACTGCCCAGTGAATCTCTGAAACCCTCCAAATTACAGACAGTTCATTACCAAGCACAAAATAAATAAGGACGAGCGACATTCCTTTTTTGAGCGAAAGGCTGAGGAACTGCGCGGTAATAAATCCACAACTACCGCTGGTAAAAAGCGTGTCGTCTCATCCTACTTAGTGGCAGAAAATTGCTAAAGTCAAAAACACACACGCGATTGGTGAGGAGTTGATGATGTCATGTGTCACTGAAATCATCAGGGAAATGTTTGGAGAGCAGGAGGCCAAGGAACGGGAAAATTACCGATGTGAACAAGGGACTGATTTAATGTCAGAAGACATTTCTAAAATGTCCCATCTACTCTCCTACATTCGGTATGTGTGGAATAAGGAAATAAATAAGAAATAGGAGCAGGAGTTGGCCACACGGCCCCTCGAGCCCGCTCCGCCACAGGGCCCTCGAGCCCGCTCCAGCACAGGGCCCCTCGAGCCCGCTCCGCCACAGGGCCCCTCGAGCCTGCTCCGCCCCACGGCCCCTCGAGCCTGCTCCGCCACACGGCCCCTCGAGCAGCTCCGCCACACGGCCCCTCGAGCCTGCTCCACCACACGGCCCCTCGAGCTTGCTCCGCCACACGGCCCCTCGAGCAGCTCCGCCACACGGCCCCTCGAGCAGCTCCGCCACACGGCCCCTCGAGCCTGCTCCACCACACGGCCCCTCGAGCCTGCTCCGCCACACGGCCCCTCGAGCCTGCTCCGCCCCACGGCCCCTCGAGCAGCTCCGCCACACGGCCCCTCAAGCAGCTCCGCCACACGGCCCCTCGAGCCCCTCGAGCAGCTCCGCCACACGGCCCCTCGAGCCTGCTCCGTCACACAGCCCCTCGAGCCTGCTCCGTCTTTCAATGAGATCATGGCTGATCTTCGACCTCAACTCCACTTTCCCGCCCGATCTCCATATCCCTCGATTCCCCGAGAGTCCAAAAATCTATCGATCTCAGCCTTGAATATACTCAACGATTCAGCATCCACAGCCCTCTGGGGCAGAGAATTCCAAAGATTCATAACCCTCAGAGAAGAAATTCCTCCTCATCTCAGTCTGAAATGGCCGCCCCCTTATCCTGGGACTATGCCCCCTAGTTCTAGACACTCCAGCCAGGGGAAACAACCTCTCAGCATCTACCCTATCCATCCCCTTCAATGTTTCAATGAGATCACCTCTCATTCTTCTAAACTCCAGAGAGTATAGGCCCATTCTACTCAATCTCTCATCATAGGACAACTCTCTCATCCCAGGAATCACTCTAGTGAACCTTCATTGCACCGCCTCCAAGGCAAGTATATCCTTCCTTAGGTAAGGAGACCAAAACTGTGCACAGTACTCCAGGTGTGGTCTCACCAAGGCCCTGTAGAATTGTAGCAAGACTTCCTTACTCTTATACTCCAACCCCCTTGCAATAAAGGCCAACATGCCATTTGCCTTCCTTATTGCTTGCTGTACCTGCATGCTAGCTTTCTGTGTTTCTTGCACGAGGACACCCAAACCTCTCTGAACACTTTGTTTTGCAAAGAGCTCAAGTCAGACGATATTTTCAAATTTCATGACTTCAGCAGCAATCAGCTGGACAAACTGCATTGGGGTCCGCACTGTTGGGGCTGCAGCACTGACCGGAGAGCATTCCTAAAATAGCAGCTGCACCTGGCGCTAATGGGGCACATTGCTCTTTACAGCGAGAGGCGCTTGATGCGAAAGTTATTGAACCCGGTCATCGCGGTGCTCTCAACACAGCGGGAACATTTCATCAGACAGCTCCCTCACAACTACTTTCAGTGAAATGCTGCTGAAGTAAAACAAAAACAATAATAAACATATATGCTGAATTGTAAAACTCATTTTTATGCAGAAAAAATACTTGCGTTGTGTTACAGGGGGACCGCGGAATTTTAATAAGACGGGAGGGGGCCTCGGAATTTTTATAAGATGGGAGGGGGCCGCGGAATTTTAATAAGACGGGAGGGGGCCTCGGAATTTTTATAAGACGGGAGGGGGCCGCGGAATTTTAATAAGACGGGAGGGGGCCGCGGAATTTTAATAAGACGGGAGGGGGCCTCGGAATTTTTATAAGATGGGAGGGGGCCGCGGAATTTTAATAAGACGGGAGGGGGCCTCGGAATTTTAATAAGACGGGAGGGGGCCGCGGAATTTTTATAAGACGGGAGGGGACCGCGGAATTTTAATAAGACGAGAGAGGGGCCGCGGAATTTTAATAAGATGGGAGGGGGGCCTCGGAAGCAGAAAGGTTGAGGACCCCTGTGTTACATCATCCAACAATCGCTCACTGACTCACGGTGCTGATCTCTCAGTTTTCCAGTACTGGCTGGCAATTTTAGCGTGTTGTGGGCTTGCACCTCATAGTCTTCCGGGTTCCACATCACCGGTCACGCCCATTAGCGGCCTCGCATCCTCTATGATCAGGAGTGCACCTTTATTTCCCAATATCCAGTTAAATTACAGCATGACCCAGCGAACATACCCTTGTTGCATATACTGGCTACTGCAATTCACATGTCACCAGGTGCAGTCTCCTGTCTGTAAGGAAGATGGACTAAAAAGTTCTTTAGCGGTGCAAGGCACGATGGAAACCCAACAATTTTCTATCGTTTCTCATTCCATGAAAATGTATAAATCACATCTTTGCTGCCATTCCAGGTGAAAATTCACTTTGAAGCTAGTTAACCTCAAGCTAACTAGTACCATCTTTAGATTATACAATGTTTGTATTCACACACCCCACTCTGGTGTCTTTGACAGTCTGTGTGTTAGACAAGAGCCTTTTCTGATTTGACATTGAGTATTCCACCCCCAGTAACTGAAAACAAAGAAGATCATTTACTTTGATGGGCTTCTCAATCATATGATCAGTTTAGTCAACGGACTCCTGTGGTCTTCTCATAGTTTGAAACTGCAGCTACATACAAAAATAAGCAGACTTGTGTTTGTCCTGTCTCTCTTTGGATAGCTCATTAGCAAATTAAATCAGCGAGGCTTAGACACATTGTTTAACAGCTGCTGGCTTTAATGTTAAATCAAAAAATGCCATAACCCCCGGGAGTTAAACCCTCATAAGATAAACCTTAGAAAACCCAAATCCAAATAAAATCCCTTACAGGCCATCGTGGTAAAAGGCCCAAACTGTTAGTAACCTGGAGGTGCTGAGTCCCTTCCTATTTTCTGCCCCAGGGAGGCCACTGGCCCAGAGGCCATTCAGGGCCACATTATATTTACTTTCCAGGGAACCACTTGGAACACTTGCTTCACTGTCTGTGTGCAAATCTCTCTCAAACCTACTCCTGCTCCTATTTCTTATGTTCTTAAATTTCTTTCCAAATCTTGCTGCATTTTGCTCCCCACCACCCCAGCAAGCACCCAAGCTGTGACAATACGGGCACCGCCTGAACTATTTATAAATCCTAACCCTGCTGGCTCAGTGAGCAGCTCTCTCTCCCCTCTGAGTCAGAAGGTTGTGGGTTCAAGCCCCACTCCAGAGACTGGAGCACATAATCTAGGCTGACACTCCAGTGCAGTGCTGAGGGAGCCCTGCTCAGTCAGAGGTGCATCATTTGTCTTCCCTCTCAGGTAAAAGATCCTACATCACTATTTCAAAGAAGAGTAGGGGAGTTCTCCCCAGTGTCCCAGCCAACATTTATCTCTCAACCAACATCATCAAAACCAGATTATCTGGTCATTATCACATGACTGTTGGTGGGAGCTTGCTCTGAAATTCCTACATTACAACAGTGACTAGACTTCTAAAGTATATCATTGGCTATAAAGCACTTTGGGACATCTGAGATCACGAAAGGTGATACATAAATGGAAGTTCCCTTTTAATGATTGCAGAGTGAGTGTGCAGATATCCAGGCCCCATCTTCCATACCCACTGCAGGTAAAATAAATAAGTGAAATAAAGTTGTTCCCCTCACATACCACAGCTCTCTATACACCATACATATCCTGTAAAGGGCATACACTTCCTGTCCACAAACCAATCTATTAGAGATTTTTGAGGATGTAACTAGCAGGGTAGATAAGGGGGAACCAGTGCATGTAGCATATTTGGATTTTCAAAAAGCATTCGATAAGGTGCCACACAATAGGTTGTTACACAAGTTTGGGGCTCATGGGATTGGGGGTAATATACTAGCATGGATTGAGGATTGGTTAACGGACAGAAAACAGAGAGTAGGAATAATCGTGTCATTTTCGGTTGGCAGGCTGTAACTAGTGGGGTACCGCAAGAACATAAGAACATAAGAAGAGCAGGAGTAGGCCATACGGCCCCTCGAGCCTGCTCCGCCATTCAATAAGATCATGGCTGATCATCGACCTCAACGCCACTTTCCCGCCCGATCTCCATATTCCCTTGATTCCCCTAGAGTCCAAAAATCTATCGATCTCAGCCTTGAATATACCCCATGAGCCCTTATCTTGTGTAACAACCTTTTATGTGGCACCTTATCGAATGCCTTTTGGAAATCCAAATACACCACATCCACTGGTTCCCCTTTATCTACCCTGCTAGTTACATTCTCAAAAAACTCTAATAAATTTGTCAAACACAATTTCCCTTTCATAAAACCATATTGACTCTGCCTAATCATGTTATGATTTTCTAAGTGCCTTGATACCACTTCCTTCGCAATGGAGTCCAGCATTTTCCCGACGACTGATGTCAGGCTAACTGGCCTGTAGTTCCCTGTTTTTTCTCTCCCTCCTTTCTTGAATAGCGGTGTTACATTTGCGACCTTCCAATCCGCTGGGATCATTCCAGAATCTAGGGAATTTTGGAAGATCAAAACCAATGCATCCACTATCTCTTCAGCCACCTCTTTTAGAACCCTAGGATGTAGGCCGTCGGGTCCAGGGGATTTGTCGGCTTTTAGTCCCATTAGTTTCTCTAGTACTTTTTCTCTACTTACATTAATTACGTTAAGTTCCTCATCCTCATTGGACTCTTGGTTCCCCACTATTTTTGGTATGCTTTTTGTGTCTTCTACTGTGAAGACAGATACAAAATATTTGTTTAAAGTCACTGCCATTTCCTTATTCCCCATAATAATTTCTCCTGACTCAGCCTCTAAGGGACCAACGTTTACTTTTGCTACTCTTTTCCTTTTTACATACTTGTAGAAACTCTTACAATCTGCTTTTATATTTCTTGCTAGCTTTCTCTCATTCTATTTTTTCCCTTTTTATCAATTTTTTGGTCAACCTTTGCTGGTATCTAAAGCTCTCCCAATCCTCAGGTTTACTACTATTCTTTGCAACATTATAAGCTTCTTCTTTCAATCTAATGCTATCCTTAACTTCTGTAGTCAGCCACGGTTGGATCACTCTTCCCGTGGAGTTTTTGTTTCTCAATGGAATGTATTTTTGTTGAGAATTATGAAATATTACTTTAAATGCTAGCCTCTGCTTATCTACCGCCATACCTATTAATCTATTTTTCCAATCTACCTTAGCCAACTCACCCCTCATACCTCTGTAATTGGCTTTATTTAAGTTTAAGTCTCTAGTTTCGGACTTAGGCAAGGATCAGTGATTGGGCCTCAGCTATTCACAATCTGCATCAATGACTTAGATGAAGGGACCGAGTGTAATATATCCAAGTTTGCTGACAATACAAAGCTAGGGGGGAAAGTAAGTTGTGAGGAGGACACAAAGAGGAGAGGAGAGGGAGAATGTGGGGTTGGAAGAATGTGATCCGTCTTCCCATCTGGATCACGTTCTTGTTCTCACCCCCCTCCCCTTAGACCTGGATCATGTTCTTCCCCCATCCCCACTGTGCTCTCTGTTCTCTTTAACCCCCCCTCACCCCCCATGAGTTCCTGACCTCCTCTCCTCCCTCCCCCCTCCGATCCTCTCTCTCCCCCACTGCGATCCACTCTCTCTCTCCCCCTCTGATCCTCTCTCTCCCCCTCTGATCCTCTCTCTCCCCCTCCGATCCTCTCTCTCCCCCTCCGATCCCCTCTCCCATTCCCCCTCCGATCCCCTCCCCAATCCGATCCCCTCTCCCCCAATCCGATCCTCTCTCTCCCCCAATCCGATCCTCTCTCTCCCAATCCGATCCTCTCTCTCCCCCACTCCGATCCTCTCCTTCCCCCACTCCGATCCTCTCCTTCCCCCACTCCGATCCCCTCTCCCCCACTCCGATACTCTCTCTCTCCGATCCTCTCTCCCCCCCTCCGATCCTCTGTCCCCCCCTCCGATCCTCTCTCTCCCCCCACTCCGATCTTCTCTCTCCCCCCCACTCCGATCCCCTCTCTCTCCCCCCCACTCCGATCCCCTCTCTCTCCCCCCCACTCCGATCCCCTCTCTCTCCCCCACTCCGATCCCCTCTCCCCCCCACTCCGATCCTCTCTCTCTCCCCCACTCCGATCTTCTCTCTCTCCCTTCGATCCGCTCTCTCTCCCTCCGATCCACTCTCTCCCTCCGATCCGCTCTCTCTCCCTCCGATCTTCTCTCTCTTCCTCCCTCCGATCCTCTCTCCCCACTTCGATCTGCTCTCTCCCCCTCCAATCCTCTCTCTCTCTCCTCCCCCACCCCCCCCCTCGGCCACCAACGGATCCCCTGACCTGCTCCACATGGAACCGAGGAACGCGTGGCCCCCGGTGGAGGCCGTAGCTCCGGTTTACCGCGCACAGGTGCAGAAGGCCACAAAGGTGTTCATGCAAATAATCACAGTGGATGGAAAATAATGTGGAGAAATGTGAAGTTATCCACTTTGGTAGGAAGAATGGAAAAGCAGATTATTTTTTAAATGGTGAGAGATTGGGAAATGTTGGTGTTCAGAGGGACCTGGGTGTCCTTGTACACGAATCACTGAAAGTTAACGTGCAGGTACAGCAAGCAATTAAGAAAGCAATGGTATGTTGGCCTTTATTACAAGAGGATTTGAGTATAAGAGTAAAGACGTCTTACTGCAATTATATAGGGCCCTGGTGAGACCCACCAGGAGTATTGTGTACAGTTTTGGTCTCCTTACCTAAGGAAGGATATACTTGCCATAGAGGGAGTGCAATGAAGGTTCACCAGACTGGTTCCTGGGATGGGGGAATTGTCATATGAGGAGAGATTGAGTAGACTGGGCCTGTATTCTCTGGAGTTTAGAAGAATAAGGGGTGATCTCATTGAAACATACAAAATTCTCACAGGACTTGACAGGGTAGATGTTTCCCCCTGGCTGGGGAGTCTAGAACCAGGGGTCACAGTCTCAGGATAAGGGGTCGGCCATTTAGGACTGAGATGAGGAGGAATTTCTTCACTCAGAGGGTGGTGAATCTTTGGAATTCTCTACCCCAGAGGGCTGTGGAGGCTCAGTCATTGAGGATATTCCAAAACAGAGATTGATAGATTTTTGGACTCTTAAGGGAATGAAGGGATATGGGGATAGTGCGGGAAAGTGGAGATGAGGTAGAAGATCAGCCATGATCTCATTGAATGGCGGAGCAGGCTCGAGGGGCTGTATGGCCTAAACTGCTCCTATTTCTTATTTTCTTATTACTTTCTCAAACACTTTTCATGTCAACATTTTATAATGGGTAAACCGTATATGAACATTTTGCTGTCATGGTTTGTTCTTGAACCAATCAAATCACTCAATATGCTGTTTGAAATGTTTTTAACTCACCATTCTTTTTCTCAAATTTCTACTGGCCAAACCCGTTAGCAACCCATCTGCACCTTTTGTCCCAGTGTAGCCTCTGAGTCACCCTGTGCCTGCTGATATGACAAAGCCTTGTGTAGAATGTGTCACACTTCCAGTGTCTGTTGCTGCAACAATCAAAAAACATTTTAAACAAAAAGCAAAAAACTGCAAATGTCAGAAATCTAAAAGCAAACCAGAAAATGCTGGAAACACCCAGCAGGTCAGTCAGCATCTGGGGAGAGAGCAGAGGGGCTAATGGAGGCTCGATTCGGGAGAGACCATTCCTGGTCACACCACTCCTCAGGGTTAATACCCCGCGCACAAATGGTGCTTTCTGAGCAGCCCCGGATATTGGGCCTTGGGCCTCCTGACAATGAGGACAGGGCCGCGAGAGGAGGCAGCACACGGTGGGTGCTCCAACTACAGGCAAGTGGTTGGACTCGGGATCGAGGGTCAGGGAGCCTCGGTGGAGCGATCGCATGCCAGGGAGGGAGTTCAGAGGTCGGGGGTCAGGTCCTGAAGGTCCGGTTTCTCGGGACCAGGAGCGGCAGCAACCGGGTTGGTGCTTGAGCCGAGTATCTTTTTACTTACGGGATGTTTAGGGTTGGTTTCGCTGAGTGTGATGGGGCCGGCTGCCCAGGGGCAAACCAAAGTTGCAGCGGGGACCTGGGCCTGAATATGTGAAAGGTCTAACAGCTGCTCCAGGTGTGGGTAGAGGACACCTCTTGTTTGTCCTGACCCACCATGGCGAGCGGCGCACATTTGGTCAGAAATGTGAGTGTGCTTCCTGCCCGCCATTTTGGGGCCTTAGGAGGCTGTGTAGGGCCTGAAAAATGGGCCCAATTTAAACCCAAATGTTTCAGATATCGATCCTTCATCAGCACCGGACCAAGTCCAGCCTACATCTGAAACCTATCCTTGTCTGAACTTTCAGCAGGTGCTGACTGACCTGCTGAGTGTTTGCTGTTCTTTTTAAACAGGTAAACCTTTCCTTTGTTTCCTCTGATAAATACAGAGTTTACACAGAGAGACTTAATTCAAAGTTAGATTGCTGTATTTTACAATGTCACTGAGGTTAAAGCAGCTGGATTAAAAAATGAGAACTTGCACATCAATGGACTATACATCGATCCAATTTGCTGTAAGTGAATTTGATGGCACTTCCTTAACAATAGCATTTGTGTGACGAGAACTACAGGCTGGTAAATGGATTAAAAGCAGGGCCAGAGTTAACCCATTGTTACTGGTGCCATTGAAAATATGATTCAGACACACACCGGACCTGCTCTTCTATCAAGTGTCCGATACCTGTCACTGCAGAAGGTTTTACCTGAGCATTTCCTGGGCCTGACCTCTGACCAGGAGGCTGACCTCTGACCTGGAGTCTGGCCCCCTGACCGGGAGCCTGACCTCTGACCTGGAGTCTGACCCCCCTAACCGGGAGCCTGACCTCTGACCTGGAGTCTGACAGCCTGACCTCTGACCTGGAGTTTGCTTGTGGAGTCAGGAGGACCGGTCCACTGCCTCAGGGGGACGTCTGATGACCCCAGCACACTGGTTGAGTGCTGATGACGCAGGCAGACCGAGTCTGCCGTCCTCTTGCCCATCAGGAGAGGTGCGGCGGTTTGCATTCGCCACTAGACACAGGAGATTCTAAAGAACTAGTTTACGCACCAAGTAATACATCGCCAGTAAGAACAAACACTGCTCCCAGTTAATCTGTCTTATCCCAAAAGAGCTCCCAGGGCAACTCAGGAACAGTCATCCCGATTATTATTAACCCTTCGAGTGTGGTGCAGGTGTGTTCAGTGTGTTTTGCTCCAGCGAATGGTACATGTCCTACATGGCAAGATGTTCCAGCGTGTTGTGGGGCAGTGTCAGTGTCAGCCCGTGTGAAGTAGCGAGTGAGAATGGAGATAAAGAATGAAAAACAAAGGATAATACTCGCCATGAACCTGGGGAAAGAAAGAACTTGCATTTATATAGCGCCTTTCATGACCTCAGGATGTCCCAAAGCACTTTACAACCAATGAAGTACTTTTGAAGTGTAGTCACTGTTGTAATGCATGCAAACGCGGCAGCCAATTTGCACACAGCAAGCTCCCACAAACAACAATGTGATAATGACCAGACAATCTGTTTCAATGATGTTGGTTCAGGAATAAATATTAGCCAGGACACCGGGGATAACTCCCCAGCTCTTCTTCAAAATGGTGCTGTGGGCTCTTTTATGTTCACCTGAGAGAGTAGACGGGGCCTCGGTTTAACATCTCATCCAAAAGACGGCACCTCTGACAGTGCAGCACTCCCTCAGCACTGCACTGGAGTGTCAGCCTAGATTCCATAGAATCATAGAAAGTTACAGCACGGAAGGAGGCCATTCCGGCCCATCGTGTCCGCGCCGGCCAACAAAGAGCTAGCCAGCCTAATCCCACTTCCCAGCTCTTGGTCCGTAGCCCTGCAGGTTACAGCATCCCAAGTGCATATCCAAGTACTTTTTAAATGTGGTTAGGGTTCCTGCCTCTACCACCCTTTCAGGCAGTGAGTTCCAGACTCCCACAACCCTCTGGGTGAAGAAATTTCCCCTCAAATCCCCTCTAAACCTTCCCCCAATTACTTTAAATCTGTGGCTCCTGGTTTTTGACCCCTCTGCTAAGGGAAATAGGTCCTTTCTATCCACTTTATCTATGCCCCTCATAATTTTATACACCTCAATAAGGTCTCCCCTCAGCCTCCTCTGTTCCAAGGAAAACAGACCCAGCCTATCCAGTCTTTCCTCATAGCTATGATTCTCTACTCCCGGCAACATCCTCTGTACCCTCTCTAGTGCAATCACATCTTTCCTGTATTGTGGTGACCAGAACTGCACGCAGTACTCTAGCTGAGGCCTAACTGGTGTTTTATACAGTTGAAGCATAACCCCCCTGCTCTTGTATTCTATGCCACGGCTAATAAAGGCAAGCATTCTGTATGCCTTCTTAACCACCTTATCCACTTGGCCTGCTACCTTCAGGGATCTGTGGACATGCACTCCAAGGTCCCCATGTTCCTCTACACTACTCAGTGTCCTACCATTTAATGTGTATTCCCTTTCCTTGTTAGCCGTCCCCAAATGCATTACCTCGCACTTCTCTGGATTGAATTCCATTTGCCACTGTTCTGCCCACCTGACCAATTTATTGATATCTTCCTGCAGTCTACAGCTTCCTTCTTCAGTATCAACCACACAGCCGAATTTAGTATCATCTGCAAACTTCTTAATCATACCCCCTATATTCAAGTCTAGATCATTGATATATACCACAAAAAGCAAGGGACCTAGTACTGAGCCCTGCGGAACCCCACTGGAAACAGCCTTCCAGTCACAAAAACATCCATCAACCATTACCCTCTGTTTCCTGTCTCCGAGCCAGTTTTGAATCCAATTTGACACTTTGCCCTGGATCCCATGGGCTTTTAACTTCGTGACCAGTCTGTCATGTGGAACCTTATCAAAAGCCTTGCTAAAGTCCATATACACTACATCAAACGCACTACCCTCATCTACCCTCCTTGTTACCTCCTCAAAAAATTCAATCAAGTTTGTCAGACATGACCTTCCCTTAACAAATCCATGCTGACTATCCTTGATTAATCCGTGTCTTTCTAAATGAAGATTTATCCTGTCTTTCAGAATTCTTTCCAATAATTTTCCCACCACCGAGGTTCGGCTGACTGGCCTGTAATTACTCGGTCTATCCTTTTCTCCATTTTTAAACAAGGGTACCACATTAGCAGTCCTCCAGTCCTCTGGCAACACACCTGAAGACAGAAAGGATTGAAAAATGATGGTCAGGGCCTCTGCTATTTCCTCTTTTGCTTCACTTAACAGCCTGGGATACATTTCATCCGGGCCTGGGGATTTGTCCACTTTTAAAGCTGCTAAACCCCTTAATACGTCCTCTCTCACTATGTTTATTTCATCTAATATTTCACACTCCTCCCCCCCGATAGCAATGTCTGCTTCGCCCCTCTCCTTTGTGAAAACAGACGCAAAGTATTCATTAAGAACCCTACCGACGTCTCCCGCCTCCACACACAGATTATCCTCATGGTCTCTAATAGGCCCTACCCTCTCTTTAGTTATCCTCTTACTCTTAATATATTTATAAAACATCTTTGGGTTTTCCTTGATTTTACTTGCCAAGAATTTTTCATGCTCTCTCTTTGCTTTCCTAATATCCTTTTTAATTGCACCCCTGCACTTTCTGTACTCCTCTAAAGATTCTGGAGTATTTAGCCCTCAGTATCTGTCATATGCCTCCCTTTTTTTCTTTATCCTACCCTGTATGTCCCTAGACATCCAGAGGGCTCTAGATTTGTGAGTCCCACCTTTTTTCTTTAAGGGCACATGTTTGGTCTGAACCCTCCGGATCTCCTCCTTAAATGCCCCCCACATACTCTGACACTGATTTACCTTCAAGTAGCTGTTTCCAGTCCACTATGGCTAAATCCCCTCTGAGCTTAGCAAAATTTGCTTTTCCCCAATTTAGAATTTTTATTCCTGGTCTATCCTTGTCCTTTTCCATAACTACCTTAGTGCTCAATATATACTTGGATAAACACTTGAAGAGGAGAAATTTTCAGGGTTATGGGGAAAGAGCAAGGGGAGTGGGACTAATTGGAGAGCTCGTTCAAAGAGTCGGCACAGGCACGATGGGCTGAAAGGCTTCCTTGTGTGCTTCAGTCTCTGGATTGGGACTTGAACTCAGAATCTTTTAATCCAGAGGCGAGAGTGCTGCCACTGAGCCCAAGCTAGCTGAGGCTTCCAAACTCCCCTACTTCTTCCAAGAGGGATCTTTAACCTTTCCCTGCTGATGCACTGCCCCTGTTTACCCCTACACCTGCAGCCCGATGAGAGTCTCTGGCACCAGAGTGGCAGGGTGCAACCGAGAGTCTGGCGACAAAGCAGGGTGGGCACCTCGCCAGGTGCGGGGACTCTCTGCCCCCTGATAATCAAGTGACCGTGGCCCTGGCGTTTAGCATGTGGTCAAGGGGAGGGCAAAATAGCGGGAAGAATTCCCACGCTGCTAGACACTGACCACCCGGAATGGGTTTGTGGAATTTCTAACTTACATGTTCCGGGGCAGCAGACCTGCGCCCCTCTCCATCTCCAGCTGGGGTGGGGGAAGGGAGAAGCTGCTACGATTCGAAAGCCTTGACTTGATCACCTGGTAAAAAGGGCTCGGTTTGAATCTTCAAATTTGTTTGTTTCATTTTGGGGATGTGGGCGTCACTGGCGAGGCCGGCGTTTAATGTGCATCTCGAATTGACCAGAGGAGCTGGTGATACAACGGGGTGGCTCACTGGGCCATTCCAGAGGGCAGTTCAGAGTCAACCACATCGCTGTGGGTCTGGAGCCACATATAGGCCGGACCGGATAAAAACGGCAGGTTTCCTTCCCTAAAGGACGTTAGTGAACCAGATGGGATTTTACGACAATTCGACAGCTTCTTTCCAGATTTTTAAACTGAATTGAAATTCTGAAACTGCTACGCTGGGATTTCAAACCATGACCTGCGGATCAGTAATTCAGTAACACAACCAGCACAGACCAGTTGGGCCCAATGGCCTGGTTCTGTGCTGTAAATCACTGCACTACTTTACCCCATTGCCATTAGGCAATTTGTTCAAAAAAAAATTAAAACTTATCTAGTAATAGACTATCTGCTGCGACTGGGAAAAAGAAGCTTTAAAATATAAGACAAAGAATTAATTCCCAAATGGCAAAAACCTTGGAAACAATTGGGACTGCCCACATCCATTTTTTTTCATTCTCGGGATGTGGGCGTCGTTGGCAAGGCCAGCATTTATTGTCCATCCCCAGTTGCCCTCAAGAAGGTGGTGGTGAGCCGCCTTCTTGAACCGCTGCAGTCCGTGTGGTGAAGGTACTCCCACAGTGCTGTTAGGGAGGGAGTTCCAGGATTTTGACCCAGCGACGATGAAGGAACGGCCGATATATTTCCAAGTCAGGATGGTGTGTGACTTGGAGGGGAACTTGGAGGTGGTGGTGTTTCCATGTGTCTGCTGCCCTTGTCCTTCTAGGTGGTAGAAGACACGGGTTTGGGAGGTGCTGCCGAAGAAGCCTTGGCAAGTTGCTGCAGTGCATCTTGTAGATGGTACACACTGCAGCCACGGTACGCTGGTGGTGGAGGGAGTGAATGTTGAAGGTGGTGGATGGGGTGCTAATCAAGCAGGCTGCTTTGTCCTGGATGGTGTCGAGCTTCTTGAGTGTTGTTGGAGCTGCACTCATCCAGGCAAGTGGAGAGTATTCCATCACACTCCTGACTTGTGCCTTGTAGATGGTGGAAAGGCTTTGGGGAGTCAGGAGGTGAGACACTCGCCACAGAATACCCAGCCTCTGACCTGTACATTGCAAAATACCGGGAAATGCACCAACTGAAGGGTTAACATCAAAATCTGCTGGGAGGGCAAGACTCCCCAGGAACATAAACCTCGTGCCTTTAACAGTTCGATTCTCTGCAGATCGTGTCGTAAAAATGAAGGAATAGACAAAAAACAAATACTACAGAGGCTGGGACTTTGGGATAACAGGAAATGCTGCAAACACTCAGCAGGTCAGGCAGCATCTGCGAAGAGAAACAGATACGCTAACATTTCAGGTGTAGATCCAGTGTCAGAACTGGAAGAATATTAAATATATCTACAACTTACAACAACAACAAATAAAGACACAAAATGCTGGAGATACTCAGCAGGTCAGGCAGCATCTGAGAGAGACAGAGTTAATGGGCCGAAAATTGATCCCGGGACGCGAGAGTACGCACTGCATACTCTCGCGTATTCCCACTCCAATTGCCGGTTTTCTGCATGCCCTGCGCATGCGCTGAAAACCGGCAATTGCTCTTCCGAAAAGGGGGCGGGGCCTGGGTGCATCGCGTGCGCGCTACAGGCTGCGCGCACGCTGTGCACTTCATGCTGTGGACGCGCAGGTAAGTAGGGAAGATTTTGGAAATGTAAAAAGGAGGAGTAAGACCCGCTTTTAAGAAGGTAAGTAGTGAATTAAGTATTTTTTTGAATTTTTTTTTACAGGTATATCTTTTTTATAGACTTTAAAGACAGGTAAGTTTATTTTTATAACTTTTTAAAAGATTTTAAATTTTTTCAAAAATTTAATTTTTTATTTAAAATGGTTAATTTAATTAACTATACTTATTTTATTAATGTGATGGTTTTTTTTTAATTTAATTGAGGTTTAGCTGTTATTTTGGGGGGGTGTAAGATTCATAAGTCTCACAGCGTGCTGTGAGACTTATGAATGGAAGATGGTGTGCTGCCATTGGCTCTAACTGAGTCACGTGATCCCACAGCTCGCACGAATTCACTACGCCGCTGGGATACGCAAGCCCAGCACAGCTGATGTCTGGAACATCAAGTTCGTGCGAGCTGGATCAGAAAAAGCATAAGCGAGGTGAGACATCGCGGGGAAGGCTTACCCCCGCGGGAACAGAGCGAGATCAATTTCTGGGCCAATGTTTCAGGTCGATGACCTTTCGTCAGAACAAGAAGAAATTGCATTTATATAGTGCCTTTAACTATCATGTAATGTAAGTTACAAGCCCATGTCCCACTGCACTTTCAGTGCGATTACTTACAATCGCATGTGATAGGCTTGAATTCAGGGGTGTTTGAGTCGCCAGCTGTGTTGGGGGCTGTTGATGTCTCGCTAGATATCGAGCTTGGCCTATATGGTAGGATGTCATGACATTTATTATTTGCTGTGTGAATCCAACAGTTAGAGTCAAGTCCACTAGAGGTCAGTACACAAGAGGCAGAGCCCAGCTAAACTGCATTAAGTGTCCCAGCTGTTCAAAGGTCAGCCTGACAACAGCACAGGCAAATGTCAAATGTTTGGCCTCGATTATTTTTTTCCAACTTGCCTGTGTACCATACCTCTCAGTGGGGAAACAAGTGTGTGTGTATACCTTTATAACAGCAGTGTGTATAGACGAGCCCAGTCACGTACCAATCGTGACAGCTGCTTACACACTGTACTCGCAGGGGTTTCACTAGCAAACCCACATTGACACCCCCTGACCAAACCGGCAAGCAGTCTCTGCCCCATTAATATCTGTCGATAGGGTAACTATTCATTCACCCTACAACTCATGGATTCCTCCGCCAGTCACTACAAGTGCTGGGTGCTACAGGGAGATTCTCCTTGGCCCTGGGGGAACCGGAACTCCGCAGGCTCAGGGTAGACAGGGAAAGAGAGACCCCCATTGTGTCAGGTCTGCACCAGGATATCCTCAGGAGCTAAGTCTAGGCTTGCCCCTGTAGTAGGTGCAGGCCTGATATTTTAATGAGGCAGGAGGGGGTGTTTCCTTTCATTCCACTCACTGGGCACCCTCATTTTGGGGCACCCATGGATCCCAGGCGCTGGGGCCCACCACCGGACCTCTGCCGACCAGAGGATAGACACGCAGGAAGGGTAAAATCACTTGTTTGGACCCTTCCGCTCTAACCATCGCCCTATCCATGTAGCTACATCTCTTCTAAGAAGACGTGCCTTCATTTTCATAGCAGGCCTTTGATGTGGCACCTTCTGGAACATCTTCTGAAAGCCCATGTATACCACATCCACCTTACTTCCTTTATGTCCACACACTGGGAGTTCCTCAAATAAACTCAACTCAATTAGAGGGATTAGAGGGTTGAATGATGAGGACAGGTTGCACAAACTTGGCTTCTATGCCCTTGAGTATAGACGATTGAGGGGAGACCTGATCGAGGTGTTTAAAATAATAAAGGGGTTCGATAGGGTCGATAGAGAGAAACTATTTCCTCTGGTGGGAGAGTCCAGAACAAGGAGGCACAATCTTAAAATTAGAGCCAGGACATTCAGAGGTGAAATCAGGAAGCACTTCTTCACACAAAGGGTGGTGGAAACCTGAAACTCTCTCCCTCCAAAGGCTGTGGATGCTGGGGGTCAACTGAAGCTTTCAAGACTGAGGTTGACCGATTTTTTAGGTAAGGGTGTCAAGGTAAATGGAGTTGAGGTAAAAATCTGTCGTGATCTAATTGAATGTTCCTGTTCCTATGTTCCTAAGTCAAGCACGACCTGCCAAATACAAATCCATATAGACTGTCCCCGATGAGCATATACTCATTAATTTCATCCCATAATAATAGAGGCGAGTGGGCCATTTTCCATCTCTAATGTTGAGAGAGATTTGGCAGAGACATGTGCCCCAGATCCTGAGTTTGCACTCCGCATGGCTCAGGCGGGACCGTCACAGTAATGTGACAATGAAGGCCAAGTGAGGTTGTTCCAGCAGGCACCCAATCTGGGAACAGTGTGGGCACATGGGCCTAGGACTCCTGCTCGTGTGGCAAAGTTGGGCCGAACAGCCTGTTTCCGTGCTGTAATTTCCATGCAATTCCACTCAGGGGAATGGTGGCTGGATTAAAATGTAACCAAAAAAATCATTCATGGGATGTGGGTGTTGCTGGCAAGGCCAGCATTTATTGCCCATCCCTAATTACCCTTGAGAAGGTGGTGGTGAGCCGCCTTCTTGAACCGCTGCAGTCCGTGTGGTGAAGGTGCTCCCACAGTGCTGTTAGGGAGCGAGTTCCAGGATTTTGACCCAGTGATATACTTCCAAGTCAGGATGGTATGTGACTTGGAGGGGAACTTGGAGGTGGTGGTGTTCCCATGCGCCTGCTGCCCTTGTCCTTCTAGGTGGAAGAGGTCGCGGGTTTGGGAGGTGCTGTCGAAGAAGCCTTGGGGAGTTACTGCAGTGCATCTTGTAGATGGTACATACTGCAGCCACAGTGCGCCGGTGATGGAGGGAGTGAATGTTTAAGATGGTGGATGGGGTGCCGATCAAGTAAATTGCTTTGTCCTGGATGGTGTCGAGCTTTTTGAGTGTTGTTGGAGCTGCACTCATCCAGGCAAGTGGAGAGTATTCCATCACACTCCTGACTTGTGCCTTGTAGATGGCGAGGAGACTTTTGCGAGTCAGGAAGTGAGTCACTCGCTGCAGAATACCTAGCCTCTGACCTGCTCTTGTAGCCACAGTATCTATGTGGCTGGTCCAGTTACGTTTCTGGTCAATGGTGACCCCCAGGATGTTGGTAATGCCGTTGAATGTCAAGGGGCGGTGGTTAGATTCTCACTTGTTGGAGACAGTCATTGCCTGGCACTTGTGTGGAGTGAATGTTACCTGTCACTTATCAGCCCAAGTCTGGATGTTGTCCAGGTCTTGCTGCATGCGGGCATGGACTGCTTCATTATCTGAGGAGTTGTGAATGGCACTGAACACTGTGCAGTCATCAGCGAACATCCCCACTTCTGACCTTATGATGGGGGAAAGGTCATTGATGAAGCAGCTGAAGATGGTTGGGCCTAGGACACTGCCCTGAGGAACTCCTGCAGCGATGTCCTGGGGCTGAGAGGATTGACCTCCAACAACCACAACCACAACCACAACCATCTTCCTTTGTGGCAGGTATGACTCCAGGACTTGTTTTACTCGGGCTCCTTCATGCCAAGCTCGGTCAAATGCTGCCAAATTTATTCCATTTAAGAAAAATTGGCAAACACACCTACTCTCCTCTCAACCTTGGCAGCCGTCAAACAGGGATCTGGGCACTGCTCAGTCACTTGTCTGCTGACTCATGCCTCATTTCATGTTGCCTGTCCCTTCTTAGCCCTCTCCTCTCAGCTTGCCAACAGATTGAAAGACCTTCGGAGACTTTCCAAGGGCTGCAAAGCCCTGATTCCGCCACTTCCCTTTAGTTGTCTGCAGCCCTTTAAATTTCACCCGCAACTTTCTCGTCCCACTCCGCGGCTGACTCTTTGCGCACATCCAAATCTGTCAGAGGAAGAGGACTTGAGGGCACAGCAGACTGCGACGGCTCTGGGCAGTGCCAACCCAGTGGTGTATCTGAGCTACAGGTATCTGTGCAGCAGGTGGCACTGGCTCTGCATCTGTCTGTCTGCTGACTCACAGCCAGGTAGGTGCAGCTTAGCTTGTAAATATGAGCAGGAGGGGACCCCACCCTCGCCCTCCAAAAACAGCACAAGTAAAAGGGGATTCCCATTGCAAAGTGTTCTCTTCCAACATGTTGGCCGTATCAATGAAAGGGCAGTGCCAGAACACTTAGGAATGTGGTCAGTTTCATACAGGGAAGAGAACCATGGGCTGTGGTATAATTTTTACAATTATATTAGGAAAGACAGGGTGGCCATGAGTAATAAAAACAGAAAATGCTGGAGATACTCAGCAGGTCAGGCAGCATCTGTGAAGAGAGAAACAGAGTTAACGTTTCAGGTCGAGGACCCTTCGCATTTTCTGTTTTTATTTCAGATTTCCAGCATCTGCAGTATTTTCCTTTTGGCCATGAGTAATGTTGGCCCTTTAAAAACTGATCACAGTGATATTGTCAAGGAAATGGCGGACATGTTGAATAATTACTTCGCGTCAGTATCCAGACCAACTGAGTGGAAACAAGAATCCAAAAATACAAAAGATAAAGATCAGAAATAGGCTCAAAGCTTATAGGCAGTGGCCTAAACAGCCCAACCTACCCGCCCCAGACACCCATTTTAAATAGACAGATGACTGGGAGCTAGACCAGCACAGGCGCTGAGAAATTGCATGGTTGTCTAAAGTATGTCATTGGAGGCTAATTTTAATATAATTAATTACAAACTGGCAGACTTCTGACATCAACATAAACCCGACCAATGGGAAGGCCCGAAATGGGCGGAAATCTGGTGCAGTGGATCTTCAGCCAATTTCCTCAGGACTTGCCCCCAGCGAGCCGCCATTGATCAGATGTGACTGATTGGAAGATCCAGCCTACCTTGTTTTTAACAATTATTATTTGGGAAGCTTTTTTTGCACTCACCAAACAAAGCAACCTGCTAATGCAACGCGTGTTCAGCACACTTACTGCAGTCATGGCTCTTTGCCTTATTAATCTCAAGATTTTATTGATCCTTGCAAATTGGAATCAAGTTCAATCTCAATTGCTGATATCACTGTACTGTAATTCACTAACCTGGCACACAGGAAATAATTTACTTGATGTCATCGCTGCTTTAGTCAAACTAAATCAGTTTAGCTCAGATCCACGGTCTAAGATAGACTCTTGGGAGGACATTACTGTTGATTTTTATTTTACATCTTTAGTTTTGAAAATACAGACATGCACAGTCTAAGTGGCAAGAGAACGTGACTGAAAAAAATATCGGACTGATACTCTATCCCATACCAACAACTGCACCAAGTCTATTCCCAGTCAGCACATCGCCAGTGCTTGCCCTTTCAAAAGTGAAATATAAAGTTGACAGGCCACATTAATCTGCTGTTTATTGGCTAGTATACACGCACAGTAAAGTTATTACTGGATCGTGATGCCACTTAGCCACCATTCCAGCCCTGACAACATAGGAACTGCTCGATGAAAGAGCCCAAGGCCCATCTACTACACCTTCTACCATCCTGGTACTCACATGATACAACGATAATGGAGTTGATAGCTTTGTATTAATTACTTTGTATTACACCAGACTTGAGGAATGTTGTCAGTTTCATACAGGAACAGGGAAGAGAACCATGGGCTGTGGTATAATTTTTACAATTCTATTAGGAAAGACAGGGTAGTCCGGAGCAATGTTGGCCCCTTAAAAACTGATAACGGTGATATTGTCAATGAAAATAAGGAAATGGCGGGCATGTTGAATAATTACTTTGCATCAGTATTTACAGTAGAGGAAGAGGATAGCATGCTGGAAATCCCAAGGAAACTAATATTAAACCAGGGATGGGGACTCACCAAAATTAACATAAGCAAACTAACAGTAATGAAGAAAATAATGTCACTAAAGAGTGACAAATCCCCAGGACCAGATGGTTTCCACCCCAGGGTTTTAAAGGAAGTAGGTGAGCACATTGCAGATGCCCGAACTATAATCTTCCAAAGTTCTCCAGATTCAGGAACCGTCCCTTTAGATTGGAAAATTGCGCATGTCACTCCACTATTTAAGAATGGTGGGAGAGGGAAACCAGGGAATTATAGACCAATTAGCTTAACATCTGTCGGGGAATTGCTCGAGTCTATAGTTAAGGATAGGGTGACTGAACACCTCGCAAATTTTCAATTGATCAGTGAGAGCCAGCATGGATTTGTGAAAGGTAGGTCATGCCTGACGAACCTGATGGAATTTTTTGAGCAGGTGACTAAAGTAGTGGACAGGGGAATGTCTATGGATGTTATTTATATGGACTTCCAGAAGGCATTTGATAAAGTCTCACATAAGAGACTGTTAACTAAAGTTGAAGCTCATGGGATTGAAGGTAAATTATTGACCTGGTTAGGAAATTGGCTGAGCGGCAGGAGACAGGCAGTAGGGATAATGGGCAGGTACTCAAATTGGCAGGATGTGACTAGTGGTGTCCCGCAGGGATCTGTGTTGGGGCCTCAACTATTCAGAGTCATAGAGTTATACAGCACGGATAGAGGCCCTTCGGCCCATCGTGTCCGCGCCGGCCATCAAGCCCTGTCTAATCTAATCCCATATTCCAGCATTTGGTCCGTAGCCTTGTATGCTATGGCATTTCAAGTGCTCATCCAAATGCTTCTTGAATGTTGTGAGGGTTCCTGCCTCCACAACCCTTTCAGGCAGTGAGTTCCAGACTCCAACCACCCTCTGGGTGAAAAAGTTCTTTCTCAAATCCCTTCTAAACCTCCCGCCCTTTACCTTGAATCTATGCCCCCTTGTTATAGACCCCTCTACTAAGGGAAAAAGCTCCTTTAGTATCCATCCTATCTATGCCCCTCATAATTTTGTACACCTCAATCATGTCCCCCCCCCTCAGCCTCCTCTGCTCCAAGGAAAACAAACCCAATCTGCCCAGTCTCTCTTCATAGCTGAAGCACTCCAGCCTGGGTAACATTCTGGTGAATCTCCTCTGCACCCTCTCCAAAGCTATCACATCCTTCCTGTAGTGTGGCGACCAGAACTGCACACAGTATTCCAGATGTGGCCTAACCAGTGTTTTATACAGCTCCATCATAACCTCCTTGCTCTTATATTCTATGCCTCGGCTAATGAATGCAAGCATCCCATATGCCTTTTTTACCACCTTATCCACCTGTTCCGCCGCCTTCAGGGATCTGTGTACATGCACACCAAGATCCCTCTGACCCTCCGTCTTGCCTAGGGTCTTACCATTCATTGTGTATTCCCTTGCCTTGTTAGTCCCTCCAAAGTGCATCACCTCGCACTTTTCCGGATTAAATTCCATTTGCCACTGTTCCGCCCATCTGACCAACCCATCTATATCGTCCTGCAGACTGAGGCTACCCTCCTCGCTATTTACCACTCTACCAATTTTTGTATCATCCGCGAACTTACTGATCATACCTTTTACATTCATATCCAAGTCGTTAATGTAGACCACAAACAGCAAGGGACCCAGCACCGATCGCTGTGGTATCCCACTGGCCACAGGCTTCCAGTCACAAAAACAACCTTCGACCATCACCCTCTGCCTTCTGCCACTGAGCCAGTTTTGTATCCAATGTGCCAAGGCACCCTGGATTCCATGGGCTCTTACCTTCTTGACCAGTCTCCTGTGCGGGACTTTATCGAAGGCCTTACTGAAATCCATGTATACTACATCCACTGCGTTACCCTCATCCACACACCTAGTCACCCCCTCAAAAAATGCAATCAAATTAGTCAGACACGATCTTCCCTTGACAAAGCCATGTTGGCTAACCCTGATTAATCCTTGCCTCTCCAAGTGGAGACTAATTTTGTCCCTCAGAATTTTTTCCAATAATTTTCCTACCACTGATGTTAGGCTCACTGGCCTGTAGTTTCCCGGTTTTTCCCTACTCCCTTTCTTGAATAATGGTACTACATTAGCGGTTCTCCAGTCCTCTGGCACATCCCCTGTGGCCAGAGAGGTTCTGAATATATGTGTTAGAGCCCCCGCAATCTCCTCCTTTGCCTCACACAGCAGCCTGGGATACATTTCGTCCGGACCTGGGGATTTATCCATTTTTAGACCTGCTAAAACCGCCAATACCTCCTCCCTCTCGATGTTAAAATGTTCGAGTATATCACAGTCCCCCTGCCCTAATTTTATGTCTGCATCGTCCTTCTCCATAGTGAAAACAGATGCAAAAAATTCATTTAGAACCCCACCTACATCTTCCAGCTCCACACACAGATTGCCACTTTTGTCCCTAATGGGCCCTATTTTTTCCCTAGTTATCCTCTTACCCTTAATATACTTATAAAACATCTTAGGATTCTCCTTTATTTTGCTCGCCAGTGTTATTTCATGGCCCCTCTTTGATCTCCTAATTTCTTTTTTAAGTATCCCCCTGCACTTTTTGTACTCCTCTCGGGCTTCCTCCGTCTTTAGCATTTTGTATCTGCCAAAAGCCCTCCTTTTTTTCCTGATCCATTCTCGTATATCCCCTGACATCCAAGGTTCCCTGGGGTTTTTGGAACCACCCTTGACCTTTACGGGAACATGCTGCCATTGTATGATCTCAATCTCCCTTCTGAAAGTATTTATTAACGATTTAGATGATAGGATAGAAAGCCACATATCCAAGTTTACCGATGACACAAAGATAGGTGGCATTGTAAGCAGTGCATACAGAAGCATAAAATTACAAAGGGATATTGATAGATTAATTGAATGGGCAAAACTGTGGCAAATGGATTTCAATGTAAGCAAGTGTGAGGTCATCCACTTTAGACCTAAAAAGGATAGAACAAGGTTACTTTCTAAATGGTGAAAGGCTAAAAACAGTGGAGGTCCAAAGAGACTTGGAGGTCGAGGTACATAGATCATTAAAATGTCAGGGACAGGTACAGAAAATAATCAAAAAGGCTAATGGAATGCTGACCTTTATATCTAGAATACAAGGGGGTAGAAGTTATGCTGCAGCTATACAAAGCCCTGGGTAGACCACACCTGGAGTACTGTGAGCAGTTCTGGGCACCACACCTTAGGAAGGATATTTTGGCCTTGGAGGGAGTGCAGCGTAGGTTTACCAGAATTATACCCGGACTTCAAGGGTTAAGTTACGAGGAGAGATTACACAAATTAGGATTGTATTCCCTAGAAGTTAGAAGGTTAAGGGGTGATCTGATCAAAGTTTTCAGGATATTAAGGGGAACTGATAGGGTCGATAGAGAGAAACTATTTCCGCTGGTCGGGGAGTCTAGGACTAGGGGCATAGTCTAAAAATTAGAGCCAGACCTTTCAGGAGTGAAATTAGGAAACACTTCTACACACAAAGGGTGGTAGAAGTTTGGAACTCTCTTCTACAAATGGTAATGGATGCTAGATCAATTGTTAATTTTAAATCTGAGATTGATAGAGGTTTGTTAACCAAAAGTATTAAGGGATATGGGGCAAAGGCGGGTACGTGGAGTTAGGTAACAGATCACCCATGATCTTATTGAAAGGCGGAAGAGGCTCGAGGGGCCGAATAGCCTCCTTCTGTTCCTTGGTGGGGCTGAATGACCTCCTCCTGTTCCTATGTTGCTGTGTGGGGCTGAATGGCCTCCTCCTGTTCCTATAAGGGGCTGAATGGCCTCCTCCTGTTCCTATAAGGGGCTGAATGGCCTCCTCCTGTTCCTATGAGGGGCTGAATGGCCTCCTGTTCCTATGAGGGGCTGAATGGCCTCCTCCTGTTCCTATGAGGGGCTGAATGGCCTCCTCCTGTTGCTATGAGGGGCTGAATGGCCTCCTCCTGTTCCTATAAGGGGCTGAATGGCCTCCTCCTGTTCCTATAAGGAGCTGATAGGAACAGAAGGAGGCCAATTAGCCCCTCATAGGAACAGAAGGAGGCCAATGAGGGGCTGAATGGCCTCCTTCTGTTCCTATAAGGAGCTGAATGGCCTCCTCCTGTTCCTATAAGGGGCTGAATGGCCTCCTCCTGTTCCTATAAGGGGCTGAATGGCCTCCTCCTGTTCCTGTGTGGGGCTGAATGGCCTCCTCCTGTTCCTATGTTGCTGTGTGGAGCTGAATGACCTCCTCCTGTTCCTGTGTGGGGCTGAATGGCCTCCTCCTGTTCCTATGTTGCCATGAGGGGCTGAATGGCCTCCTCCTGTTCCTATGTTGCTATGAGGGGCTGAATGGCCTCCTCCTGTTCCTATGAGGGGCTGACTGGCCTCCTCCTGTTCCTATGTTGCTATGAGGGGCCGAATGGCCTCCTCCTGTTCCTACGAGGGGCTGAATGACCTCCTCCTGTTCCTATGTGGAGCTGAATGGCCTCCTGTTCATATGAGGGGCTAAGTTTCAAAAGTACTATTTTTCATTTTTTTGCCAGGTCATCTGCATGCTAATATTTTAACATAACGAAGAAACAAAATCGACAGTAACATCTTCTCCAGGACCAGTACCCGTGTGAACATCAGCCCCTCAGTTCCGATTAATACCTTTGCTCTTTGAAGTGACTGAGCTAAAGTGGATTCCCCACATTGTCAGATTTCCAGTACTTGTATTTTTTACACCAGCAAGGACATGGTCGCTGCCAATAGCAGTTACTTCACAGGAGAAAGAACACAGGGAACGGAAAGCTGTCCTCCAATGGGCTTCAGGAACAGAAAAGGATACTGAAGCACCGGAGATAGTGCAGAAAAGATGTACATGATGTCACCAGAATGGGAGGATGCAACTATTGGGAAAAGAGGAGATCTGATGAGATCTTCAAAATGATGAAGTGGTTTGAAGGGGTGAGTGTGGAGGAACAAGGGGGGATGAATATAAGATGGTCACTAACAGATCAAATAAAGAATTTAGGTACAATTTCTTTACACAGAGAGTGGTGAGAATGTGGGGCTCACTGCCACAGGGAGCGGTTGAAGCGGGACACTGTGCTTGTGCAAACTTTCTAGCATGAAATCTGTGTCGCAACAGGACGGAGAAAGAGGGGATCGCCCCCCCCCCCCCCCCGGGGAGAGCGAGAGGGGATCGTCCCCCCCCCCCCCCCCGGGGAGAGGGAGAGGGGATCGTCCCCCCCCCAGGGGAGAGGGAGAGGGGATCGTCCCCCCCCCAGGGGAGAGGGAGAGGGGATCGTCCTCCCCCCCGAGGGAGAGGGGATCGTGTCCCCCCCCCCCCCCCCGGGGAGAGGGAGAGGGGATCGTTCCCCCCCCCCCCCGGGGAGAGGGAGAGGGAGGGGGGATCGTCGTCCCCCCCGGGGAGAGGGAGGGGGGATCGTTCCCCCCCCCCCCCGGGGAGAGGGAGGGGGGATCGTCCCCCCCGGGACTGGGGAGTTTCTGCTGTTTCCAAAAGACTTTGGACATTGAATTCTTAGATTTAATTCGGGCAATTTATTAAAGCTATTAAGAAATGCTGTTTGCCATTGTGAACTACTCAGACAGCTAGCTGTGAGTAGCAATACCCGTGATTGTGGTTTCTTTGCTAATGGTTAGAAGAGAAGAAAGTTGATTTAGAGAATAGATTCCTTTCAGTCACTTGCCTGTTTATTGCTGTTGAATATTCAGTTAATAAAATCTGCATTACATAAACTTGGAAGCTGTGCAAACAGAGAACTTCTGAGAATTTTATGAAATCATTTTTGTTTGTTTGTAGAAATGTGATGATGAAAGACTGTGCCAGCCAGCACTCACTGAACTGCTGGAGTGCCCCTGATCACAGGGAGTGTACATCAGGACGGTGCGCACCTCCTGACCCACAACTTTCACCCAGTCACTTTAAGTCGTCAAAAATTCACTTAACTGCTTGAAGTCAGGAACATAGACAGGACGTGGCCAATGATGGAGAAACTGGGGACCCGACGGCATTACAATATCTGATAGGCTGATGCAGAAGCACGAGCCGGGGGGGGGGGGCGGCGGGTGGACAGTCCTCTCCTTTTAGACTCCCCCTCCCCGACAAGGCTGTTAGACCCTCCTGCCAAATGTTCTCAAACATCCTCGGCAATCGTCTTGGACCCCCACCTCCCCACCCACTCCCAGATCCCAGGAGCTAAGCCACAATGGTGTAGTGCAGGGAGGCTTAAATCATTGCACTGGAACTGCATGCGAGCGAGGACGGGATCTGCTGCACGGTTGGATTGTAGGGGCTTGTACATTAAAGGTTTTGCCACCCGATAATTTCAGTGTGGTACAAAGTCATCTGCTCAATTCTAAAGCCCCGGTCAGCTTACGGTTTCCAGTCTGGTTATTTTTAATAAAGGGGTCAGCCTCGGCTCAGTTGATAGCACCATCGCCTCAGAGTCAGAAGTTTGCGGGTTCGAGTTTCACTCCAGAGATCTGAGCCCATAATCTAGGCTGATACTTCAGTGCAGTGCTGAGGGAGTGCGGCACTGTCAGAGGTGCCTTCCAGATGAGACGTTAAACCGAGGCCCCGTCTGCTCTCTCAGGTGGACGTTAAAAATCCTATGGCACTATTGGAGGAGCAGGGGAGTTCTCCCCAGCATCCTGGCCAATATTTATCCCCCAACCAACGTCACTAAAACAGATGCTCGTCATTTATTTCATTGCTGTTTGCGGGACCTTGCTGTGCACAAAATTAGCTTCTGCGTTTTCCTATATTACAAGTGACTATACTTCAAAAGTACATAATTGGCTGGAAAGGCCTGAGGTCGTGAAAGGTGCTGATTTTTGGATATTAAGGGAATCGAGGGATATGGGGATAGTGCAGGAAAGTGGAGATGAGGTAGAAGATCAGCCATGATCTTATTGAATAGCGGAGCAGGCTCGAGGGGCCAAATGGCCGACTCCTGCTCCCATTTCTTATGTTCTTATGTGATGAATGCAAGTCATTCAATCTCCACAAGATCACTTCAACCAGTCCAGGTCTGGTGACTGAAAAAGATCAACTTCAAGGGGAGTTTAATTACAACGCACAGTGAATGGTGATCAGTTATGAGGGGTTTTGATGGAGTAGAGAGGGAGAAACTGTTTCCACTGGCAGGAGAGTCGGTAACCAGAGGACACAGATTTAAGATCATTGCCAAAATTCCGGCCCGGGGGGGGGGGGGGGGGTGAGCAGTTTTTTTTACGCAGTATGTTATGACCTGAAATACACGGCCTGAAAGGGTGGTGGAAGCAGATTCAATAGTAACTTTCAAAAAAAGGGAATTCAATATATACTTGAAAAGGAGAAATGCGCAGGGCTATGGGGAAAGAGCTATTTGGACAGCTCTTTCAAAGAGCCGGCACAGCCACGATGGACTAAATGTCCTCCTTCTGTGCTGTCTGATTCTATGAATAGCAAAGATCCCCGAAACAGTACCGGAGCACCCAACATTTACAGCATGAAGCTGAGTGGGAGCCCGAGCAGTGGGGGGGGGGAGCCCAGACTATATATTCGCCGAAAAAAAATTCAAGGAGTGACGTCACAGGTCAGCAGGTAAGTGATTGGTTGGTGAGTATTACATTTGTCTTTTTCTCTCTACGTTGGATCAGTGGGTTAGTTCTTAGTCTATTAAATAAAGGCATGGCAGGGCAGCTCAGTGCTGTGGAGTGCACATCTTGTGCCACGTGGGAAGTTCTGGACGCTTCGCGTAGCCTGGACGACCACATGTGCAGGAGGTGTCGCCAGTTACAGCAGTTCGAGCTCCGGGTTTCGGAGCTTGAGCAGCGGCTGGAGTCACTGCGGTGCGTCTGCGAGGCTGAGAGTTACGTGGATAGCATGTTTCAGGAGGTGGTCACCCCGCAGCTTGAGTATGCAGGCAGAGAGGGAATGGGTGAGCGCCAGACAGCAGAGGAGGACCAGGCACGTAATGCAGGAGTCCCGAGTGCATCTCGCTCTCCAACCAGTATTCTGTTCTGAATACTGGTGAGGGCGATGGCCCCTCAGGGGAGTGCAACCAGAGACAAGTCCACGGCACCATGGGTGGCGCAGTTGCACAGGTGGGGAGGAGGAAGAGTGGAAGAACAATAGTGGTCGGGGATTTGATAGTTAGGGGAGCAGACGGGCGTTTCTGCGGCCGCAGACGTCACTCCAGGATGGTATGTTGCCTCCCTGGTTCCAGGGTCAAGGATGTCACTGAGCGGCTGCAGGACACTGAGATGGGAGGGTGAACAGCCAGAGGTCGTTGTCCATATCGGTACCAACGACATAGGCAGAAAGAGGGTTGAGGTCCTGCAGGTAGAGTTTAGGGAGCTAGGAGATTAAAAAGCAGGACCTCAAAAGTTAGTAATCTTCGGATTACTCTCGGTGCCACATGCTAGTGAGTACAGGAGTACGAGGATAGAACAGATGAATGCGTGGCTGGAGAGATGATGCAGGAGGGAGGGCTTTAGATTCCGGAGTCATGTACGGACCGGGGTCAAGCAAGGCTGTGTCATCGCACCAACGCTCTCTTCATCTTCCTGGCTGCAATGCTCCATCTCACCCTCAGTAAGCTCCCTGCTGGAGTGGAGCTAATTTACAGAACAAACGGGAAACTGTTCAACCTCCGTCGCCTTCAGTCCAGATCCAAGGTCGTCCCATCCTCTGTCATCGAATTACAGTATGCAGACGATGCTTGCGTCTGCGCACACTCGGAGATCGAACTCCAAACCATCGTCAACACCTTCACTGAAGCGTACGAGAGCATGGGCCTTACACTAAACATCCGTAAGACAAAGGTCCTCTACCAACCTGCCCCCGCCACACAGTACTTCCCCCCCCCCCCCCCCCACCCCCCCGATTATCAAAATCCATGACAAGGCCTTGGACAACATGCACCACTTTCCATACCTCGGGAGTCTACTGTCAACAAGGGCAGATGTCGATGACGAAGTCCAACACCGCCTTCAGTGTGCCAGTGCTGCAGGTGGGCAGAGGAAACGCTTCAAGGACACCCTCAAAGCCTCCTTGAAAAAGTGCAACATCCCCACCGACACCTGGGAATTCCTGGCCCAAGACTGCACAAAGTGGAGAAGCATCCGGGAAGGCGCCGAACACCTCTAGTCTCTTTGCCGGGAGCAAGCGGAAGCCAAGCGCAAGGAGTGCACGTCAACCCAAGCACCCCACCTACCCGCCCCTTCAACCACCGTCTGCCCCACCTGTGACAGAGACTGTAGGTCCCGCATTGGACTCATTAGTCACCCGAGAACTGCTTTCTTTGAGATAAACAACCTGGGTATTGGAATACAGAGTAGAATTTCTAAATTTGCCTATGACACCAAACTTGGGGGTGTGGCAAACAGTGATGATGATATCAATCGACTGCAACAGGACATAGAAAGGCTAGCAGAATGGGCAGACAAGTGACAGATGGAATTTGATACAGAGAAGTGTGAGGTGATGCATTTTGGCAGAAGGAACAGGGAGAGGCAATATACACTTAATGGCGCAGTTTTAAAGAGTGTGCAGGGACTGAGGGACATGGGAGTTAATGTGCATATGTCTCTGAAGGTGGCAGGACATATTGAGAGAGTGGTTAACAAAGCATATGGGATCTTGGGCTTCATAAATAGAGGTATTGAGTACAAAAGTAGAGAAGTTATGCTGAATCTTTATAAAGCACTGGTTAGGCCACAACTGGAGTATTGCGTCCAATTCTGGTCACCACACTTTAGGAAAGATGTGAAGGCCCTTGAGAGGGTGCAGTGGAGATTTACCAGAATGGTTCCGGGGATGGGGGAATCTTAGCTACAAGGACAGGTTGGAGAAGCTGGATTTGTTTTCATTAGAGCAAAGGAGGTTGAGGGGTGATTTGATAGAGGTGTACAAGATTATGATGGGTTTGGATAGGCTAGACGGGGAAAGGCTGTTCCCACTAGTTGATGGTACAAGGACTAGGGGACACAGATTTAAGGTTTTGGGCAAGAGATACACGGGGGATGTGAGGAAAATCTTTTTTATGCAGCGAGTGGTGAGGACCTGGAACTCGCTGCTGACGGAAGTGGTGGAGGCAGAAACACTCAATGTTTTCAAGGGGAGACTGGATAGGCACTTGAGGGAAATAAACTTGCAGGGCTATGGGGATAGAGCGGGGGAATGGGACTGACTGGATTGCTCTACAGAGAGCTGGCATGGACTCGACGGGCCGAATGGCCTCCTTCTGTGCCGTATGACTCTATGACTCATAGAATTACAAACCTGGTTTATGCCAAGTTCACTGATCTTAGCCAGGGTATCAATGCGGGTGGCTAAAAATTGCATCTAAGTGCCCTGATCTAGAAAATGGGCAAAAAAATCAGCCAGGTGCCCGGTCGATGATATTCATTGTCTAGGGCTAGACATTTACATGAGGAAGAGGGTGAGCTATGGAACTCTATTCCAGCATGACAGTTCCTTCAGGAGAGAATGCAAGTGGGAAATGGAAAGACAGAAAGAACGTATCTATATAGTGCCTCTCCGGACGTCCCAAAGTGTTTCACAGCCAAGGCGGGGGTTATGAGGGGGTTATGAGCCACTCACTGAGCCCAGGGAACACCATGTGTTTCAAGGGTTATATCTATACACAATATATACTCCTGTTTGTTTAAAGGTTCTACAATAAGCACGGACTCAAAGGCAGTGTCATTTCATCAAGTAACCTTAAGATTAAATTGCATTCACCATCAGATCAGTTGAGACTAATTTGGAAATAAGCAAAACAGACAAAGTTTAAATAAATAAAGATTATAATTATTTCACAGATTTTACAGTTCATTCATAACTTATGAATTGTCAAACTTCAACAACAATTTCAACAAACCTAAATTTTAAAAATAATTTTGGATACAAAGAAAAGTTAATGGTTTGATTTCCATATCACAGAAAGACAGACACAGACAAACATACATTCAAATTCAACAAATTATTTCCATTAGTCAGTACGCATCCCAAATATAACTACACCTCGGCAAATGGGTGCTTTTTATCTCTGCTGGAGCTTTTCAGAGTTTGGTTTGGTTGCAGCTGTGAAAAATGGAACACAGTAACCTAACGATCTCAGTGCGGGATTCATTCTCCAAACTAAGATGGGACACAGTAACCTAACGATCTGAGTGCGGGATTCATTCTCCAAACTAAGATGGGACACAGTAACCTAACGATCTCAGTGCGGGATTCATTCTCCAAACTAAGATGGGACACAGTAACCTAACGATCTGAGTGCGGGATTCATTCAGCTTCATAGCAACACTGCACAGGTTACGGAGGGTCTGCTTTCGGCATCACAACATTGCTACCACTTTATAAAAGCACCTTTTTAAGTATTAACTTCTGTAAAGATTACCCATCAGGGAGGTGCTTAGGTTTTTGATTGATCTGAAATATTTGCTCCTTGATCTGGAGTGATGCAGCCTGGATCACTCAAATCAGGCCATCTGTGACCCTATAAGGACATGAGCTTGATGTTTATGCAAGTTTTTTTTTAAAAAGCATCCCGGCCTTAAAAAGGTATCGAGTTACAGATTACAAAATCATTTACCCAAAGAACTCAAGAGCTGGAACTGGTTCTGACCAATTGTATAGTGTCTGGAGACCCAGTGTGAAGTGGGTCTTGAAATCTGTGCCATCAGAAGCTCCCCCCCCCCCCCCCCTGAACTTAAGGAAACAAACAGAATATTGATTCCCAGGCTTAAATTCAGTTATTGTTTGGTGGGGTGTGGGGGGAAGGAATAGGAAAGTGCAAAGAAAAGAAAATGAGAATCAAGTGATTGGTCCCAAAACCAGGTGGCTTTTATGGGTGATATCTGAAAGATCGACAGCAAACATACAAGTACTTAAACTATAATGTCACTTTAAAAAAACATTAATCTCTAAGGTAGGAGCAATTTGCTTCGGATTGTTATGTTAATGCATTCTAATTAAGGCCACCTTATAGGAGTTAGGTCACAGATCAGCCACGATTTCATTGGATAGGTGAAACAGGTTCGAGGGGCTGAATGGCCTCCCCCTGTTCCTGTGTTAGATTAGGAACAGGCTCGAGGGGCTGAATGGCCTCCCCCTGTTCCTGTGTTAGATTAGGAACAGGCTCAAGGGACTGAATGGCCTCCCCCTGTTCCTGTGTTAGACTAGGAACAGGCTCAAGGGGCTGAATGGCCTTCCCCCGTTCCCGTGTTAGACTAGGAACAGGCTCGAGGGGCTGAATGGATTTCCCCCTGTTCCACCGATGGCTTAGAAACAAGAGTTCAATTTTTGGACAGAGAATAGCCAAAGTTAAATGCTCAATGATGTAATTTGTGGAACTGTCACAAATGAGTTACAAGTTATATTGCAACACAATGGATATATTTAGGACACCAAACAAAATACAATAAACTTCCTTTAACATAAAACCAAAAATGTTGATACACAGTTTTGCCAGCTTCTGTAAAAAGGAAAGCCAGATTAACATTTGTCAGAATTGGAGAGCGAGAGCCCCTTAAAGTGTCAGCTTGAGTCAATTGGTAGTGCTCATCTCAGATAGAAGGTTGTGGGTTCAAGCCCCATTCTAGGACTTGGATACATAACCTAGACCAACTCTTCAGTGCAGTACTGTCTTTCAAATAAGATGAAAAATCATTCTGTTTTGGGTGGATGCAAAAGATCTCGTGGTAGTATTTAGGATCAGTGTTCTCCTGGGTTCCCGGCTAATAGGCACCTGCAGCCACCACCAAAAACTGATTAACTGGTCACTCCTGCATTTTCCATTAGTGGGTCCTTATTGTGCCAAAATGCTGCTGCATTAATAGGGCTGAACAAAAGAAAGGGATCAAGTGGAAGTATCCAGAATTTAAGGGGTTAAGTGGCCAGCAAACAGGGTTCTGAACAGGTGTAAAGAGGTGAAAATGGTGAATGGTATTTAAAGGTCTCAGGTTTGTAAAGAAAGACCACAAAAGTCATGGAAAATGCTCAGGAAACAGATGGCCATTTTAACCCTCTCCGACAGGAAGTCAACACTCAAAGTCCTTTCATTGGTTACACCTGCCTCATTGTGTTCTGCTCAGCCCCAAGGGACTCGGAGGGAATGGCCGATCTGGTCTTTGGTTTTCCTACCATTGGAAATGGTTTACATTACCTGGTCTATTCCTTTTATCACTTTGAACACCAGCATCAAATCCCCCCTCATCTGTACCCTTGGAAAAGGCTCTCCGTGTTCATGTTTGAGGAAAGGTCTACATCTGAAACATTAACCTGTCTTTTCACTTCACAGATGCTGACTATTACCAGCATTTTATTTCAGATTCCCAGTGTTTCGTTTGACTTCTAAACTCCCATTAGCCCCATTTGCTGTTGGGACTTTCTGGCAGGGGCCAGTCATTGGTATTCCAACACCTGTTCAGTTCCTGCCCCCTCATCAAACTGCACTGAACAATACCAGAGAATGAATGGAGGATCACGGCAATTTCTGGCAGACACTTAAAACAGAAATCTCTAATGGGAAGCTGACCTTTACTGTCTCTTAAAGAGGCCTACAAATCATTCAAGGCAAACAGTAGCAATGACAAATAGCTATAGGCCAAAGCTACATCCAGATAAAAATAGCATCCTTACTAAACTGGAGAATACAAATATCAAACTCAACTTATAAGTCAATCCAAAGGCCACAGTTGCTTCAAACTGAATCAGGAGAGAGAGAAAAGAGAGAGCGCGAGACATAGAGAGAATGAAGTAAAGAGGGGTCGCGTGTAAGTCGAAGTACAAGGTAATGAGAAAGCAAAAAGAGTAAAAAGTGAGAAGAAAGGATCATTTTGGGGTATATTTGGATGATTTGAGGGTATATTTGGTTGTGATGTTATTTCTTGCTTTAATATGAATCCAAATGCACCATAGATCAGGGAAATTTTTTCCAGCAAAGTTTTGTAACTTACTGTATCCCTTGTTCAGTTCTGACAATTACCTTTCTTAATTTTCATGTTTTTTAGACTATTTTCTAGTCAAGTCAGATTGCTGTGTTGCTCAGTGTCTTACCAGTTCTTCTCGTCTGCAAAATTACCGTATTAACAAAAGGATGAGGTTCTTGTTTTCTAAAAATAACCCGTGTACGGTTATAGACATTGATCAGAGAAGTTACCTTCTATATATGGAGTCCGAGGGTTTGAGGTTGGTATCTGGACAGGTGGCACTGTCCTTCGCACATGTGTATCTAATTCACCGGCAACTGGCCATTATTCTTATATGCAAATGAAGCAATAAAATATTTTCTGTCAAATATAATCCTTCCCTTGGGTGGAATTTTCAATGAAAACTCCTGTGAAGGTCATTCAATTGAACAGATCGCTTCTACAACTCCGCTGAATCAGGTGCACGCTTGAAATATCTCCACCTTTTAAAAGGCACTAGATACCAAAAAGAATGGGATTCATTCTGCTCTCTGGTTTACTGTTGCAGTTTGTCTAGTTTCTTTAAAATAAAATTTGTTTTCCTCTCCCCCACGTCCCAGGGTTTACTGCCCTAATGTACAAGCATTCCAGCTAGTAGCTCTACGAATACAGTAAATGTTTTGCATTGTCAGCTGGAACTTAATACGGTTCTTCTTCTCCTTGTTGATCTCTAACTTGTTGATCTCTGGCTTCCTGCAGGGAATTAGGGTTGGACAGGCGGAGCTACAATGCTGTCTGTGCCCTGCACTCACTGGCTTCACAGTTGGAATTGTGGGAAAGAGGCATTACCCCACGTAGTTTTCCTTTTTTTTTAAATTAAAAATAAAAGCTTCACTGTTAAATTCTGTTGCAACTGACAGTGGAAACCCTAGCATGCTGGCTGAGCTCAGTAAACCCGAGTTAGGGGCCATGTAGAGGAGGCTGAACTCAGTAAACCCGAGTTAGGGGCCATGTAGAGGAGGCTGAACTCAGTAAACCCGAGTTAGAGGCCATGTAGAGCAGGCTGAACTCAGTAAACCCGAGTTAGGGGCCATGTAGAGCAGGCGGAGCTCAGTAAACCCGAGTTGGGGCCATGTAGAGCAGGCGGAGCTCAGTAAACCCGAGTTAGTGGCCATGTAGAGCAGGCTGAACTCAGTAAACCCGAGTTAGGGGCCATGTAGAGCAGGCGGAGCTCAGTAAACCCGAGTTAGGGGCCATGTAGAGCAGGCGGAGCTCAGTAAACCCGAGTTAGTGGCCATGTAGAGCAGGCGGAGCTCAGTAAACCCGAGTTAGTGGCCATGTAGAGCAGGCGGAGCTCAGTAAACCCGAGTTAGTGGCCATGTAGAGCAGGCGGTCTGCCAGCAGATCAGTGAGTGCCATGAGCAGCTGAAATTGCTATTTAAACCTTGGGATTAACACATGGTGTACAAGGTTATAAACAGGTCTACGCAGACCCTTCAGATCTCTCTGCTTTTAAACAAACTACAGAGAAATGTTTAAATGTGCACAAATTAATTTGTTGAACTTGTAACTATTACAAAACAAGATGAGGGGCCAATTTGAATCAGAGTGAGGATCATTGGCTTCTGACCACAGCCGATTGCTGGACTACCCACACCAACCCTGGGCTCAGGACACATTAGTAGCCTGTTTATTTTAGGAAGTTGTAAAGCCTACTAATTAGATTTGCCTTTGTGTCGCTGTCCTGCTGGCGAAGGAATGGGTTGAAGTTTCGATTAACCATGCCTTTGTATTTATGACAGGTGAGGAAGAAAAAAATGAGTTAAAAACAAGCAGTTCCTGTAGCACATACTTGGCAAATGTTGGCCTTTTGTAACCTTCTCTTATGAAGACAGATTTGCCAGTGCTTCAATAGACTTTATACACAGGCCATTTTGGATTTCCCAGGCAAAACTCTGCCTCCAGAAAAGGGAAACCTGGGTGCAAATGTCAGCAACACAGGGATTTGAATCGGCTTCCTAGTTGGGAGGCCAATGCGCGTGTCTTTTAGCTACCAACTCTCCCTCATTTATGCAGCTCCAGTTGCACACAAACACTCAAAGCAAATCTTGGCTACATGCTCGAGATCAAAGTATAACTGCAAAAGCCTCAGTCTTAAAGCAGCACAAAACTCTGGAAAATCAAACAAAAAAGAAACTACAGTCTAAATTCTTCACTGATAAAGATAATGGACACACGACCACAGCCATCCAAGTCTGTTTCCACATCAGCTATACTATGGACATCTAAATCAGTGTGGTGCAAGGATTTATACAGGGCAGCTTGCTTCATGCCAGTCCCACTGATGTTGTAGACAAAGTCCATTGCCCTGCACCAGGCTTAAGCCAGATTCTCAAGCAAGGAGCTTTGATAAAAAAGCATGTCCTTGTGAGGTAGACTCTTCCTTAAGGGGACCCAATGGTAGGCTGGTGTAGGCAGGGTCCTCCCTCAATCCAGCCCTTTCTCCCTTTGCCACAAAAGGCTCAAAGGCTGCTCCTAAGCTTTGCAAATGGGCGAGAGCTCTCTTTCATTGCACGCCTAGGAGTTCTGAACCATGCAGATAAAATTTAATGCAGAGAAGTGCATTTTGAGAGGAAGATGAGGAGAGGCAATAGGAACTAAATTGTACAATTTTAAAGGGGGTGCAGGAACAGAGAGACCTGGGGGTTCACACACACAATCACTGAAGGTGGCAGGACAAGTTGATAAGGTTGTTAAAAATGTATAGGGGATCCTATAAATAGAGGCATAGAGTACAAAAGCAAGGAAGTTATACTAAACCTTTATAAAAACACTGGTTAGGCCTCAATTGGAGTATTGTGTTCAATTCTGGGCACCACACTTTAGGAAGGATATCAAAACCTTGGAGAGAGTGCAGAGGAGATTCACCAGAATGGTATCTGGGATAAAGGACTTCAATTATGTGGAGAGACTGGAGAAGCTGTGGTTGTTCTCCTTAGAGCAGAGAAGGTTAAGGGGAGATTTAATAGAGGTGTGCAAAATAATGAGGGGTTTTGACAGAGTAAATAAGGAGAAACTGTTTCCACTGGTAGGAGGGTCGGCAAGCAAAGGACACAGATTTAAGACAATTGACAAAAAATCCAGGGTGGGAAATGAGGAAGAAAATGTTTAACGCAGCAAGTTATGATGATCTGGAATGCAGTAACTTTTAAAAGTGAATTGGATAAATACTTGCCAAGGAAAAATTTGCAGGGCTATAGGGAAAGAGCGGGAAAGTGGGACTAATTGGAGAGCTCATTCAAAGAGGTGCTACAGGTACAATGGGCCGAATGGCCTCCTTCTGTGCTGTAAGATTCTATGAACCCACAAGCTGAATGTGCATGGAGACTTGGGAGTAAAGTGCCCTTCCCCCTGCTGAGCGTGGACTGCATCCCAGTTGGTGGGATCCAACCAAGACCCCTCCCAGGCACAGATGTGAAGTGTGACAATTGCAACAGATGCTCCTTGTATGTCAATCAATTCGCTGATTGCCTTTCTTGGGTCGCACATGTTCAAATACTGCACTAGGGAGCGACCACCACCCTCTCTCACTGGATAGCCCATTCTTCATGATGGTGGGTAAAGGACGCCAACACCACCCTGTAAAATTATATTATGGGTTAAAAAAAATGAACTGTACCACGTAGTTTAGTTACAAAATTTGAGCTCTCTTTGAAGATCAAGGTACGCTCTAAAGGTTTCAGTGCAGTGTTCCCATAATGCAGTGAGGATAGTCTTCCTTATTTTGTGCCATCACAGATTACATAAACTAAACAAAGCAGAATTAAGTTTGTCTTTGTATTTTTAAACTTGAAGACTACAACAGAACCAAACCTGAAAAACACCTGTACAAATCCATGTACATAGTACATGGGCCAACTATATACAAACACATTATATACAGAGAATCACAGGCATATTGCTGCAGCAATACCTATGGCTCGGAATTCAAACAGCAGTAACTTTCTTCCTCCCCAAAAAGCAATCTGAAGCAGAGTTCTAACTCGGGTCCTGCTCAAATGGAGGACACAGAAATACGTGAAACAGCAGCAGTGCCAGTGAAGGAGATCAGGGCCTGTCTGCTTCTCTCTCTCTCTAGCTTTGACCTTGGAATTTATCCCATTGGACCAAAACGGTTCTAAATTTTCATAATAGGACAATTATTTTAAGTGTTCTTTTCCCCATGGAGTTTTTTTTTATATAAAGTAAAATGTTTTCTTTTGCATTTCTTGATCTTCCCATGCCGAGCATTACTTGCAGCTGAGGGGCAGACAACCCAATTAAGGCGGAAATATGCTTGTAACATGTTGAACCAACACTGCAAACTCAGACTTTGCCCCTCTCTCACAAGTAGGGTGAAAGACCAATATAATCTGGGACAAGCCCTCCTCCTCCCAACTTGCTGTAACGCACTCCTTAAAAAGACTGCTGCAGCAACTGAAACAAGTCCAAGTACAGCCAGTGCCCCTTTGCTCTCTCTCTCTCTCTCGAGGCTGCAGAGACTCAGCACTACGTGTTCGGATGAATGGAGGCCGTGTCTTACAATGACAGCAGTCCAAAACAAGCAGCAGCTCAATCACAGCTCTAAGATGATGGATCTCGCAAGACTTGGAAAGCCCCGAAATATGACAGGCACCTGAATCAGGGCTTTGGTACAACATCTTCTGAATAGTTACTATCCAGTCACTGTAGTTGGAACAAGTCAAGAGTTGAGATTTGCTTGACTGTTTCTTCCAGTAATGATTCCTTCCTTCCATACCATCAACTACTTCAAATTGCTGGAACTAGAAGCATCATCCACCAGTTTGTTCTACTAAACAACCTCCCCAATACAATGAATATCTTCCCTCATCTAGTTTCTCTATTTTGCCCCAAACTCCATGCTCAGTGCAGTTGTATTTAACTGGTTACACCGACACAAACCAATATGAAGCAGACACTGCTGATTATTGGTAACACAGACCTGGTCACATGGTACCAGCTCATAAGGGGGCATTAGAGACAGGACAAGCTGTACCAGCGAGAGAGAAACAGACAGTCTGATGTCTACGCAGTGAGCAACCAAAGAACAGGCCACGCTCTAATACTGATCTCCAGTAGACGCTTCAAAGGCGAATAGTTGATCATTCCATACCCATGGGAGAGCATGTCTAACTCAGCATACAGCAACACCGACTCCCACATTACATACTCAGTTATCCATTATCCCTGATGTAGGAAAGCATTTGAATACATTCAAGACAGGGTTGGAAGAATTCACAGCCAGTTGAAACTGTAATCATAGCATGAAGAATATAAATATAGGCCACAAAGCTCATCAAGTGGTCTCCATTCATTTTAGATTCTTAAAAAAATGATGGCTGTATGGCCAAACATCCAGCTGTGGAGGAGAGTGTAATGTGACCACATTACCAAGTTTACAAAACTCTCCAAATAAATACCTGGAATAAAACCTGACCAGATGAAGTTTTTAGAATGCGATTGGGTATGGTTTAACCCACCAGCACCATTTCAAATTCTGAATTGACCAGGACAGTCAAATTCTGGTCCAGTTCAGTTCTACAATTTCAGCAAGCAGGCCTCGCACTCCAAAGACCTCTTCTTTTCTCCTCTCTGTACTTTATTCTGCGGAGAAACATGGACGAGGAGCTTCTGGCCTGGTGCAGAAATCGGCATCACAAGTCCAGAATTTTTAAGGTGATGGATCACGTGGAGATCTCTTTCTTTGGGTCATTTTAACCGATTTCACATGAGGTCCATGTGACAATTAAAGGCTCACCGCCCTCTTCTGCCCACTGCTCTGCAGGCTGTTCACAACACGAAGCTTCTGTAGCAACACTTAAACCAATTCTCAACACGCACTCTGACAGTGGTTTAACCCATTGAAATCCAAATAGATTTCCCACAAAACAGTTCTAGAAAATAGCTTTGGATCAGAACAGTCCATGGTACAGAGGCCAAGGTGGCCACTATACGTTATTATTTAACTGGAGGTGTAAATGCAGTAGCAGCCATGCTGATGCACTATGAGGTTTCGGTAAGTGGTCTGTTTCTCAGTACAGTGGGTTAGTAGGCACTGTAATGGCTGCCAGTTCAGATTTGAAAGAGTCCTGTTCTGGAAACAAGTTACATGCTCCAGCAGGCACCTGGTGCAGGAAACCACCTCCTGGCAAAATTGCACTCTACATTGTTTTTAAAATTCAATTGTTCTCTTGTAGAGAAATGAGACTTGATCCCTTCTCAGTCAATTTACAGCCCCTTTCCCATAGAGTCTGCTCCGAACACGGACACTCTCCAGTGGCATTTGGGACAAAGGACATGGCAAAATAGCATGTGCATCCCAAATCATACCTACCTTACTGCATGCTTTACCCAAACCCATGATTTAACTAAAAAAGAGATGCATATTAGCCATTGGTGGTGGGGCATTTAGTAAATTGGGGCTGGTCCAATACAGCAAAGCATTTGTTTGAGAGGAAAAAAAAATACCCACCTTGCTGGCTGGATTTCCAGGAATCACTCGTTACCATTGTTGAAGGAGACCGAATGGCTTTTGTCAGCCTTTAGTGACTGAATGATTACAAGGTGGTGGAGATGTTTGTAAGGGGCTGTTGAACGCGTGGAAACTAATGCAAGGGATAGAGTTTTTAAAAAGTCAAACTATTTTACAGAGACTCTACCGAATGAAAAAAGCAATAAAGAGCAAAGTGTAATTTTTCCAAACCACAGGATTGAATAGATTGATCATTCATCCAATACTTCAACTACTTGGATTCCTTGAAGGTGGTCATCTGCACAGATCAAAAGTCACATCTGACAGGACGCACCAGCAGAGGTTTGTGGCATTCTTGGAGCGGAGATTCAGGGGCGCCACCTGGAGAGGTGTGTCAGCTGGGAGCTCGTGGCCAATGAAGCAAAGGTTTCCTCTTCACTCCTTGCTCTCGGTCACTATGGATAATAGCACTGTGATGTCATCTGGCTTCCCACCTACAAAAGAAGTTGTGTTTTAAATGCTGGATGACTGATGGCAGCAAGTGATCTGGTGGTCAGCGCCTGAAGATTATCGGCTGTCACACTAGAGTTACTCATTTGACTTGACGTTTAATGGAACACCGGCAAACTGGAAAGCTGTGGCTATCTTGGTGCTGGCACGTGCAGCACATTGAGGAATGTCCTGTTCAGAGTAAACAGTTTAAACAGGGGACCCCATCTCAACCAACACAAGCCGGTATGTGGAGCCTGGGTTATAGCCCTGGGACTCGGAACAATAGAATTGAGCCAAAATCTGGCTTGTGTTTCAGAAATTGGAGCACAACAGGCAGGCATTTCAGTCCACAGTGCTGGGTCACTGTCCAATGCACATCAGAGCCACGAAGGCTGATCCTGTTTCCCTGCTCTTTCCCATTATTTAATAGTTTCCTTAGAAGAAAGAGCTCAATATACAAAAATAAGAGAAATTTCAGTACAAAGGAGGACTAGTCAGGCCAGAATAACCTACACAAAGCGAGTTGGCACAACACCGGGCCCAGTCACATGCCACGTGAAGCGGTAAATTTCTCTCCATGTTTACAATAGTTTTTTCTTTCCAGGTATTTAGATTGTTCCAGGTGGAGAGTTAATCTGTGGGCGAGAAGTCAAGCAGGCAATGTGCCCCCCCCACAACTGTCCAATTCCCCCCTCAACTCCACTGTCCACCGCCGATTGCGTGGATAAGATTGGAAACTCTTTAAAATTGGGTGGGGGGGGGGGGGCGGAAAAGAAGAATAAAAATAAGTTATGATCCCCCAGCCGTTACTGCTCAAGCACAAACGCTCGGCATCACCAGGAGACAGCAGAATGGTGCAGAGATAGAAGCAGTTCACAATGTCACAGCTTTTATTATATTGGACAGTCGCCATGTAACACGCCAAAAATAAAAAAACAGAAGTTCTAATTCTAGTTTCTACAGCAGACCACTATAGAGCGAGAGCTGTTGAAGAGTATGGGCCGTAATGCAGGTGACTCCTCCCCTGTAACCCTCATCCGCACAGGCCCAGAGACCTGTGCAGTTTAACAGGTCCTGGCAAATTACAGAAGGAAGGATTATATCTTCATGCAATCCTGGATCAAAAAGCAATAGTTTACCTTGGACATTCAGCCCATTTTCACAGGCGTGCAGTGCGAAGGGAGACATGTAGTTTGGGTCATATGCCAACTGTTGGGCCTGTTCAACTATATTTTTCACTGTTTCCTCGATATTCTGGTAACTCGAGTCCTGTAACAAAACATTACTATAAAGTTCAATACAACTTCAGCATATATTTACCCACAATGTGTTAAAAATCATATGTATCCGGGTGCTTCTCGTTAACTTCCCCTCCTCATTATAAATTCAGATGCCCACATTTCGAATGGACGCTGCCTATATAACTCTGTCTCACTGAAATTACACTCTCCCTCCTGTGGCGGCAATAATGGGACATCACTCATCAATCATTTTTTTAATTCAAAACTAAACCGTTGTTTTTTGTTGGAAAATGCAAACAACCAACAGCTGCCAGACACAGTCTCTCCTCGTCTCAATTTCAGTCCTTCTCAAATACACCGAAGTGAATCCTGAAGCAAATGACAAAAGCTCCATCACCTGTGTTTTGCTAATAATGAGAACCCTTACATTCTCTTGAGAGATAGAGGGGGGGCGGGGGGCGCGAGGGGGCGAGCGGGAGAGAGGGGGGCGAGCGAGAGCGAGAGGGCGAACGAGCGAGCGAGCGGGAGAGGGTGAGCGGGAGAGGGTGAGCGCGAGCGCGAGCGAGACAAACACAGATCCAGCAACCAAACATAATTTCCACACCTGCCCACTTGACGGACACCAGGAACGCACCAGTGAGCCACGGTTTATATTCCAGTCTCAGTTGTGCCAGATCACAGAAAGCTCCACTCCAGGACTAGACCTGGAGTGAAGCCCAGAACTGCCCTCAAGTGTGGCCAATCCCCACATTCTCTCCTCAGAATTCTTTTTTAAATTCCTTCCTGGGATGTGGGCGTCGCTGGCAATGCCAGCATTTATTGCCCACCCCTAATTGCCCTCGAGAAGGTGGTGGTGAGCCGCCTTCTTGAACCACTGCAGTCCGTGTGGTGAAGGTGCTCCCACAGCGCTGTTAGGGAGGGAGTGCCAGGATTTTGACCCAGCGACGATGAAGGAACGGCGATATATTCCCAAAACAGGGTGGTGTGCAATTTGGAGGGGAACTTGGAGGTGATGGTGTTCCCATGCGCCTGCTGCCCTTGTCCTTCCAGGTGGAAGAGGTCGCGGGTCTGGGAGTTGCTGCAGTGCATCTTGTAGATGGTACACACTGCAGCCACGGTGCGCCGGTGGTGGAGGGAGTGAATGTTTAAGGTGGTGGATGGGGTGCCAATCAAGCGGGCTGCTTTGTCCTGGATGGAGCTTCTTGAGTGTTGTTGCTGCTGCACTCATCCAGGCAAGTGGAGAGTATTCCATCACATTCCTGACTTATGCCTAGTAGATGGTGGAAAGGCTTTGGGGAGTCAGGAGGTGAGACACTCGCCGCAGAATACCCAGCCTCTGACCTGCTCTTGCAGCCACAGTATTTGTGGCTGGTCCAGTTAAGTTTCTGGTCAATGGTGACCCCAAGGATGTTGATGGTGTGGGATTCGGCAATGGTAATGTCGTTGAATGTCATGGGGTCGTGGTTAGACTCTCGCTTGTTGGAGATAGTCATTGCCTAGCACTGCTGTGGTGCGAATGTTACTTGCCAGCCCAAGCCTGAATGTCGTCCAGGTCTTGCTGCACGCGGGCATAGACTTCTTCATTATCTGAGGAGTCGTGAATGAAACTGGAAGCTGTGCAGTCATCAGCGAACATCCCCACTTCTGACCTTATGATGGAGGGAAGGTCATTGATGAAGCAGCTGAAGATGATTGGGCCTAGGACATTGCCCTGAGGAACTCCTGCAGCGATGTCCTGGGGCTGTGATGATTAACCTCCAACAACCACAACCATCTTCCTTTGTGCTAGGTATGACTCCCATCAGTGGAGAGTTTTCCCCGATTCCCATTGACTTCAATTTTACTAGGGCTCCTTGATGCCACACTCTGTCAAATGCTGCCTTTATGTCAAGGGCAGTCACTCTCTCCTCACCACTGGTAAACATCAGATAGATAACTCTGACACGTGCATTTTACATTCCACCTGGCTGTGTATTTTCAGGTGTAAAAAAGCAAGGGATTAAAATTTAAATGCATAGGTAAAATAAAAGTCAATAATTTATAGTTCTTTATATTGGGAAAGAGAAAGATTTCAATCTCCAATAAACCAACCATGTAACAAAAGTGGAATTTGCTCCTGGCACTGTGAATCAGGGGCCCTGATATTATACCCTACATACATAAACACTCAATGTTATAAACAGCACGGGCAAAGCCACAGAATGTATAAAAATCTCGTGTATGACACGTGATCTGCCCACAAACCTTACTTCCCATGCCACGATTCCGAGTCACATCTTGTATGTCAAAATTTAACATTAAACTGCCTACCTACACGAAGACTTAACATGAGATTGATTTTCATTAGAGCTGCAATCTTTATGGAAGCGGTTACCTGTCGTGATGTAGTGCGACCTCCAGTCACTAAGTAGCAGTGAGGCCAGCTTTTCTCAGCTCTCTCCCCCAGCTCAGCCAGTTTATTTTTCCTCCCCATTTAACGGGTATTTAGACCAAACCAAAACAGGTAAAAGTCATTGAGACAAGAGCATGTTATCAACACCATGTCAATAAAGGCCAGATATAATCATATTCCAATTAACCATTTGCTGATCTAAATTTTACTAATTTTCTCTTCACTATTGTTGGACACAAGCCCACAGCATCAAGGATATCCAGATGGAGGGAAAGCATGACAGCTGGTAATTTTAGATCAGATCAAGGGAGACACCATCAGAACAGATATTAAATACTTGATATATTCCGATTAGTCTGGCACGGTGGTTGCTTTCCATCAGGACCATTTGTGGGCAATTGCGAGTGATATACTAACATGCAGAAACATTATCGTCATTAGATTATTGCAGCGAGAGTCTGCTTGCCATTATTCACTTGAAGTCCAAAATGGGCACCAAGCTTGGAGACTTGACCAGTGAGGTAACAGTGTACTGATGCTGTTCGTTTCAGAGCGCTGCAGAAAGAGTAATCTCATCGCTAACCCATTAACTAAATGGAATCCAAGCCAAACCAAGAACACACACACAGGTCAGTCATGGGACATCAGACAGAGGGCTCCTAAATGAAAATGTCAAAGTTCCTTAGTCACACGTGCACCTGTTGTCTGAAGAATCTTATTGGCCTCAGTTACAGAAAGTCTACAACTCATTTATTCACCTTTCTAACCCAGTACACTGTATGGAGGGAAGCTCTCTTTCACTGAGGAGAAACATTGTCTATCCGATCTGTTAGTATTAAGAGAAATGTAAATGATTGGCTAAATAACGGTCACAACTAGATTCCGAGTGACTCCACTAAACATTTGATAATGGCAAGCTTCTCCACCATCAGTTTATTGCACATGGATTTCCGAGGAGTTGAATTTTTATTCAGTTGCACCATTTGAAAATCCAGTATTGCATCTGAAAGCACTCAATCAGATTCAATGAAGAACACTCCAACTTCAGTAACGATAGCCCCCAACACCAAGATGCAAGGTGAATCAGTTAATCACCCACTTCATTTTAAAGACAACCCAAAATTCCTTGCTAATTTGGGTGGTTTTAAAAAGTCATTAGTTTTTTTTCTCTGATTTTAAAATCAAAAAACAAATTTAATTTCCAAATACAACTGAAAAAGTGATCAGCCAGGGTCTGATAACAGGCCCATTATACCTGGGATCCCAGTACATCAGAGCCTCAGTACTCTCAGAAAGCCTCCCAACCACAGCGACTCCACCAAATCCAGCAGCGAGGGAGCAGCCCCGAGCTGTGAAAGGTGAATCAAATCCCGCTGTATAAGATGATGTTGATTTTCGACAAGACATTGGTTAGGCTACATTTGGAGTATTGAGCACAGTTCTGGGCTCATTATGGGAAGAATATTAGAGCCATGGAAAAGGGAGGTTTTCACACAGAGGCTTATTAGATGAGGGAATGCTTTAACAGAAGGGGCAAGGGAGGCAGACACTATCACTTAAAAGGGAATTGGATAGGTGTTTAAAAAGGAAGAATTGGGAAAGGGGATTAGAATTAGAGGTGACAGGATGGCCTTTTTTGAGGACTATCAGTGGAGTATAGGCTGCTTCCTGGTACTTTATTCGTCTGTTGTATAAAACCGATAACTGGGCAACATAATGGACAAAGATCAGTGTGCACATTAGCCTTCCCAATTTCCATCACCTCAGACACCACCTGCTTAAAGAAATTGGAGAATATTTTTATGATACTATGATGGAGCAAAGGCAAGTATTAAATTACACAAGTAAATCTGAGCAGGTAACTTCAGTGATGGGTCACGAGTGAGTTATCAGGATCATGGGCAGACTTTTCTCCCCTTACTGCTCACTGGAACACACACTGCTTATAGCCCCACAGTCAAGATACTGTTTCAAAGCTAATTTAGGTCTTTGGATGCCAAGTTTGGAAAAATGCTAAATATCTCAGGCTCCCAGATCATATATTTATAGTATAATACATGACTTGCGCGAAATAAACTTAAACTAGGTTAGAAAATAGATGCAGAATAATTCAGTTCCCTTTTAAAATTAACAGGAGTAGGCCATTCAGCCCCTCAAACCTGTTCCGCCATTCACTTAGATCATGGCTGAGCCGTACCTGAACGGAGCTGTACCTGAACGGAGCTGTACCTGAACGGAGCTGTACCTGAACGGAGCTGTACCTGAACGGAGCTGTACCTGAACGGAGCTGTACCTGAACTCCATTTCCCACCTTTGCTCACATCCCTCGATACTCTTACCAAACAAAAATCCAATGATCTCAGTCTTGTAAATTTTAATTGACCCCCAGCATCCACAGCCTTTTGAAGGGGGCAGGGGGGAGGAGTTCCAGATTTCCATTATCCTTTGTGTGAAGTGGTGCTTCCTGATTTCATCCCTAAATGGCCTGGCTCTAATTTTAAGATTGTGCCCCCTTGTTCTGGATTCCCCACCAGAGGAAGTAGTTTCTCTGTATCTACCCTATCGAATCCTTTATCATTTTAAACACCGATCAGATCACCCCTCAATCTCCTATACTCAGAGAATATAAACCAACATTATGCAACCTTTCCTCATAGTTTAACCCTTTAAGCCCCAGTATCATTCTGGAGAATCTGTGCTCTATTCCCTAGAAGGCCAATATACCCTTCCCGAGGTGCTGGGAGCAGTATTGCTGCGTCTATGGGTCTGTAAATGACCCTCAGTAGCCCTAAACCTTTAAAAATGAATGAACCCATCCACCTGTCATCAGCTGCAATATCACCACACAAACTCACTCAGATTTCACTCACCAGTGTGAATGTCAGGCCCTTCTAGATCAGTAGAGGGGATCACACCAATTTGACTGGCTGAGTGCCAATTGGTTTACAGACCAAAAGTGGAACAGCAAAGCTTCCGTAGCGATCACCGTGCTTTGAAGTCATTCCCTGTCCGACACTCTCTAGGATGTTTCTCAGAGATGTGACAAGGCACTATGAAAATCAACGTCTATGGGCTGGAATTCATTGTAATGGTGAGATTGGCGAGGAACTGCTCTCCGATCCTCCAGTGGCCAATCAATGCCACAATTAGCTGGAAAATGGATCAGAATATGCCGCAGCACACATAGCTGAAGCCTATAGCCAATGTATCGATCCCCCCACCACTTTTTACTTTCCTATGAATGTAGTGAAATACAGTCATATCGCTCTGCATCAAAGTTCTATTTTAAACCATCACTTCAATAAAATGTTGCGCACTAAGCATTCCACTCAGAAGCTAGCTTTGAGAGGTTTTATTTGGAGAGAGCGCAAGAGCGAGCAAGTGAAATGGCAGAAGCTGGCACCGAGATTCCCGGATGCTGCACTGGAGGCCTTGGTACAGGAGGTAGACTTGAAGAGGAACATTCTCTATCCTCAGGGAGGCAGGAAGCATTCCAGGAACCTGATGTGCAGGCAGTGGGAGGAGGTGGCCGATGAGGTGAATGCCAGGAAAATGGCTCCTCGGACATGGATGCAGTGCAGGAAGAAGTTCAATGATCTGACGAGCAAGATCAATCCTCAAATGCACCATAGCCTCAAACTGCTAAATTCATAGCACTCCCATCCCCACCGACCTGCAATCTGTAACAATCAGTACAGCACAGCTCAATTCATATCCTTCACCTCACCCACCCCCACACCCCATACACTATTACAAACTTCACACCCAAAACTCACTTCTCACACACAATACAGCTATTCCACCACGACAGCCACATTACCTAAACGGCTCACAAGACTTTCACTCACACAATTCCTCTTTCTTGCAGGAGAAAGTGGCGCGTAACAGGAGGCAGCAGACTGCAACTGGTAAAGGAATAGCGCGACTGCACTCCCTTTCTCCCATTCAGGAGACGTGCTGTTGATAATGGGAAGGGTAGAGAAGAGGCCGTGGCCACTGGCGGCGCTGGAGAAATCTGCATGACAAGCTGCAGATGCTGTGAACACGCACTACTTCCTCTCTCCTCTCCACACACCACAATCTAACCCTTGTCCCTTTTTCATTTCAGCTCTTCAGGATGTGGAAGTCAGTCAGCCAGTGGAGGAAGAAGATGAGAGCGATGAAGATGATGCACGGTCACTTGATCTCACTCTCGCAGCCACCAGCTCAGATAGATATCGCTTGGATGTTTTCCTATGTAAACCAACCCAGTCAGCGGAGACATTGCCAAGCCATTACACACCGTCAACATTTGTGGTTTCACCACAGGGTATCATATAGAAGCCAAATGTTCTCCTTTCAGATCAAAGTCTGTATTGTACCCGTGCTGTTTGTTTTACACTAACCAGAAATGGGAACATTACAGAACCCTTTTGCAGAGGGTGTTTCTGAATCACTTTAAAAAGCAGTCAAAATGGCACAGACATCCAGATATACAAGTAAAGTGTGATTGTAGGGTGAAAAGTGTCTCTAATTTTACAAATCTACCTCAAGCAAAGTGATTTTAGTGCACAGTGAATTCAAGCCAATTTAAGGCATGACACCAAGCAAAGTATTTTTGGGATGGTGCAGTGAGCTCAGAGTGTTAGATTACCAATCACGCGCATGACATTCAAGTGGAAAGTTCCCATCACGAAAATATTTTGAACAAATCCAGGGTTTGATGACAAATGTCACCAGTAAGTTTAAAGTCCAACAAAATCTTCACTTCATTGTGGTCGTTATGTTCGTATTTACAGAAACAAATATAGCGATGGATTCCTATCCACCAGAGAGCCACAGAGGCCTCTTTGCAAATTTTCAGTTCATAGAAACATAGAATCTAGGAGCAGGAGTAGGCCATTCGGCCCATCGAGCCTGCTCCACCATTCAATACGATCATGGCTGATCATCCAAATCCAGTACCCTGTCCCTGCTTTAATCCCCACAGTACACATATCCCACCCTACCCCCATAACCCCACGTATTTAATTCCCCCTAACATATCCCATCCTATCCCCATAACCCCACATATTTAATCCCCCCCTAACACTAAGGGTCAATTTATCATAGCCAAATCAACCTAACCCGCACAGTTCCTAACCAAGTTTGGTGACAATCTGTTAAAATCCCTTAAAGTTACTGAGCCAACAAATCAGTGTTGAAGCAGAGTGTTGATGGAGACACTGACAGCTTCAAGCAGGCCCACAGTACAAGGAATGCTGAGGATTTGAGAGCAAGGCAGTTGCCAACTTTGATTAAATTCAGCAGTGAAAGCAAGGCGTTGGTGACTCCACTTTTTTTTAAAATTCGTTTTGGGACGTGGGCGTCGCTGACAAGGCCAGCATTTATTGCCCATCCCTAATTGCCCTTGAGAAGGTGGTGGTGAGCCGCCTTCTTGAACCACTGCAGTTCCTGTGGTGAAGGTATTCCACAGTGCTGTTAGGGAGGGAGTTCCAGGATTTCGACCCAGCGACGATGAAGGATCGGCGATATACTTCTAAGTCAGGATGGTGTGTGACTTGGAGGGGAACTTGAAGGTGGTGGTGTTCCCATGCGCCTGCTGCTCTCGTCTTAGGCGGTAGAGGTCGCGGGTTTGGGAGGTGCTGCTGAAGAAGCCTTGGCGAGTTGCTGCAGTGCATCTTGTAGATGGTACACACTGCAGCCACGGTACGCTGGTGGTGGAGAGAGTGAATGTTTAAGGTGGTGGATGGGGTGCCAATCAAGCGGGCTGCTTTGTCTTGGATGGTGTCGAGCTTCTTGAGTGCTGTTGGAGCTGCACTCATCCAGGCAAGTGGAGAGTATTCCATCACACTCCTGACTTGTGCCTTGTAGATGGTAGAAAGGCTTTGGGGAGTCAGGAGGTGAGACACTCGCCACAGAATACCTAGCCTCTGACCTGCTCTTGTTGCCACAGTATTTATGTGGCTGGTCCAGTTAAGTTTCTGGTTAATGGTGACCCCCAGGATGTTGATGGTGGGGGATTCGGCGATGATAATGCCGTTGAATGTCAAGGGGAGGTGGTTAGACTCTCGCTTGTTGGAGATAGTCATTGCCTGGCACTTTGTGGCACGAATGTTACCTGCCACTTATCAGCCCAAGCCTGAACATCGTCCAGGTCTTGTTGCATGCGGGCATGGGCTGCTTCATTATCTGAGGAGTTGTGAATGGCGCTGAACACTGCAATCATCAGTGAACATCCCCATTTCTGACCTTATGTTGGAGGGAAGGTCATTGATGATGAAGCAGCTGAAGATGATTGGGCCTGGGACACTGCCCTGAGGAATTCCTGCAGTGATGTCCTGGGGCTGTGATGATTGACCTTCAACAACCACAACCATCTTCCTTTGTGCTCAGTATGACTCCAGCCAGTGGAGAGTTTTCCCCCCACTTCCCATTGACTTCAGTTTTACTAGGGCTCCTTGATGCCACAATCGGTCAAATGCTGCCTTGATGTCAAAGGCAGTCACTCTCACCTCACCTCTGAAATTCAGCTCCTTTGTCCATGTTTGGACCAAGGCTGTAATGAGGTCTGGAGCCGAGTGGTCTTGGCGGAACCCAAACTGAGCATCAGTGAGCAGGTTATTGGTGAGTAAGTGCCCCTTGATAGCACTGTCGATGACACCTTCCATCACTTTGCTGATGATTGAGAGTAGACTGATGGGGCGGTAATTGGCCGGGTTGGATTTGTCCTGCTTTTATTGCATTATTCAATGCATCCTCTTTTCATTTATAAAGTTTGTTCAAAACCAGTTATCTCCTGTGACATTGCTCACAGAAAAAAACAAATATTTTTCCATCAAGCTTTCCACACACACTGATCTCCGAACTCTGCATTCCTCCAGTTCCAGCTTCTTGCCAATCCCCCGCTTCTTTCGCACCACAATTGGCGGCCATCAGCTGCCAGGCCCCAAGCGCTGAAATTCCCTCCCTAAACCTCTCCGCCTCTCTCTCCTCCTTTAAGACTCTCCTTAAAACCTACCTCTTGGACCAAGCTTTTGGTCATCTGTCCCAATATCTCCTTATGTGGATCAGTGCCAAATTTTGTTCGATAACGCTCCTGTGAAACACCTTGGGACGTTTTACTAGGTTAAAGATGCTATATAAATGCAAGTTGTTGTTGCTGCAAGTGCGGTGAATTAATTAATTTATTCTCAAAAGTTATTTAGAACCAATGACTGGCTTTGCTGTTTAACGCTGATAGTTCAGGGCTAGGAAAGTGGTCAGATAAATGACTGCATAATAACTCAAACATTTGCTTTTCTCCCTCCTGAAAAAGTGAACCAGGGATAATGTTGTTAAGACATCTAGCTACAAAAATATTTTTATAAAACACAACTTTCTCTCAGGCTAATCACAATACTGTTTCAAAGCTATCAATATGTCAGAAGGACATAAGTATAAGTGGCTAATGCAGTAAGAATCTTTTTAAGTTTCGCTTTTAATAGGGGATATGGACAAATTAAAGGAGATGGTACAAACGTATTTTAATGCGAAAGATGTAGCACAGGTCGGAACAGGAAATATGTTCGTGGTAAAGAGATGCCAGGAGCAAACGGTAGAAAAGGAAAATTGGTGGTCAGCAAAAGTTTTCAGTCAACATGAAGGTGTTGCCGCAAGAGGCCAATATGCACTGAAATAAAGAGGAATAGCATTAGGAAGGAAAGAAAGAGACTTGCATTTCTATAGCACCTTTCATGACCTCAGGACGTCCCAAAGCACTTTACAGCCAACAAAGTACTTTTGAAGTGTTGTAATGTGGGAAATGCAGCAGCCAATTTGCACACAGCAAGCTCCCACAAACAGCAATGTGATAATGAAAAGATAATCTGTTTTAATGATATTGATTGAGGGATAAATATTGGACAGGACATCAGTGAGAACTCCCCTGTTCTTCTTCAAAATAGTGCCATGGGATCTTTTACATCCACCCGAGAGAGCAGGCGGGGCCTCGGTTTAACGTCTCATCTGAAAGAGGAGGCCACATCTGGACGTGCTTGCGCACTTTTAAACACCCAAGGGTACAAATTCCACCCGCCAGAGATACAAGCCCCACACTGCCAACTAGATCTCAGAACAACCCTCTGGTGCTCAGAGAGGAGGAGCAAGAGGCCCAGATTAGCAAAGATTATGAAAAAGAATGCTTTCCCTTCTCAGCTGAGGAACTGACAGTAATCAGTCCCTCTCGCAACCCAGAACAGGCCCCCAACCTGCTGCCCTCACGCAGGTGGGGCGGGCAGAAGGAGCAGCCCCTCACTCCCAGCGCAATTTGCTGGGCAGTTTAAGGACGGAAACCCACGGACTCAGGTTCTGCCCTCTCCCACTGCTGGAATTATTCTAAAATTGCATGAAATCGATCTACCGTCAGAGAAAGAAACAAGGCTGTTTAGGGAACTCGGTAGTCTAATTTTGAACAGATGTAGAGGTAAACCAGTTTACACTGGACAAAAAGGTTGAGGGGGAACAGGATACTGAGGTATAGATAACGCACCTGGAAGCAGGCCACTTAAATTGGAGTGCAGGAGCACAGAACTGGACAAAGATCAGATATTACAGAGTTTCTTCGTCAAAGAGCCCCAAAGTGGGGTTAATTAACAAATCCATATGTGGTTAGTACTGGGATGGTAGATTGCAGCAGTTATTGCAAAAAGAGATGGCCAAAAATAGTGCTATTGAGACCATGGAAATATCATGAGAAAAAACTGGTGCAGGATTGAAAAATGGAAGCTAAAAGATTAATGGAGATTCACTTGCTCTGAAGATCAGACAGGAATGCTGTACAACGTTCAGATTATAACAACTTGCATTTATATACCACCTTTAACACGGTAAAATGTCCCAAGCTGCTTCACAGGAGCGATTATCAAACAAAATTTAACACTGAGCCACATAAGGAGATATTAGGACAGGTGCCCAAAGGTCAAAGGTTTTAAGGAACGTTTTAAAAGAGGAGAGCAAGGTAGAGAGGCAGAGAGCTTTAGGGCGGGAATACCAGAGCTTAGGGTCCAGGCAGCTGAAGGCACGGCCGCCAATGGTGGAGTGATGGAAGTCGGAGATGCGCAAGAGGCCGGAACTAGAGGAGCGCAGAGATCTCAGAGGGTTGTAGGGCTGGGGGAGGTTACAGGGTAAGGAAGGGCCGAGGCCATGGAGCGATTTGAAAACAAGGATGAGAATTTTAAAATTGAGGCATTGCCGGACTAATGTAGGTCAGTGAGCACAGGGGTGATGATCAGTTTGGGGTTCTCAATAAGGATAAGCTGTGCAGGGTTTGTGAAAGGAATGGAGTTGATGTGCAATGTAAAGACTTCTCATTCCTTGCTTTGCACAGGTGGGAATTCTGCGGGGGGGAGGGGGGGGCTACAGTGCGAGGGAAAGGGGGAACACAAGCCACCTCCAGCGATGGAGATTGCGGCGATGTGGACTATACTGGAGAAAGCCAGCCATGGCACTGGATTTCATACTTAAACAAGAGGCATGCCTAGAACTTCTGGTTGCAGGAAGATTCTCATTGAAAAGCTGTCAGCAGAGCTCTGGTTTAAGCTTCCCAAAGTAAGAGACGCACGTGTCATGCACTTGCTGTGTGCTTTCCTCTACAAACGTGCCGATTAACATTTTCACCAGATCAGTGTTTCTATGAAGGGCAGTTCTCATCCAGCTGAAAGAAAACAACAGCTGGGAGGAAATCGCAAACAATTCCAGTTTAGAGGATAGATGGAAACTTTACATAGCCTCACATAAGTTGTAGAAAAATCTACCGGGACCAGGGAAGAGTGCTCCTGACTACCCTCTGTCTCCCACTCTCATACACAGCCACCCGACAAGATCCGAAAGTTCGGACTCTGGCTTTAACGGTGAGAACGTTACTACATGCAGTAGCAATGGGATTGCTCCGAATGCAGAAACACTTAGCCAGCTTCACTACCCTGCAAAATCAACGTCCTCGTCAGTCCAGGTTTAAGAGAACGTTAGCCCGAACATAAATCCTAGTTTGAGACACAACAGGGCACCCAAGTGTGGCGTCGCAGGCAGAATGGACAAGTTAGCACAAACTATCTGAGAGCTGCTGACTCCAGTGGCTACAAACACAGTACCTTCAGTTGTCTTAACTGCTGCAAGATCATGTAGTCTGGCACGTTGTCAAAGAGCCCATCTGTCGCTGTAAGAATGATATCACCAACTTCTACATTGAATGTGGAGCCTTCTGCTGTTTCAGGGCTGTAGAATACAAAAATAAAATAATTAACACAGTGGAGGAGCTGAGAGATTTAGGGGTCCGTGTACAGAAATCACTAAACGCCAGGGGACAGGTACAAAAATAAGTTAAAAGGCTAATAGAATGTTGGCCTTTATCTCAAGGGGCTGGAATACAAGGGGTGGAGGTTATGTTACAGCTGGACAGAGCTCTGGTTAGACCCCACCTCGAGTACAGTGTTCAGTTCTGGGCTCCGCACCTCAGGAAGGATATAATGGCTTCGGAGTGGGTGCAGCACAGATTCAGCAGAATGATACACAAGAACATAAGAATTAGGAGCAGGAGCCGAAATAAACCTGCTCTCATCATTTACCGGCCTAAATGATGAGGACAGGTTGCACAGACTAGGCTTGTATTCCCTTGTGTATAGAAGATTAAGGGGTGATCTAATTGAGGTGTTTAAGATGATTAAAGCATTGATAGGGTAGTTGGAGAGAAACTCTTTCCTCTGGTGGGGAAACAAGGGGCATAACCTTAAAATTAGAGTCAGGCCGTTCTGGGGTTCTTCACACAAAGGGTCGTGGAAATCTGGAACTCTCTTCCCCAAAAAGCTGTTGAGATTGGGTCAATTGAAAATTGTAAAACTGAGAGCGATAGATTTTTGTTAAGCAAGGGTTTTATGGGATACGGAACTAAGGTGGGTAGATGGAGTTAAGATTGGATGGCAGAACAGGCTCGAGGGGCTGAATGGCCTACTCCTGTTCCTATGTTTGAGTTTATTTTTTAATTTATTCATTCAAAGGATGTGGGCGTCGCTGGCAAGGCTGGCATTATTGCCCATCCCTAATTGCCCTCGAGAAGGTGGTGGTGAGCCGCCTTCTTGAACCGCCGCGGTCCGTGAGGTGGAGGCACTCCCACAGTTTGAGTATTAAATATTTAACTAAGACGGCAATTAAAGTTAGTGTACTTTCTCACAACTGGAGCTTTTATATTCTCTCCTCCAAAGGCCTTTGATACCACAGGCCGGGCCTCGGAGAGAGCAGTCGAGCAGTACTGCTCTCCTGAATTTCAACTGCAAGTCATGCAGCGGCTCGCCATGAATGGACGTGCGTTCTGAGCAATGTGCAGTGCAGAGCGGCCAACACAAAATAGCCACCCTGCACGCGCGCAAACCGATTGCGTTGTGACATTGCGCCTGTTACGTCACTGCACTGGAGGGCAGGGCCCACTCTTAAAGATCACACTTTTACTGGCCACTTAGACCAGCAGGCCCCTGGACTATGGCTGCTCCTCCAATGAAATCTAAGTTTTACCTTAATTTCGTCTGTGGGACTTGGGAGACAGCAACTGAAAAATCAATATAAAAGCAACTTACGTCCATGGAATAACAACAGAAAATGCTGGAAACACCCAACAGGCCAGGCAGCATCAGTGGAGAGAGAAACAAAGTTAACGTTCTGACGAAGGGTCCCAGACCTGAAACGTTAACTCTGTTTCTCTCTCCACGGATGCTGCCTGGCCTGCTGAGTGTTTCCAGCATTTTCTGTTGTTATTTCAGATTTCCAGCATCTGTAGTATTTTGCTGTTGTATTACGTCCATGGAAGATGGCTCATTTAACCCTGTAATGGAGTTATTGATATTTATAGTTTTGCTGTTCACCTATAGTGGAACATGCCCCGCCCCCTCTAACAAGCGCTTGCCGTGTGCACCCCCATCCTTAGGACCCCCAACAAAGAACAGTAGACTGGAAGACCCCATTATCACAGGCCATCCACCATCTTAAACATCCACTCCCTCCACCACCGGCGCACTATGGCTGCAGTAGCCCCTCCCAAACCCATGACCTCTTCCACCTAGAAGGACAAGGGCAGCAGACGCAGTGGAAAAACCATCACCTTCTAGTTCCCCTCGAAGTCACACCATCCGGACTAGGAAATATATCGCCGATCCTTCATCATCGAAGGGTGAAATCCTGGAACTCCCTCCCCAACAGCACTGTGGGAGTACTTCACCTCACGGACTGCGGCGGTTCACCACCACCTTCTCAAGGGCAACTCGGGATGGGCAATAAATACTGGCTTTGCCAGCAAAAGCCATATCCCTTCATTCAAGAATGAATTAAAAAAACACAAACTCCTTCTGTGCCCAATGGGCGATATTGTTCCTCCCTGCACTTTCCTCAGTCTAATCCTCGCCAAAGAACAACCTTGACCCTGTCAATGCACACTGGTGGCGGCGGACCTGCGGGGAACCAGGCGGCAGCGGCGAGGTTTAAGAGGCGGCAGAGACCAGGCAGGCCTCAGAGCGGCGGCGGACCTGCGGGATACCAGGCGGCGGCGGCGAGGTTAAAGAGGCGGCAGAGACCAGGCAGGCCTCAGAGCGGCGGCGGACCTGCGGGATACCAGGCGGCGGCGGCGAGGTTAAAGAGGCGGCAGAGACCAGGCAGGCCTCAGAGCGGCGGCGGACCTGCGGGATACCAGGCGGCGGCGGCGAGGTTAAAGAGGCGGCAGAGACCAGGCAGGCCTCAGAGCGGCGGCGGACCTGCAGGATACCAGGCGGCGGCGGCGAGGTTAAAGAGGCGGCAGAGACCAGGCAGGCCTCAGAGCGGCGGCGGACCTGCGGGATACCAGGCGGCGGCGGCGAGGTTAAAGAGGCGGCAGAGACCAGGCAGGCCTCACCAAGCTCCGAGCTCGGAGGGAGAGAAGTAAAAAGTAATCGAAGTGTGACGTCACCAGAAAGCAGGTAAGTGATTGGCTGGTGAGTATTTCTCTCTTTTTAAACTTAAACTCTGTGGTTTATAGTTTCTAAACTCTCTGTGGTGTAGCGGGGACTGTTGGTAAACCAGGGCCCTTAAGTATATCATTTAACTGTAGTGCAATTGGTGGGATTGATTTGTTTTAATTTAATTTGAATTAATTAAAGGGTAAGTCATGGCAGGAGAGCTCAGCCCCGTGGTATGCTCCTCCTGTGCTATATGGGAAATCAGGGAGCCTTCCGGTGTCCTTGACAACCATGTGTGCGGGAAATGTATCCAGCTACAGCTACTGGCAGACCGCATTACGGCGCTGGAGCTGCGATTGGATGCGTATTGCAGCATTCGCGATGCTGAGAGCCTCGTGGATAGCACGTTTAGCGAGTTGGTCACACCACAGGCAAAGGGTGTACAGGCAGGAAATAAATGGGTGACCACCAGGCAGAGTAAGAGGTGCAGGCAGGTAGTGCAGGGGTCCCCTGTGGACATCCCCCTCTCAAACAGATATACCACTTTGAATACTGTTGGGGGGGATGACTTATCAGGGGAAGGCAGCAGCAGCCAACTTCCTGGCACCAGGGGTGGTTCTGCTGCACAGGCTGGGAGGAAAAAGAGTGGAAGAGCTATAGTGATAGGGGACTCAATTGTAAGGGGAATAGATAGGCGTTTCTGCGGCCGCAACCGAGACTCCAGGATGGTGTGTTGCCTCCCTGGTGCAAGGGTCAAGGACGTCTCGGAACGGCTACAGAACATTTTGGAGGGGGAGGGCGAACAGCCAGCTGTCGTGGTGCACATAGGCACCAACGATATAGGTAAAAAAGGGGATGAGGTCCTAAAAGCAGAATATAGGGAGTTAGGAGGTAAATTAAAAAATAGGACCTCAAAGGTAGTAATCTCAGGATTGCTACCAGTGCCACGTGCTAGTCAGAGTAGAAATAGGAGGATATTTCAAATGAATACGTGGCTAGAGGAATGGTGCAAGGGGGAGGGATTCAAATTCCTGGGACATTGGAACCGGTTCTGGGGGAGGTGAGACCAGTACAAACTGGACGGTCTGCACCTGGGCAGGGCCGGGACCGCTGTCCTAGGGGGAGTGTTTGCTAGTGCTGTTGGGGAGGGTTTAAACTAAAGTGGCAGGGGGTTGGGTACCTGAGCACGGAGACAGAGGAAAGCGTGTCAGGAAGGGACAGAAGGTATGGAGTAAAAGGTAAAGTGTTAAAAAAGGAAAAAGCAGGAACTAAGTGTCACAAAACATATTTGAAAGTTCTTTATCTGAATGCACGTAGCATTCGTAACAAAATGGACGAGTTAACGGCACAAATAACTATGTATGGGTATGATCTTGTGGCCATTACAGAAACATGGCTGCAGGGTGACAACGACTGGGAACTAAATATGCCAGGGTATTTAACAATCAGGAAGGACAGGCAGGAAGGAAGGGGAGGTGGGGTGGCTATGTTAATAAAGGAAGGAATCACTGTAATACAGAGAAATGATATTGGGTCAAAGGATCAGGATAATGAAACAGTTTGGGTGGAGATAAGGAATAATAAGGGGGAAAAAACACTAGTGGGAGTAGTATATAGGCCTCCTAATAGTTGCAACTCTGCTGGAAGAAGTATTAATCAGGAAATAGTTGGTGCATGTAATAAGGGAACAGCTATAATTATGGGGGATTTTAACTATCATATTAACTGGACAAATCAAATTGGGCAGGGCAGCCTTGAGGAAGAGTTTATTGAGTGTCTTAGGGATGGATTTCTTGAGCACTATGTAACTGATCCTACAAGGGGGCAAGCAACCTTGGACCCGGTCCTGTGTAATGAGTCAGGATTAATTAATAATGTAATTAGAGGGTGAGAAGGATGGTTCTCAAACAAGCGTACTGAGCTTGAATAAAGGAGACTATGATGGTATGAGAGCGGAATTGATTAAAGTGGACTGGGAAAATAGATTAAAGGGTAAGACAGTACATGAGCAGTGGTGTTCATTTAAGGAGTTATTTTACAACTTTCAAAAGAAATATATTCCACTGAGGAAAAAAGGGTGTAAAAGAAATGACAGCCATCCGTGGCTAAGTAAAGAAATTAAGGATAGTATCCGACTAAAAACAAGGACATATAAGGTCGCCAAACTTAGTGGGAGGATAGAAGATTGGGAAGTCTTCAAAAGACAGCAAAAAGTAACTAAAGGATTGATTAAGAAAGGGAAGATAGATTATGAAAATAAATTTGCAAAAAATATAAAAACAGATAGCAAGAGTTTCTATAGTTATATAAAAAGAAAAAGGGTGGCTAAGGCAAACGTAGGTCCCTTAGAGGATGAGACCGGGAAATTAATGGTGGGAAACATGGAGATGGCAAAAATGCTGAACAAATATTTTGTTTCAGTCTTTACGGTAGAGGACACTAAGAATATCCCAACACTTGTCAAACAGGGGGCTCTAGGGGGGGGAGGAGCTAAGTACGATTAAAATCACTAAGGAATTGGTACTCAGTAAAATAATGGGATTCCAGGCGAATAAATCCCCTGGACCTGATGGCTTACATCCTAGGGTCTTGAGGGAAGTGGCAGTAGGGATTGTGGATGCTTTAGTAATAATTTTCCAAAATTCCCTGGACTGAAAGGTCCCGGCAGATTGGAAAACTGCTAATGTAACACCCTTATTTAAAAAGGGTAGTAGGCAGAAGGCTGGAAATTATAGACCAGTTAGCCTAACATCTGTGGTGGGTAAAATTTGGGAGTCTATTATTAAGGAGACAGTAACGGAACATTTAAATAAACATAATTTAATAGGACAAAGTCAGCATGGCTTTATGAAGGGGAAGTCATGTCTGACAAATTTGCTTGAGTTCTTTGAGGACATAACGTACAGGGTGGATAAAGGGGAACCAGTGGACGTAGTGTATTTAGACTTCCAGAAGGCATTCGACAAGGTGCCACATAAAAGATTATTGCTCAAGATAAAAAATCACTGGATTGGGGGTAATATTCTGGCATGGGTGGAGGATTGGTTATCTAACAGGAAGCAGAGAGTTGGGATAAATGGTTCATTCTCGGACTGGCAACCAGTAGCCAGTGGTGTTCCGCAGGGGTCGGTGCTGGGTCCCCAACTCTTTACAATCTATATTAACGATTTGGAGGAGGGGACCAAGTGTAACATATCAAAGTTTGCAGATGATACAAAGATGGGAGGGAAAGTAGAAAGTGAGGAGGACATAAAAAACCTACAAGGGGATATAGACAGGCTGGGTGAGTGGGCGGAGATTTGGCAGATGCAATACAATATTGGAAAATGTGAGGTTATGCACTTTGGCAGGAAAAATCAGAGAGCAAGTTATTATCTTAATGGCGAGAAACTGGAAAGTACTGCAGTACAAAGGGATCTGGGGGTCCTAGTGCAAGAAAATCAAAAAGTTAGTATGCAGGTGCAGCAGGTGATCAAGAAGGCCAACGGAATGTTGGCTTTTATTGCTAGGGGGATAGACTATAAAAACAGGGAGGTATTGCTGCAGTTATATAAGGTATTGGTGAGACCACACCTGGAATACTGCATACAGTTTTGGTGTCCATACTTAAGAAAAGACATACTTGCTCTCGAGGCAGTACAAAGAAGGTTCACTCGGTTAATCCCGGGGATGAGGGGGTGGACATATGAGGAGAGGTTGAGTAGATTGGGACTCTACTCATTGGAGTTCAGAAGAATGAGAGGCGATCTTATTGAAACATATAAGATTGTGAAGGGGCTTGATCGGGTGGATGCGGTAAGGATGTTTCCAAGGATGGGTGAAACTAGAACTAGGGGGCATAATCTTAGAATAAGGGGCTGCTCTTTCAAAACTGAGATGAGGAGAAACTTCTTCACTCAGAGGGTAGTAGGTCTGTGGAATTTGCTGCCCCAGGAAGCTGTGGAAGCTACATCATTAAATAAATTTAAAACAGAAATAGATAGTTTCCTAGAGGTAAAGGGAATTAGGGGTTACGGTGAGCGGGCAGGAAATTGGACATGAGGCTGAGTTCGGATCGGTCGAGGCCCTGTGGGTGGTGGAGCGTGCCCAGGGGCTGAGTGGCCGGGTCCTGCTCCTACTTCTTGTGTTCTTTAGATTTGAGGTTAGGATCAGATCAGCCATGATCGCATTGAATGGCGGAGCAGGCTCGAGGGGCCGATTGGCCTACTCCTGCTCCTATTTCTTATGTTCTTATGTTTATGGTACCCAACTGTCTAAAGAGCCTCAAAGTACACATTCACAAGTGATGTGTAGCCAAACATATGCATTAACAAAATATATATCAATTATGGAGCTTTGAAAAGTGATTTAAAAATAAAACTAATGGTCCAGCTTCCATATACTGGCTCTCAAAGCAGCGATGACACCGAGGGAACAGCAGAAATCTTTCCATCTCTCCTGATTATCCTTTTATTTATTTAATTATTTATTTTAAATAGTGACACTTGCCCATCTTTTGAGACTGGTTGGAGGTGGCTTCCAAAATACAGGTTCCAATCCAAATTGTTATATTTGGATGGAGATTAGGTGGTTTCCAAACCAATCTAGATCAGCTTCATTGTATTTAAAATTCCACCAGGGAAAACCAGCAGTAGCTAGAATCAGTTGCATTGTTTTACTCTTTTCAAATATACATTCCAGGCACTGCAAATCTGCACGATCGTTAAACGTCAGCAGCATACATGTAGTAACTGTACAGTGAGCAAAATATTCAATTAAATTACCACTTCTAAGTCAGAATACCCTTTATTTTAAAGATAGTGCAATGCTTTGTTGATCTGCATTCTCTTTACATTCAGGAGCAGGTATGTACATTAAAAATCTCAGGTCTGCATGCACTTCCTGTCTACAAAACCTAACTTCCTGTTATCACACTTGTATGAACCCCACCCCCCCCCCCCCCCCCCCAACATTATAAATATCTATGTCCAAGGTTGGAATATAAACTTGCACCCTCCCACCTCCGCCTGTACTAGAGAAACTGCTCCGATCAATTCTATTTCCCGATTCTCAGATTGCCATAGGTTTTGCTATTCATCTACAAGTAATATCAAATCAAAGTATTATACAAGAATGAGGATAGTATGTATAATTTAATGGGGACTGAATGAAGTCTGCCCACCCTGGTCCAATGACCCTTCCCCCTCTAGCCCCTCTTCAGCTGAAGACTGCACTTGGCCTCGACTCCCCACCTGCAACGGCACGAGAGATCAACCAGTGCACTCTCTGCACGGGGCAAAACTCACTGAAATTATACACACGCATTGCTTTCACTGTGGAGGCTGGGTCGTTGAATATATTTAAGGTGGAGATAGACAGATTTTTTAACGTCAAGGGTTATGGGGAACGGGCAGGGAAGTGGAGTTGAGACCAAGATCAGATCAGCCATGATCTTATTGAATGGCGGAGCAGGCTCGAGGGGCCGAATGACCCACTCCTGCTTCTATGTCTTATGTTAACTCCTCACATTTTGCACTTCTTTGCCTTGCATTCATTCCAACATGTAAATAGATGCTAAAGAATAATAAAGGATCATGCTGCTGAGCTGGAGGCGGTAAAAGAGATGGAACTAAACAACAAAGTGCGCATTCTAGCAGCCAAAAGGCCCAGTAAATGCTAGAATGCACTCTGTTCTCCATTAATGAAAAATTCATGACAATACAGATCTTTTAGCGACTGCATGTGTAACTCCCGAGAGAAACACTTCGAGATGACTCATCGTCTCAGGAGATGCACTTTAACAAGAGAGCACTCCTTGAACATCGATATAAAGATTCAGCCACCACCTTCAGTACATTGAATGCTTGTTTTAAGATGCTTTTCTATTGGTGCTTGGCCAGCGGTGTACAAAGGCCCTGAACCTCAGATGGCCATTTATCTTCTCAATGTCCTGATACCTGTTGGAGGGCCAATAGGAAGAGGCCTGTGCTTCGTGTGCCTCTGACAAGCACTCTAGAGACTCAAAGCCACGCCCTGGACAAGGTCTACCACCGGACTGGCACGGGCAGCGTGCTATCGATATACGGTTACTTTTATATCCCACTGCAAGTGATGCAGTCATCGTGCTCTTCACACTGATGCCAGATTGGTACTGCAGAGCAGAAGTGACCACAACGGGAGACCCATACAGCGAATAGTTCTTGAGCTAAATTCAAATTCAATGTGCGTGAACTTCATACAAGTGTAACCGGTACAAAACTGTGCTTGTGACTGGACAGTGGACCTTCCCCAATGCACAGGCCACAAATACCAAAAGCACGTCACTGGGTCACCTTACTCAAGGACGAATCAGCATCAAGTGCCACGGACTGCTTTGAGCAGGAGCTTCACCTGGTGACTACACCATAGTCGTTTGCAGTACAGAGTCGCAACCTTGGTGTCAGCCTTGGCTCAGTGGTAGCAATCTCGCCTCTATCACCTTCGGCTGTGCAGTTCTCCCTCGGTACGGTACTGAAGTGCCAGCAAGTCTCTGGAGGGGGGCTTGAATCCACGACCTTCTGACTGAGAGGCGAGAGATCTAGCCACCGAGCCAAGGTTGACACCTTAGATGTTAATATTAGACATTAGTTGTTAAATCTTCAACTGCGTTTCACTCCCTCACTAGTATTTTAATCTTAATCAGGAGCATATTTCAAGTGCTGTTGCTCTGCCTTTCCTCCACTGTCGAGGGTGGAGGAAGTTACCAGCTGGTACAGTATCCAGGGCACTTCCTCAACACCATTTCAAACTGGAGTCCGAGTTCAAGTGAAGAGGAGCAACAGTAACACGGATTTGTATGACAGGCACCCGGGATTTAAAGCACACACTTTGGCCTGGAGCTTCCGCTCGGCTGCGCCGGTTATTTTCAGCGCAAGTCGCCCAAAAATCAGCCAAACTAGCGGAAAAGATCGGGGAATTTCAAACGCAAATTACGTTCAGCGCAAATCGGGTTTCCGCGATCTCGTGTGCTGGTTTAAAAAACATCGTGCTGGAAGGCGGCCCCGCCCACAGAAACTGTCTGCACTCCCATTTTGAATTAATCACCACAGCAAGTTTCTGCTAATTTCACCCATTTGATGGCCTTCGAAGAGGTTCTTAAAATTAAGCTTTTCTTAAAATAAAAGGGCACAAGGACACTAACGGGCACTTTAAAAGTTTTTGAATATAATATTTTTTTAATGTATTAAGAAACTGATTACTGTACAATGCTCCCTTTAAGTGGCGCAGTGCTTGAGGTCCCGTGCAGCCAGTCAGCTGGCTTTTAGATAGAAACACCGCGCATGCGCGGAATTTTTCATGGCCTGCGCAGCCTGTTAAAGGGCAAAGCAGCAACATCACCCCATTTTATTTAGTCCCAGGCCCCTCAAATTCGAACTACGGCAAAGGCTTCAAATTTGACAGTACGACGCTACTGGTGGAGGTAGCATCCAACCACAGCTCTGCTATAATGGAACTGAAAAAAGACAGACAGACTCCATTTCTATAGCGCCTTTCATGACCACCGAACGTGGGACATAATCTTAGAATAAGGGGCTCCTCTTTCAAAACTGAGATGAGGAGAAACTTTTTCACTCAGAGGGTAGTGGGTCTGTGGAATTTGCTACCCCAGGAAGCTGTGGAAGCTACTTCATTAAATAAATTTAAAACAGAAATAGACAGTTTCCTAGAGGTAAAGGGAATTAGGGGTTACGGGGAGCGGGCAGGAAATTGGACATGAGGCTGAGTTCGGATCGGTCAGGGCCCTGTGGGTGGCGGAGCGGGCCCAGGGGCCGAGTGGCCTGGTCCTGCTCCTGCTTCTTGTGTTCTTTAGAGTTGAGGTCGGATCAGATCAGCCATGATCTCATTGAATGGCGGAGCAGGCTCGAGGGGCCGATTGGTCTACTCCTGCTCCTATTTCTTATGTTCTTATGTTCTTATGAACGTCTCAAAGTGCTTTACAGCCAATGAATCACTTTTTTCGAGTGTAGTCACTGTTGTAATGTGGGAAACGCGGCAGCCAATCTGCGCACAGGAAGCTCCCACAAACAGCAATGTGATAATGACCAGATAATCTGTTTTTTGTGATGCTGACTGAGGGATAAATATTGACCAGGACGCCAGGGATAACTCCCCTGCTCTTCTTCAAAATAGTGCCACGGGATGTTTTACGTCCACCTGAGAGAACAGACGGGGCCTCGGTTTAACATCTCACCTCCGACAGTGCGGCACTCCCTCAGCACTGCACTGGGAGTGTCAGCCCAGATTTATGTGCTCAAGTCCCTGGAGTGGGCCTTGAACCCACAACCTTCTGACTCAGAGGTGAGGGCGCTGCCCACTGAGCCACAGCTGACACTGGGGAACAATTAATCTCAGAGCAGCAAACTGAAACTTGCACTCAATATTTTATTCTGTGCATATACTTGCTGAGCTCAGATTTCTCCGGCACGGGGTGGGGCTGGCCTACTGACCAAAACAAACTGCACACGAGTAGCTGTTCCATTATTGCCAGCAACGCTCTGAAATCCATATTGCAACATAAACAGGACAAATTCAGAGCACCAGCAGCTTGCAGACAATGCAAATTTACCTCCAACCCTACATTTGCGTAGTAGAATGACATCAAGTTCTGCAGTACCAGCTACAGCTCTGGTGATGTGATGTGATCTACACTATTTACACTATTGGGTTATTTGTGCAGCACCATTGAGTGCATGCAAAGTCGTTGTTTGCAACCATTTCCCCAGTGATTGGGGAAGGGTCCCACAGTTGGTCTGTAGGGGGCCGATCAGCCACTTCTACTCCTTCGTGGCCAAAAAGCACCGCCATCTCTGCTGGCAACCATTGTATTGCCAGGGCTACCAACAGAAAGCAGCTCTTCTGACAGAATCATAGAAAGTTATAGCACGGAAGGAGGCCATTTCGGCCCATCGTGTCCGCACCGGCCAACAAAGAGCTATCCAGCCTAATCCCACTTCCCAGCTCTTGGTCCGTAGCCCTGCAGGTTAGAGCATCCCAAGTGCACATCCAAGTACTTTTTAAATGTGGTTAGGGTTCCTGCCTCTACCACCCTTTCAGGCAGTGAGTTCCAGACCCCCACAACCCTCTGGGTGAAGAAATTTCCCCTCAAATCCCCTCTAAACCTTCCACCAATTACTTTAAATCTGTGCCCCTGGTTTTTGACCCCTCTGCTAAGGAAATAGGTCCTTTCTATCCACTTTATCTAGGCCCCTCATAATTTTATACACCTCAATAAGGTCTCCCCCTCAGCCTCCTCTGTTCCAAGGAAAACAAACCCAGCCTCTCCAGTCTTTCCTCATAACTAAGATTCTCCACTCCCGGCAACATCCTTGTAAATCTCCTCTGTACCCTCTCTAGTGCAATCACATCTTTCCTGTAATGTGGTGACCAGAACTGCACGCAGTACTCTAGCTGAGGCCTAACTAGTGTTTTATACAGTTGAACCATAACTCCCCTGGCTCTTGTATTCTATGCCACGGCTAATAAAGGCAAGCATTCCGTATGCCTTCTGGTGTGTACCATCTCTGGCAGCAGTAGGGAGGCCTCATTTACACTGCGGGATTGCCATCGATTATTGTGTGTGTTCATGCGGTGCAGACGCAGGAAAGCAGAGCTCCAGGCACACAAACATAAGACACGCATCTCTGCTTACTGGCCTCCAACTGCCAGCAAACTTCTCCTCTCCTCCTCCACCATCCCTCCCCCCTCCTCGCCAGTTTCTCGTCTCGATAACTTTCTCCCTTTCCCTCTTGCTCACTCCTTGCTGGGGTGCATCCCTACAGGTGCTGACTGTAATGAATTGGGAACTTTGCCTTCATTTTATTACAACAGTGACTACACTTCAAAACGTACTTCATTGGCTGTAAAGCGCTGAGAGACGTCCGGTGGTCGTGAAAGGCGCTATAGAAATGCAAGTCTTTCTTTCTAAGTATTGTTTTTAAAATGGCAGAGGTCAAAATGGAGGCAGTACGTAGTCTGCTGTTTCAAAATGAAGGACAAGAGACAGGCAATGTTGATTGATCTGACAGCTAGTTAAGATAAAGGGATTTTGTTTAAGGTGCAAATTGGATTGTACACGGTCAGAGCAATAGCAGGTACTCTGAACCCAGATAAGATGATTAATTACTCAATAATCACTGCATGAAGCAGTCCCTACTTACTTGATCACAACACTGACCTCAAAGGCTGTTAGACTTTCAAGATGCAATGTTGTATATGGACCACAAGTTTCAGTCCACTGTCGAACTTGTGGCTAATACAAATGAATGAAAAACTCCGAGAATCCCAGGGTCTTGTACAGCTTAGATGGCAAAATAGTCCCCCACCTCCCCGCGTTTGGACTGGTTAATAGCTTGCTTGCTTCTGCCTGTCACTTCAACCCCAGAATAAATCTAAGCAAATAGTTTTAGCCAGCACATACAAACTGGCAACATTTTCTGCCTTCAGAGGATTTAAAGAGTAAATCATTGAAAGGAGCCTGGCTCGGCTCAGAGCCAGAAGATGGGAGGTTCAAGCCCTGCTCTGGGCCTAGAGTGCAACCTGGGCTGGCACTTCAGTGTTGCACCAATTGAGAGGCTATTGTTTGGATAAAACTTTAAACCAAGCCCCATTTGCCTGCTCAGGTGGGAATAAAAGATCCCATGGTGCTATTCGAAGAGGAACAGGGGAGTTTTCCCCCCAGTGTCCTGGGTCAAAATTTACCCCTCAACCAACATCAGTAAAACAGATTATCTGATCATTGATCTCATTGCTCTTGGCATCTTGCTGTGCCCATATTCACTGATACATTTGTCTACTTTACAACAGTGACTAAACTTCAAAAGTATTTCATTGGCTGTAACCCACCTTGGGACATCCCGGTGACATGAAAGATGCTGTATAAATAAATGTAAGTTCCATCTTCCTGATGCGATTGAAGATTCACTGTTAAACCTGGCCGTGTAAAAAGCTGAAAAGCTCCTGTTCCTAAAGGAACTCATCTGCTTATGGAAACTGCCATCTAGCCATGTGTTGAAATAAAGCCTCGAACCATTAACACCTCCAGGTTGTCCCACCAATTAGGGGCAGCTAGCCTGGCCAATTCTTCCTTTGCTAACCCAGAGTGCTGAGGCCAGTTATACCTCCGACAGTGGCACCCGCTGAGATCAACCAATTTCCCCACTGATTGGGGATTGAAGCTGGGTCTTTCCCTGTGTGTGTGACTCAGTTATTGACTGGATAAAGTGACTGAGCCAAGTGGAAGGGCAGGGAACAAGAGAGAAAAAAGAAAAGAAAGCCTCGCTGATGAAATGTTATTAAAAGTTGTAAGGATAGTCAATCTGTGGCAGATGGAGTTCAATGTGGGGAAGTGTGAGGCCATTTACTTTGGACCCAAGAAAGACAAATCAGAATAGTTGTTAATGGTGAGAGACGAGGAGCTTTGTTCAGCAGGGATTTAGGTGTCTATGTACAGAGATCACGACAAGCTCATGCACAGGTCCAAAAAAGTAATCAAAATGGTTAACAGAATGTTGGTTTTTATCTCAATGGGGCTGGAATATATAAAAGTGAGGAGGTGAAGCTTCAGTTGTACAGAGCCTTGGCGAGAGCCCACCTGGAGTACGGTGTTCAGTTCTGGGCGCCGCACCTCAGGAAGGGTAGATTGGCTTTGGAGGGGGTGCAGCACCGATTCACCACAATCATATCCAGGGTTAAATTATCAGGATAGGCTGCATAAATGGGTGTATTCCCTTGAGTTTAGAGGTTGAGGGGGTGACCCAAGTAGAGGTATTTAACATTTTAAAAGGTAGATCCAGAGAAACTAATTCCTCTGATGGTGGAATCCCAAACAAGGGCATAATCTTAAAATGACAGCTGGGCCATTTGGGAGTGAAATCAGGGAGCACCTTTTCCACACAAAGAGGCAGTGGAAATCTGGAACTCTCTTTAAAAAGGCTGTGGATGCCGGGTCAATTAAAATTTTCAAGACTGAAATCATATTTTTATTAGGTGGGAAAATGGAGTTCAGGTACAGATCAGTCATGATCTAACTGAATGATGGAACAGACTCGAGGGGCTAAAATGACCCACTATTGTTCCTAGGCATCTTCCCCACTGCAGAGTTTAAAACTGAACTGATGCAAACTCGGCAGGGTTAGACCACAGTGGTATGTTACACCTGCTTTACAGCAGTATAGCTGCAACATGATTTTTGACAAGTGGGACCAACAGTTCCAAGGATCTTTTTTTTTTTAAATGTCAATATCTGGAGCTCACCGTTGAAGTCAGAAAACATTCAATAATATAGTGATGTTATTCTGTCGAGGGACAGCACTGCGCACCTAGCCGTCCATTCTATTAATAATTAGTGGATGCAGATTGAAGTCCATTTGTTGTTGGATAGAGTCACCATGGTCTTTACAGTGCAAAATTAAAACTGCAGCCTGGAAAGATGATCCATGTGCGTAGGGAATAATCCGCCAGTGCTCAGAAAAGTGCTCTGACGTTAAAGGAGGAAGCACTGGCAGCCAGCCAGGTAGGGAGAAGGTTAGACACAGTGACTACAGCAGGGAGCTGTCAGTCACAGATTTATAATTAAAGCACCGACCTATAGCGGGCCATGGGCATCTCTCCAGAGTAGAAATTATGTTCACATCGTAGCAGCCAGGGCTTAGCACATACACGGAGCGAACCAACTGACTCTTGGAGCCATCACAAGGACTACACATTCGTAAGAGCCCTTCCCAAGTTAACAGACGGATTATCACACCACCACAGCTAAAGCAGAGTCACAGCCATGCTCAACACAAAGGGTAACTCAACGGTGAAACAGTACAGGAAACTCTTTATTAACCGGCACCTACGGGACCGGCGTGGTGCCGGTTAATCAAAAAGTCCGGATAACGGAGAGTTATATCTCCCAACGTACGAGAGCCCCGTACACACTGACATGCGCCTGCATTCGGAGCTCCGTCTCCCCGGGGACCGCCAGCTGACCATCTGTCGTGTCCGCTGCCTACCCGGGCTGCACATTCCCCTCCCAATCTACATGCTCCGACACAAGGCAAACGCCTCGGGGTTTTTCTTAAAGTTATTTTTAAAGGAGAGATGAAGGAAAACCCCAGTTACCTACTCAAGAATTTTGCCGGTTAAGAGAGATTTCCGGTTATTTGGGTGCCGGTTAAAAGAGAGTTTCCTGTATATGGAACAAAAGGTGCCAGATAAAACCTTCTCGGGGCCACTTCTACTCTGATAATCAAAAGAAAAATACCTGAAGACAATTACATTATTTCTTTCAACCCTTTATTGGCAAGGTGTGAACGCACCAGATAGCACTGATTCAGGAAACTCACCTAGCTCAGTCTATAACTTGTAGTTCCAAATTTCACCTGAACTTAACTAAACATTAGATTGGTAGTAACAACAGAAAACGCTGGAAAAACTCAGCAGGCCAGGCAGCATCCGTGGAGAGAGAAAGAGAGTTAACGTTTCAGGTCGATGACCTTTCATCAGAACATTAGATTGGTAGATCTTAATGCTATGCCACCTTTCTAATATAAGCCGCGAGGCATTACATACTCACGATTCAGGGCACCTGGCCTGGGTCAGAAGCTAGGTCCTGTTCTCTTAAAGTGCCAGATAACTAATCTGCTCCTTCTCCTTTATACAATCACTCTTGTTTAGGTCTTCTTCAGCCAAATGTGGCAAACAGACTTGGTTTCACAAGGAAACATAGGGGTAGAACCATAGCTACTGCCTCAAGCTCTCCAGTATTTTCTACTGCCCCTCTGCTTCTACTTTCTTAACCTTATCACGCGGTTCTGGCTGGTTTCTCCTTCTAGCTGGCTTTCTATCAGTTAGTCAGTGACACTAAGTGACTGGCTGCATGTACTAACTCAAGCTAACTTCACTTACCCACGATGCTTGCGGTAGCCACTTTGTCATTGTTTAATTCTAAAACCTATATAGCTCATTCACTTTCCAACATTCCCCACCTTGTAACCCTGGAAATCCTGTGAAATCGGTTTTACTCATTCTGATCTCAGCCGAGTCATCCTTACATGACGATAATGAACTTGTCCCTTTAATCATCTAAGAAGTTTCCTAATTATACAAAAGGAAACAAGAGCTGCAATCCAAACTACAATCTGAGCAATAATCAGCAACATGGATCTGGATCTTATCTACGGATGCTGACCCACACAAACATCCTCCCACCATTCGTCACCACCTAGATCAGATATTCTCTCTTCTATTCTGGCATTCTGTTGCTGCATCTGAACCATGTGTTTGTGAGATGCACTGGACCTTTACAAAATAGACCATAGATTTGAAGACAGGGGTGGGATTGGATGTCAAAATCTCGCCACTGACCGTAATGCCTCTGCATAAAGGGTTATATTCACCTGATTTTCAGGGATATTGTGCACCCGAACTTTGCCTCCAAATTGCGTTCTCTCTGTTGGGGTTAGGCATACCATAGAGCCAGGGAGATGGTAAATGGCAGTACTGTAGAGGTCACACAGCACTTCCCTCGTGCCAGATATACAAAGTTTGTTCTTGTTTCAGGCTGGATCCTTGGATAGTGCAATTTGGACATTCTTCATCCAGGGCAAAACCACAAACTGATGATGGGTTTTGCAACACATCACAGTGGCATAGCCAGGCTCCACCTTTCCTGGAACATGAGGTATCTGGGGCGTTCTAGAATCCCTCTTCTCCCCTCACTCGTGTTCATGGATAATTCACATATTGAATATTCGCATTCGGATTCCTCACTACTTCTGCCCTGAAAGCAGTGAGGAGAGGGTTTAGAAGATAAATTTCCCAGCGTTTTGCTCTTCCTTTTCTCCAGGTCTCCCTGTGCCACACATCCCCAGCTGGGTGGATGGGAGATCAAGCTTCTTGCTCACCTCGACCAATACCATTATAGATAGGGTTTTGTCAGTTCACATTATAAACATTCATTTAACAAACCAGCTCCCTATCGCAGCTGAAACTCCATCAGAAAACTCAATCATAGAATCGTACAGTACAGGAGGCCATTCAGCCCATTGCGCCTGTGCCGCCTCTTTGAAAGAGCTAGACAATTAGTCTCATTCCCCTGCTCTTTCTCCACAGCCCTGCACATTTTTCATTTTCAAGTATACATCCAATTCCCTTGGAAAGTTACTATTGAATCTGCTTCCATCACCTTTCAGATCAGAACTCGCTGCCTAAAAACATTTCTCCTCACCCCCCTCTGGTTCTTTTGCCAAAGATCTTAAATCTGTGTCCTCTGGTTACTGACACTCCTGCCACTGGAAACAGCTTCTCCCGATTTACTCTCTGTATATTTACTCATTACAATAAGATGGATCTTGAATAGCAACGATGGATCCCGAATACTTCCCTCATCCCGATGGATAGGCAATGTTATGCTATGGCCATGTCTTTAAACCAGGGAACTCATCCCAGTTCACGAATCAAAGCAGAACAGAATAGGCTCTTTTCAACACGAGGCAGAACTGCACCAAACTGCAGCTGTCACAACTGCTACTGAGCTAAAAGGACATTTCAGCTGCAGAATCAAAAATGGAATTCAACAGAACTCGCATGTCCAAGCTGTCAGAACTACTTTGGGAACAATGATCGACTGAGCTGACACCTGCATCAAAAGCTGTTTATAACCATCAGAACCTTCACAGACTCTGCTCATTAGGACATGGTGCCCTCAGGGAACCTTTCCACAGAGAGAGGATTCATGCTTTGGAACACTAACTGGCATTGGGATTCAGTTCAATAAAAGGCCCAATCATTACATTTACTTGAAGTGGGAATGGAGATGGATATGATGCTACATGCATTAGAAATTAGAAGCTCAGGAGCTCCCCCGGTGGCTCAGGTGGTAAATGTTCTGCCTAGTGTGCAACGGAGCCATTAACAGACAAGGACGTCCCAGCTTCAATCATTACTGTGTGGAGTTACTCAGTGTCAGAAAGCATGGTGGTAGAGGTTCATTCATAGAGGACGGCCATTTGGGAGAGGTACCGGAGAGTGGTCAGTGCCAATGGAACCAACCCAATGTGAAAGAAACCTTCTCGAGTGGAGGAGAGAACAACTGGAGGCAGTCGCAGCTCCCCTGGCTGATACCAACCAGAAACCGGGCTTAGCAAAAGCATCTTAGAGAAACTCCAGACATTGGAATACACAGACAAGACGTCCTGGCAATCCATGTACGAGTGGGTTTGTAGATTAGAACACTTCTGAAGGAGTGCAGTGTACAAGTCTGCTTACTGTACAAGGATATCCAAGCATTGGCAGCAGTGCACAAAACAACCAAACTGATACCGAGCTTCAAGCAACCCAGTTCTGAGGATCGCGTGAGGAGGAGGCCTGGGAGGGTGTAAGAATCCCAAGAAATCTCCATTTCAGATTTCCACTAGCTAACATAGACGAAATGAAATAAGCATTGTTAGTTGCAGGTTTAAGTTTGTATTATGTAACTGTTAGTCAATGCACGCCGAATCTTGAATAGTCATGCTTTTTAACTAGTGTAATATGCCTTGGATAGACCCGGTTAGATTTTAAAATGGAAGCAAGAGGCCTGCTTGGAGTAAGCGATTTCAGGACGAATCAAGGAGACGCCCGGGAGACGGAGACACACAGATGCAGGAGACACCGGGTGCAGCCTACTCAGTGTTGCGGCTTCTACCCAGAGTATAAGTGGTAATATAAGTCTCAATTATTCTCTGTAAACTGCTGCTCGAATACTGTAATGTATTAAGTCTTGCTTGTGCTGAATAAAGTTAAATCAGTCCCCAATACGGGTCAACCTCAAATCATTTGGAACCAGGCTCGCTCTAGGATCTTACAAGGGAGGGGGGTGGAGATATTATTCAAGTATTCACGATCCTTCGTGCAATCGATAAATTGAACCCCAATATGTTTGAAATTGCCCCAAACTCTAGAACCAAGGGACATGGGCTCAAGCTCAGAAGGTGCACAGTCAGAAACACTTTATGCAGAAGGTGTTAAAACATGGAGGGAGATAGTGTGAAAACATTTCAAAGAAGATTTGGGTAGAATTACATCGAATCTACAACACAGAAAGCAGCCATTCGGCTCAGCTCTTCTGTGCCAATCTTTATACTTCACACGCAATTACCTTCTCCCTCACGTATGCAGCAAACCTCTCCTTCAATGCGTCCATGTATATCTGCATCAACCACGCCCTGTGGTAGCGGATTCCACATTCTCACCACTCTCTAAAGAAATTTCTCCTAGATTCTTTAATTGATCTGTTAGAGGCCATCTTGTATCGGCCAGCGAAGAAAGGTCCCAGGTTCCATCCCATCTGTTTAGTCGGGTATCAAAGAAAAAAGAAAAGTGCCCGAGGACCTACTCCAGACTGTTATTCAATGCCCACTGCATGAAGGCAGCAGTGGGATTGTCTGTGATGCCCCAATCTCTGGTTAAACACTTGCTCACGCTCACTATCGAAGCTCACGTGTGAATATTGATCACTTGGGTGAGGTACTAGAGGGTGACTGTTGCTCAACACCTTCAAGAGAAGTGTGTAGATTTATGGTAGACAGTGCCACAGCACACTCCAGTACAACATGCAGTAGCAGAAAGAGTGCGCCATGGGATAATGGCCACAATCTCTCTCACCCACTCGGCTCCGGTCCCCATCTATCGCGCTGTAGTGAGGTACAGAGCGAAGGCCAGCTACCTGCCACTGAGCAAGAACAAGATAGTGGATGCCATCCTTCAGCTGCTCCTACTGAACGGCCAGGAGCATTACCCAGTCAGCCACAGATGCGGAGTGTCTTAGGGAGTTCAGGTTAAGAATCTGAAAGGGAATAAATTAATTTGGTTTTGGTGATTAGCACGGTGCTGGTCCTAGCACCCAATGTCCCCCCCAGTTTGGAAAATGCTACAATCAGCAATTGGAGGAGCCATAATGGCGTATTAGGAAGGTGCTCAACATTAAGAACAAAATCAAATCCTCTGGAAATATTGCATGCGTCATACCTGACCTGAGCACACTTGACCACATGGTACTATAGGTAAAACATTCCATTTCCTCACTCACTCATTCTTCACCTTGCTATCGCATACATACCTGCACTAGCTCCTCTTACCTGTCATTGAGGATTGAACCTTGGGCCTCAGGGGGTATGATTGCCAGCTGAAAGGGAGTGTTGAAGTAATGCTGTTGCTCATCTGATCTGTGTATGATCCTCCCATCACGCACGATGAGAAAGCCCGAGTCTCCCAAGTTAGCAGTGTACAAACAGCGTTTCTGTCTGTCCAGAATTACCAGACAAGCAGTACTGCTACCTGTGGACAAATTAACAGATGCATCAGGAGTTTGACAAGAACAGCACAATGCAATCGCAGCGGCTGGTGCTTTATACCTAATCCAATCGTTAAAGGAGAAGAGAACCTTTATAGTAAAAGTAAATCTTTAAAAAAACGGAATGCTAAAAATACTGGAAATACAGATCAATATGCTGATACAAGAAAAAGGTTAATGTTTCAGATAAGACATCAGATTCAGCCCATAAATACAGGCACAGCTCCGCGGACTTTTCAAAGCTTGAATAGAATTTCTATGCAGTCGAATTTTAACAAGCAAGGCTGTTTAGTCCAACCAGAGACAATCAGTGAAAATGAAAGGCTTCCTTTATACTGGATAAGGCAAGTGTCTTCGTCATATATGACTGAGATTTGCTTCGAGTTCCACTGTAGTTGTTAACGATTAAACTATACAGCCCAGTTGCACAGCTCATTCATCAGTAATTTCTTAATTGCTCCACCTTACCTCCAATCACATTAATGGAAGCTATTGGGCCGTCTATAGCCTTGTAGTCGGTGAGCTGGAGGACAAACTGTTTTATGACAGGATTGTTATACCCAGTGAGCAACAATGAAAGCAATACCAGAGAATAAAGATAAAGGTGATTACTCCTAAAGTATGGGTAGCACGGTGAACAAAGACAAATACATGAACAAGCTAGAGGAGAAGAAGCTGGTCAAGAGCGCCAATACAGAAAATGTTAAAAATGGTTATTCATCCCACTTTCTGAGAGACATGGCTGGTACAGGAAGGCCAACACGTCTGCCTACAAACGTTACTAAATGACAAAAGTAATTGACTGAGTGTGAAGCACTGAGGACTTTCAATGTGTTCAGGTGCTCTCTCTCTCGCACACTTTTTAACCATTGTTGAGTCAGACTTTCCCTGTTTGCATCCAATTTTTTCAGACTATTTTTGCATGCCTCTCCATCTTTCATCTCCCTCTATCGCTGTGGCTTTCACACAAGTTCATTCACTGCGATTTACTCTGCTCCTGTATCTGATCCAGGGTGCACAAAATGGCGTATATGGAGAAGGTCCAAGGTGAGTACAGCGCTCGGGTGGGGGCAGGAGCTGGTGCAACATACACAGGAGACAGAAACTGGGTCTGGGAGTTGAAGCGAAAGGTTAGACGGGATACTGAAAGAGATAGGATGGGTTCTAGTGTTAGTGGTCTATGTCGAGGTAAACAATGCAGGGAGAAATTAGACAGGGCTTTCAAAGCTACATAAAGAAGAATTGTTCCAAAACTCAGTTACACAGGAATTGCTGGACAAAAAAAAAAGTCTAAAGTACATCTTGTTTGCCTTCTACCATCCTGATAGTCGCACGGTACAATGATAATGGAGTTGTTGACCAATCACAGCGATCAATCTCTATCAATGAGTTTACAACAGACCCAGACATGAGGCAAGGAAAACCCCAGTGGTGGAGAGCTTTGGGAACCATAGGGCCAAAGTCACCTGTTCCTCTCGAGCACACTGCATTCACCACGTCAGGTCTCAAATTACTGATATTACTCAAAAGTATGGGGACACAATGAATGTTCGCTAGTATACTTTGTGTTTGGTAGAGGAGAGGAGGATCTAACTAAGTGGCTGGCAACCAGGATACTACTTTCATCCATAACGAAGGCTATTTTCCTGCCAGGGAGGACTGATACAGGAGTGAGGAGTTCACCTGAGTTCACTGAGACTTACACAAAATGCTGAGGAAGCCATCAAAAAACATTTACACTGGAGACAAAAATCAGATTCCAAACAAAACCATTGAAGGTAGCTAATAGGCATGTATGAACACAGCTAGTGTCAGAGGAACCAGATACCAATAACTAGAAGACAAAGGGCTGGGGGGTGGGGGAAGGGAGGCAGGGACACAAATGTACGAGAAGGTATATATGCACATTAGAAATACTAGGAAGAGGCACTTGCGGCAGCACGAATGAAATGCATTTGAATAGTGCTTTTTAATATACTTTACAGCCAAGGAAGTACTTTTGAAGTGTAGTCACTGTTGTAATGTAGGAAATGCCCAGCCAATTTGACACAGCAAGCTCCCACAAACATCAGAGATAAATGAACAAATCTGATTTTTGAGTGGTTTTGGCCAAGAGATAAATGTTGGCCAGATCTTTTAATATTAGGAACATAGCCAACCCCAGAAGATGGCAACAAGATACATACAGTAATGAAAGAGCAGAAAGCAACAGAGGCAACACAGCCCTGTGTCAGACATCAGTAAAGTTAGTGTGGAAATGAAAAGCTACACAGTGAACTAGACTGGTGGGACATCGAACTTGAAAAGGGCAGAGCTAATACGAGAGGTATGCTACAGGCCCCCCCAGTCACAATACAAAAAGACAGTTTGCTCGATGAAGAGATAAGAAGGGTATAAGAAAATAGGAAGGTTATTTTAATGGGGCACTTCACTCAACCAACTAAATAGGCAATACTCAAGCAGTCTGAAGCCAAGAGTTGGTAGACCTGCTATGTGACTGTGACTGCTCCATGATGCAGTGAGTCAGGGAAGCCATGACAGGAAGCAGACATTTTGTCTTGGTGACAGTAAGTCATCCAGATAACATGCAAGAAATGGAAGTTGTGGCACTGCAAGCAAGTCCTAATCTGAGATTCCACCAGTGGCTCAGTTCTAGCACTTTGGCATCTGAGTCAGAAGATCGTTGGTTCAAATCCCACTCGAGACTCAAGTACATAATCTAGACTGACACTCCACTGCACCGTTGGAGGTGTCGTCTTTCAGATGAGACATTAAACTGTGGCCCAGTCTGCCCCCTCAGATAATAGACCCCACGGCACTATTCGAAGAGGAGCAGGCGCGTTCTCCCGGTGTCCTGGCCAACATTTATTCCTCAACCAACATCCACAAAAACAGATGATTTGATCATTTATCTCATTGCTTTTTGTGGGAGTTTGCTGCGCACACATCAGCTGCTGCATTTCCCACATTAGGACAGCGACTACACTTCAAAAGTGCATCATTGGCTGTAAAGTGCTTTGGGACGTCCTGAGGTTTTTAAAGCATTGGGTATTCGAGGTAAAACTTAGTGATGAAACAAAATGATTGAAAAAGAGGAAACAACAGTATTTGTTAGGGAAGTGATAGAAGTTCTTTCTTCCAAAATACTGAGGACCAGGAGTCGGGTACAATTTTTTAAAAAGCAAACTTCAAGGGAACAAGGGAAGAGCTTAAACAACCGGAAGGGTGCGGGAGGAAAGAGGAGGAGGTAGGACAGAAGAACATTCTCAGCCAAAGACAATGGAATAAACGGAGCATGTAAGATAAATATACCAAGGGAAATAAGCACAGACTAAACAAATGTGACCGCAAATAGATTAACAAGACAATATGAAGCAAGATGATAGGTGAAAGAAACAGACAAAACCACCAAAATATTAAAAAGCAAAGGAGCTAAAGGTAAACTAGAATCAACAGCGTTTTAAAATCCAAATTTAACAGTATTATAATAGCAAGAGGGTTACAAAGAAGAATTAAAACATTTAAGGATTCAAACAGAGTTGAAACATAGGATGAAATAGAAATATCTGACATATTAAACATTGCTACCCATCAAAGGGGGTTCGACAAATATGTTCAGTGACTAACATCACTTGCAAGGGTGTCCTACACTGGTTGAACCAATAACTCCCTGATTATTTAGAAAAATAGAAGATAGGAGTAGGTCATTCAGCCCCTCGAGCCTGCTCCGCCATTTAATGAGATCATAGCTGATCATCCAAACTCAGTACCCTGTCTCTGCCTTCTCCCCATATCCCTTGATCCCTTTAGCTTTAAGAAATATATCTAACTCCTTCTTGAATATATTTAATGAATTGGCCTCAACTGCCTTCTGTGGTAGAGAGTTCCACAGGTTCACCGCTCTCTATGTGAAGAAATTCCTCCTCATCTCAGTCCTAAATGGCTTACCCCTTATCCTTAGACTGTGACCCCTGGTTCTGGACTCCCCGGCCATCGGGAACATCCTTCCTGCATCTAGTCTGTCTAGTCCTGTTAGAATTTTATAACTTACAATGAGATCCCCTCTCATTCTTCTAAACTCTAGCAAATATAAGCCTAATCGACCCAATCTCTCTTCATACGTCATTCCTGCCATCCCAGGTATCAGTCTGGTAAATCTTCGCTGCACTCCCTCCATGGCAAGAACATCCTTCCTCAGATAAGGCGACCAAAACTGCACACAATACTCAAGGTGTGGTCTCACCAAGGCCCTGTACAACTTCAGCAAGACTTCCTTGCTCCTGTACTCGAATCCTCTCGCTATGAAGGCCAACATACCATTTGCCTTCTTAACCACCTGCTGCACCTGCATGCTTACCTTCAGAGACTGGTGCACAAGGACACCCAGGTCTTATTGCACTTCCCCTTTTCCCAATCTATTGCCGTTCAGATAATAATCTGTCTTTCTGTTTTTGCCACCAAAGTGGATAACCTCGCATTTATCTACATTATACTGCATCTGCCATGCATCTGCCCAATCACCCAACCTGTCCAAATCATACTGGAGTTTCTCTGCATCCTCCTCACAGCACACACGCCCACCCAGCTTTGTGTCGTCTGCAAACTTGGAGATATTACATCTAGTTCCCTCGTCTAGATCATTAATATATATTGTGAATAGCTTGGGTCCTAGCACCGATCCCTGCGGTACCCCACTAGTCACTGCCTACCACTCGGAAAAAGACCCGTTTATTCCAACTCTTTGCTTCCTGTCTGCCAACCAGTTTTCTATCCAAGTCAGTACCTTACCCCCAATCCCGTGTGCTTTAACTTTGCACGCTAATCTCTTATGCGGGACCTTATCGAAAGCCTTCTGAAAGTCCAAATACACCACATCCACTGGTTCTCCCTTATCTATTCTACCAGTTACATCCTCAAAAAATTCCAGTAGATTAGTCAAGCATGATTTCCCTTTTGTAAATCCATGTTGACTTTGTCCGATCCTGTCACTGTTTTCCAAGTGCTCTGCTATTACATCTTTTATAATGGACTCTAGCATTTTGCCCACTTATGTCAGGCTTATAATTCCCCGTTTTCTCTCTACCACCTTTTTTAAACAGTGGGGTTACATTAGCTACCCTCCAATCCATGGGAACTGTTCCAGAGTCTATAGAATTTTGGCAGATGACCAGCAATGCATCTACTATTTCTAGGGCCACTTCCTTAAGTACCCTAGGATGTAGATTATCAGGCCCTGGGGATTTACTGGGAGGTACTAAGATTAGGGATGAAATCTATGAAGAACAAATTCAGAATACAGGGGTTGCACCATTGTAAAAGCCAACTTGGCATCTAGTTCCAAAAACAAATTGATTAACTTACAAAACATTACATCTTGCAGTAATAACTGACAAAGTAATGCAGTCAATTAGGAACAAATTTGAGGGTTAAGTAGAAAAATACTCTGGGAGCTGGCGGACAACACAGTTTCAGAAGGACCCTGCTGGGCTAAACACTGACTTTTAGCATCAAATGAGAGTGAATCATCTCAATTGGACATAGGAACAGGAGTTCAGCCCCTCGAACCTGTTCCGCCATCAATTAGATCATGGCTGATCTGTATCTGAACTCCACCTACCCGCCTTGGTTCTGTAACCCTTTATACCCTGGCCTAACAAAAATCTATGTTTTACAATTTTCAACTGACCCCCGGCCTTAACAGCTTTTTGGGGAGAGAGTTCCAGATTTCCACTACCCTTTGTGTGAAGAAGTGCTTCCTGACATCACCCCTGAACGGCCTAGTTCTAATTTCAAGGTTATGCTCCTTGTTCTGGACTCCCCCTACCAGAGGAAATCATTTCTTACTACCCTATCAAATTCTTTAATCATCTTAAACACCTCAATTAGATCACCCCTTAATCTTCAATACTCAGGGGAATACAAGCCTAGTCTACACAACCGGTCCTCATAATTTAACCCTTTTAGCCCCGGTATCATTCCAGTGAATCTGCTCCGCTCCCCCTCCACGGTCAATGTATCCTCCCTGAGGTGCGGGGCCCAGAACTGAACGCAGTCACTCCAGATGTGGTCTAAGCAGAGCTTTATATAACTAACATAACTTCCACTCCTTTCTATTCCAGCCTTCGAGATAAAAGCCAACATATAATTGGCCTTTTAACATTTTTTTTATACCTGTCCACTAGCTTTTAGTGATTTCTGTACTTGGACCCCTGAATCTCTCTGCTCCTCCACAGTTCCCAGCTTCTCGGCGTTTAGAAAATACTCTGATCGATCTTTCTAGGGTCCAAAGTGGATGACCTCACTTTCCACACTGAACTCCATCTGCCTCAGTTTTACCCACTCACTTAATCTCTCAATGTCCCTTTGCCACTTTCTGCTCCCATCTACACTATTTACTGTGCCATCTAACCTGGTATAGTCAGCAAACTTGGAAACACGGCTCTCTATTCCTTCATTTATAAACATAGTGAAAAGCGGAGATCACAGTACAGATCCCCGGGGGGCACCACTAGTCTCATCCTGACAATTTGAATACATGCCCATTATTCATACTCTCTGTCTGCTACCTCCTAACCAATTCCCTACCCACATCAATAGGTTGCCGCCAATTCCATGCGTTCTCATTTTTGTTAACAGTCTCTTATGTGGAACCTTGACGAAAGCCTTCTGGAAGTCCATAGAAATAGCATCCATAGACACTCCCTTATCTGCGTTAGTTACTCCTCAAAAAATTCAACTAGGTTCATTAGACATGACTTACCCTTTACAATCCATGCTGGCTCTCTCTGATCAGCTTATGTTTATCCAAGTGTTCAGTCACTCTGCCCCTAATAACAGATTCGAGTAACTTCCCCACAACTGACTAATAGGCCAATAATTTCCTAGTTTCTCTCCTATCCTTCGTAAATAGTGGAATGGCATTGGCAATTTTCCAATCCAAGAGAACAATTCCTGAATCGAGAGTTTTGGAAGATCACGACTAACACGTCTACAATTGCCTCACCTACTTCTTTTAATACCCCGGGCTGGAAAGCATCGGGTCCTGGAGATTTGTCTATCTTTAATCTCATCAGTTTCTCCATCACCATTTTCTTACTTATATCAAATCTAGTTAGTTCCTTCCCCTTGATTTATTTTTAGTTTTCCTTGTATCTCTGCTATTTTATCCTCATCCTCTACTGTGAAGACCGATACAAGGCGAGTATTTAGCAAGTCTGCCATTTCCTGATTTCCAATTACAGTATCACCTGCGTCTTTAAGGGGCCCACGTTACCCTTAGCCACCCTCTTTCTATTAATATATTTGTAAAAACATTCAGTGTCATCCCCAATACCTCTCAAGTTTTTATCTCGTATTCCTTTTTGCCACTCTTACCACTATTTGTATCCCTTTGCTGTTCTTTATATCTCTCCCAGTCCACGGGATCTCTACTGTTCTTCGCATTCATACAAACCCTTTCTTTTAGTTTTATAGTATCTTTCAATTCTCTGACACTGGAGAGTCCCATGAGGTAATGTACTTAGACCTCTAGGGAGCATTCCATTAAGTTCCACACAAAACATTGCTGCACAAGCTTAAGGTATTGGGTATTCTAGGGAAAACGTGGCGATAAGAAATTGGTTGAAAAAGGAGGAAATTGTACTGGTGAGGGAAATGCTGTCAGGCTGGAGAGATGCATTGAGTGCAGGGATAATGCTGTGGCTGCTACAGTTTCCACATAAACAACTTGGATTCCATAAGCATAATGTAAGTTGGTTAAATTCACTGATGATACTAAAGTTGGGGAGAGGAGGCAGTTGAAGCAGCCCAGGAAAAAAGGACCAAGGCAAAATTTGCAAGTGGTCAGAACCACGACAGGTGAAGTTCAATGCCGCATTTGAAGGAATAAACAGGTGACGCTTACTCAATGAATGGCGCTGAACTGCCCAAGAAAGAAGCTGAGAGAGACCTGGGATGGGCAGTAGACTCCACGGTCAGCCATTTTGGTGCAGTAATCAAGGCAAACATAATGGGCCAGAATTTACCGCAGCCGACAAGCCGCTGTTAGTTAGTCTTGCACTTGCCCATTTAATTTCCATGAGACTTTGCACTGCAAGTTAGAGAATGGAAACAGCATGGCGCCCTCTACAGGGCAAGCAACTGTGATTCTCCTTAACCACTCAGAGTGAAGGATTGAGGATTGTACAGCGCAGTGTCTGAACCAGGAAGTACAAGTTAGGATAGCAAAATACTGCGGATGCTGGCAAACTGAAACAACAACAGAAACACTGGAAAAACTCAGCAGGCCAGGCAACATCCGTGGAGAGAGAAACAGAGTTAACGTTTCAGGTCGAAGACCCTTCGTCAGAACTGAGAAAAAAGCAGGAAATGAAACCGATGAAGTTGGAGGCTGGGGGAAGGAATAAAAGAACAAAAGGGGAGGTCTGTGAAGAGTAGAGACATTAAGAGACGCTCAAGGCGAGACGAGATGGCAATAGGACAGGTTAAGAAACAAAAGATGGCTCAGAAGTGTGAAATGCGCTGGCAGAATGAAAGACAGCTGCCATGTGGGAGAGAGAAAAAAAAGGGAAACGGCACAAACCAAAAGTGTGGATAAAATATACATATATATATATACATATACATACACATATGGTAGGGGCCGAGGTTTTGATCTGAAATTGTTGAACTCGATATTGAATCCGGAAGATGAGGTGCTGTTCCTCGAGCTTACGCTGAGCTTCTGTGGAACAATGCAAGAGGCCGAGGACGGTGAGGTCTGAGTGGGCGTGGAGCGGTGAATTAAAGTGACAGGCGACCAGAAGCTCGGGGTCCCCCTTACGGACTGAACGGAGGTGTTCCGCAAAGCGGTCACCCAATCTGCATTTGGTCTCCCCAATGTAGAGGAGACCACATCGTGAGCAGCGAATACAGTATACTAGATTGCAAGAAGTACAAATAAATCGCTGTTTCACCTGGAAGGGGTGTTTGGGGCCCTGGAGAGTGGGAAGGGGGGGGGGGATGTATAAGGGCATGTGTTGCATCTCCTGCGCTTGCACGGGAAGGTGCAAGTGCAGGAGATGCAACCCTACCATATATATATATATATATATTTTATTTTTTTATCCACACTTTTGGTTTGTGCCTTTTCCCTTTTTTCCCTCTCTCCCCCCATGGCAGCTGTCTTTCATTCTGCCAGCGCATTTCACACTTCTGAGCCATCTTTTGTTTCTTAACCTGTCCTATTACCATCTCGTCTCGCCTTGAGCATCTCTTAATGTCTCTACTCCTCACAGACCTCCCCTTTTGTTCTTTTATTCCTTCCCCCAGCCTCCAACTTCATCTGTTTCATTTCCTGCTTTTTTCTCAGTTCTGACGAAGGGTATTTGACCTGAAACGTTAACTCTGTTTCTCTCTCCATGGATGTTGCCTGGCCTGCTGAGTTTTTCCCAGCGCTTTCTGTTGTTATTTCAGTACAAGTTAGGATAATGAATTCAATGTCAAATCAGGTACAGAAGGCGAAAGAGAGAGGGAAAGATTGATTGAATTAAAAGAGCAAAAAAGAAAAAAAAAATTTTAAAAATCCCCAACAACAATTAAAACCTGAAGGAATGAGACTCCACACTATTTCAGGGCCAGAGAGGTTGTTGGCAGTAATTAAGACTCATCACGCCGTTAAAAAGGTTACTTGGACTTGGTCCTCACATTCTGTGGCGAGTTTAGTTTGTATCTAGCATTCAAGTACATGAACTTCACACCATTCAATGTATGTCAATGGTGAGTCAGACAGCAAGATGACGTTTTCACAAAGCTAACGGCAGAGCAGCAAATCGCGAACAGCAACTTGCGTGTTTTCACGTTTAACTGCACATCTGCCCTCGCCTGAGGTGGCTGTACAGTTTACGCATAAATAACGGTGAGCGCCATTAGTCCCATGTTATTCTGACAGTAAATTCTGGTCTATTAATGAGTCACGTTGCCAAAGTCAATAAAATATCAAAGATGGTCATGCTGAAACTGTACACTGCTCTGGTTACATCTCGAGTACTGAGTTTATTTCTGGTCACCAAGGCACTCTGGAACAGAACATAAGAAAATAAGAACTAGGAGCAGGAATAGGCCACTTGGCCCCTCGAGCCTGCTCCGCCATTCAATAAGATCATGGCTGATCTTGGGCTCAAAGCCACTTCCCAGCCCGCTCCCCATAACCCTTCACTCCCTTATCTTGCAAAAATTTGTCTATCTTCACCTTAAATGTATTTAATGACCCAGCCTCCACAGCTCTCTGGGGCAGAGAATTCCACAAATTTACGACCCTCTGAGAGAAGAAATTCCTCCTCATCTCAGTTCTAAAAGGGCGACCCTTTATTCTGAGACTGTGCCCCCGAGTTCTAGATTTCCCCATGAGGGGAAACATCATCTCTCTGGATCTACCCTGTCGAGCCCCCTCAGTATCTTATATGTTTCGATAAGATCACCTCTCATTCTTCTAAATTCCAATGAGTATAGGCCCAGCCTGCTCAACCTTTCCTCATAAGTCAAACCCCTCATCTCTGGAATTAATCTAGTGAATCGTCTCTGAACTGCCTCCAATGCAAGTATATCCTTCCTTAAATAAGGAGACCAAAACTGTACGCAGTACTCAAGGTGTGGTCTCACCAATACCTTGTACAGTTGTAGCAGGACTTCCCTGCTTTTGTACTCCAACCCCTTGATATAAAGGCCAACATTCCATTTGCCTTTTTGATTACTTGCTGTACCTGCATGCTAACTTTTTGTGTTTCATGCACAATGACCCCCAGGTCCATCTGAAACTGTAGCATTTTGTAACTCTCTCTCCATTTAAATAATAGTTTGCTTTTTTATTTTTCCCTGCCAAAGTGGGATACCTC
>CM059448.1:47498431-47556700 GCA_030390025.1 Squalus acanthias | reverse complement strand
CCCCACCCACCCACCCCACACTCACCCCCACCCACCACCCCACACTCACCCCCACCCACCCACCCCACACTCACCCCCACCCACCCACCCCACACTCACCCCCACCCACCCACCCCACACTCACCCCCACCCACCCACCCCACACTCACCCCCACCCACCCACCCCACACTCACCCCCACCCACCCACCACACACTCACCCCCACCCACCCACCACACACTCACCCCCACCCACCCACCACACACTCACCCCCACCCACCCACCACACACTCACCCCCACCCACCCACCACACACTCACCCCCACCCACCCACCACACACTCACCCCCACCCACCCACCACACACTCACCCCCACCCACCCACCACACACTCACCCCCACCCACCCACCACACACTCACCCCCACCCACCCACCACACACTCACCCCCACCCACCCACCACACACTCACCCCCACCCACCCACCACACACTCACCCCCACCCACCACACACTCACCCACCTTTCCATCTGCGTTGAACAGCAGAGAAAGGAGTTCCAATGTCAAAAAACCACTGATGGACTGCCCACCCCAATGAGGTTATAATGAAGCACATTACTGCATAATAACCAATGTAAACATTCCCTCTCCAACTGCTCCCCCTCTGCCTTGTGCTATGATCTTAAGCAAACAGCAAAAAAAGTGTCCGGAATATTTAGATCCCAAGTTGTAGTACAGTGCTGTTTGGAAAGAGTAAACTTGCATTTGTATAGCGCCTATCATGACCTCAGAACGTCCCAAAGCTCTTTACAGCCAATGAAGTATCTTTGAAGTGTAGTCACTATTGTAATGTAGGGAATCAGTTTTTGGTGGTGTCGGTTGAGGAATAAATGTTGGCCAGTATACTGGGAAAACTCCCCTGCTCTTCTTTCAATAGTGCCATGGGATCTCATGTCCATCTGAGACTCAGTTTAACGTCTCAACCGAAAGACGGCACAGCACCTCGGACAGCGCAGCATTGAAATGTCAGCCTAGATTATATGCTCATAGGCCATTTAATTGCGGGCAGCATCAAAGCCAAATCAGATCCTATCCTCATCCCACCCTCTCCCCCGCAACCCCCACATCACCCTAGCTAGATCATGGAAATGGTCAGCTCGACCTTTAAATTCTGTAACTATTGATCAAAGCTTAGATCTCACATAGCTTTTGCTAAAGGTTATGGCGCGCAGTTTCCGCTCGGGGCGCAATCGGAAAAACCCGCCCCGAATGCGCCGAGGTGAAGTTACGCTCAAGTTTCCGCACAACCTCATTAGCATAAGCCCGAATGTAAACTCTCCGTGAATCAGCGTAATCGAATGCAATCGATTAGTCACTCAACAGGGCCAATGGGGTCTCAAGGGGCTGGGGTGGGATCGGATAAAAAGCAATTTTTAAAAAATGTCCTGCAGAGCGAGACTGAATATCACAAGGCAGGACACTTTTCCCCCTCCCAGCAAGTTCCTTTGTACAGCTGTTACATTTTCAGTAAAGCCAACCCCGCCATCTCATAAATCAAGAGACAAACTCAAAAATCATGAGATTTGGTATAGAAATCAGGAGTTGATATTTTTCTCAAACATAAACCAATATAGATTGACAGTTCGTTTACAAACTTCATTAGTGGATTATTGAAATCTCTAACAGGTCACAGCTCTTTACAAAAAGTATAGTACTGTATCGGAAAATGGTTTCGATCCCTAGCCTATGCGGGGTCCCAGATCTGAGCTAGGACGGCAGTAACACTGCTACAATTGGTCTCGAAGCCACTGTTTCCTCTTACCTCAATACCAAACCCCAACACGCAGGTCCAGGGACTGGCAAGTCTCTTTCTTTCTGCCCTCCTTCCCACCCCCTCCAAGGCCACGTGGCACCCCCCTCCCCATCTCAACCACCAGTTTAATGAGGAAAAAATCTTTAATTGTAAATGATTTGTCAAGTTAATTCACATCTATGACAAATAGTTTCATAGAGATGCTTAACAGGAGAGCAGACCTTAAGTTTTATAAACTGTAACCTTTCTGCATGCATCCCAGTGGATGGCTTATTTTACATTATATCTTACAGTAGTGTATCTGCACGTTTTTGCACTGTTATAATACGCACATTGTACCCTGAACCTCACTTGATGTGCTACTAGCTTTCCTGTTCCATTCACTAAACATAGCTTTGATACGTTGGGTTTGTCTTTTATTACCAGTTGCACTTTGTGCTCTTGAACACAATCAATACATTTCCAGTCATTGGTTAAAGAAAACTAACCTTCCTGGAAAAAGATTTGCTCACCTAATTTGTTTTACATTTCTCTGGTGGTCACAGAGAGCGGCTCTGGAACATACTTTTTTTTTTGACTGCTGTTCGAATCGTGTCCCAGCTCCAGTCCCACCATTATTGGTTGTCCTGTCTCTTCTGGGGCCTTTAACATCTCCTGTTTCAAGCACATAGGTACTCAAAAATATTTCCAGGCGAGAAGCACAGCACAGGCTGTGTGTCAAGCCCTGCACGAGACCCAAAACCAGGTCTAGGCACTTTTTACACAACCTATTCTTATGATTTATGTCGGAGAGGAGTGACATCCTTGTCCTGCACTTCTTTCTACTTTTCAACTGCACGACCGCCTTCCAACTGACCCAGAGCGGCACCGCACGAGGGGAAAGGAAGGCTCGCGCTATCTCAGCCCACACAACACTGGACTAACTCGCGCATTTTCCCGCCCTCAACTCAAGTTCTAATTCTCTCTCTATTTTCTTTAATAGTTAAAAACAGTGAGCGGGCTATGTCTATGAACGTAGAAGCAATCAAAAAAAAACTTACCGAGATAAACCCATAGAAGCCAGTGATATGCAGAGGAACTCGCCCAACCACAGTGCAAATGGTGTCCAACAGCGAGAACCTGCACCTGCACAGTCTCTGTATCTGAGACTAGTCCAATCATCTCATTACACAAGGGAGCAGGGGAGACTTCGGATGGGGAAAAACCAACTCGTGGTAGACTACTAATGGGACAAACCAACTCGCGGACCCCCCCAAAACCTTCTGGCAGACCCCCGGTTGAAAACCCCTGACCTAACCCACATGTCCCAGCAGCAGCCAATCACAGGAGGTGTGACAAAGTTTAATACAGTAGGAAAAAATGAGTTTTCAGAGTTGAATCACGAGATCGTCAGTTAGGCTAAATTTTCATTAAAAATCGCGTGTCTCACGATTAATTCGCAAGAGTTGGCAATACTGCATTTTACTCACTCTTGAGCAGTGTGCAAATAAATGTGCCCTTAAAATATGCAAGAGAAGCAAGTAATTTTTAATCTGAGCAGTGTGATAATTGAATTAACTCTCTCTGATCAAGGGGTGTTGTCGTAAGAATGAGCCTTACGCGTGGTGAACTTAAAGTAAGCTTTAATCAACTAAAAAGGTGCTACATACAAAAGAGGTCTTACTCTATGCCTCTCCAGGATCCAACTGATCAGCCCAGTATTTATCCTGGACTAATCACAGGAAGCGATGCAATAAAGTTCGAGTCACAGGAAGCTGTATTGTGTTACCACAGGTGTTATGTACAAAGATCAACTGACTGAAATTTAAACGGATTTGTTGAAGTATTTCTTGCAGCTGAAGAAACAGCCAGTGCTTGAATTGACTGCTGATCACTGCAGGTCAGGATTAAAGCTGGATTCACATTAGCACGGGTGCCCGAGAATCTGGGCACAATGTGATGAAACCTCCTGAACGGACGCAATCAATGGAAATTTACCTTTTGAACCTTGGGGCCTGGATAGTTTTGTTGCCAGGGACTGCTTCGGGTGAAGGGACTTTTGAACCAGTGTAAAAGATCGCGAACACTCAAGCATAAAGTGATTATGGGCGCAAATCACTTGCGCTTAAAATTCCACAAGCTTTAGCGCTATTTCATCTCACTTCACACAGATTCTGCTGTTACAAGTCAAAATTCCAGGCAAATTCATTTTAGAAAGTGCATTCAAATAACTACCACACTCCACATCCAAAGTCGTTGATTGAATATCACCAAAATAGCCCAATTTGTCTGGTTCAATCGAATCCAAAAAATCACCATAATTGATCGATTTAATATTGTTAAAAATGACTTGAACATTGATGTAGTTTAAATCTCTGGCAATTAATGATTGAGTATTTAGGATCCCTGCTCACCCTTACGGACACACGTAGTCATTATGCAGATAGATTTCTTTTGATATACAAACATCCATCAGTATTTGGGGTTTTAGTCTGACGGCTAGGTTTCCTTCTCATCACCAAGAAACAAATGTTCACTAACCCAGCAATGGAGCCTTGTTCTGTAGCATCTCATTATAACTGGCCGTCAGGATACCCACAGGATTGCTGGGAATAAATAGTCCTTCTTGAACAAGCCGCTCACAAGTTTGCATCAGCGTAGTGGAAAACTGGGACGGGTCCACACCATAATCCCACCATCCTCCAACGCCATCGGCCACCCCTGCAACAAAGAGACAAAGATTAAGGAATTGTAAAGAGCACTGGTCCCCTTAGAATTGGGACTGGATCATTGTCTTTGAGAAGGAAAAGGAGGGTGGTAAGCTTGGGGAGGTACGGAGTTCTGCAGTTCAGCAGACTTTCCATTTGAAACTGGAACCCCTGCTGGATCAATACTAATGGCTCGTGGTCAGACATCTATCAAATTACAGGCCTCTGGTGAGCGATTATTCTATAATGATATCTGCAATTCAAGCTGAGCAACCATCTGTAGCAAGTATAAAATTGGAAATCTCTCATCATAACAGGCGGAAAAATACGTGCACACCTTAAGAGTTTGCCTGCACTGCTGTGACAGGCACCTTTAAAGAGAGACTTAACCAACTTGAATCTAGTCAAAGAGATAGCAACACACAATGAAACAGGAACCAAGGAAGATTCCTCCCTCCTGCTCCTATGGTGCTACAGTAGTGTAGGAGTTATGTTTCTGGACTAATAATCTAGAGAACGCAAGTTCAAATCCGTCAGTCTGAGAATTCAAATTCAGTTTTTAAAAAATGTGGAAATAAAAAGCTGGTATCAGTAAAAGTGACCACGAGTCTGTCAGACTATGGAAGAAAATTGCGGATGACACCAAATTTTGGGGTGGGGGGGGAGAGTCAATACTGAGGAGGACGGCAACAAATTACAGGAGGACATTAATAAACTTGCAGAATGGGCAAATTTGATAGAGTGGATAAAGAGAGAATGTTTCCACTTGTGGGGAAGAGCATAACTAGAGGCCATCAATATAAGATAGTCACCAAGAAATCCAATAGGGAATTCAGAAGAAACTTCTTTACCCAGAGAGTGGTGAGAATGTGGAACTCGCTCCCACAGGGAGTGGTTGAAGCGAATAGTATAAACACATTTAAGGGGAGGCTGGACAAGCATATGAGGGAGAAGGGAATAGAGGGTTACGCGGATAGAGTTAGATGAGGAAAGACGGGAGGAGGCTCGAGTGGAGCATAAACGCCGGCATGGACTGGTTGGGCCGAATGGCCTGTTTCTGTGCCGTATATCCAATGTAATCCTATGTAAAAACCCAACTGGTTCACTAATGTCCTTTAGGGAAGGTAACCTGCCATCCTTACCCGGGCTGGTCTGTGTGTGACTCCATTCCCACACCAAAGTGGTTGAATCTTGTGCCCTCCGAAGTAGCCTAGCAAACCCCTGTTGTATTAAAACTGCCAGTGGTTCAAGGCAGCCCACCACCATCTTCTCCAGACAACTAACAATGGGATCATTAATGCTGGCCTTTCCAGTGACATCCAGAAAATGATTTTAAAAGTCCTGGACAGCAACATGTAGCACATACAACTGTTGTGGGTCAAGACTGCCGTTGACCCAGGTGACTTTTCTGTTCCCACAAGAGAGACTTGGTAACAGCCCAATTCGAGTAACTATAATGGAAGTGAACCGCATCCAAATCGCTCAACGTAACCAACTGAAACAGACAAAACAGCAGCCAAAAAATTACTTTACTGGTTATGAATTTCATTCTCAATAAATAAGGCCCCAGTCAGCTCTCAGCTCCTGCAGAAATGGAATTCAGCAGCCAAACTTCAATGCGTTCAAATTGATTATTCCTACTCAATGTTGATATGAATTATAATGGGAACTCGGAGAAGCAGCAGAAAATCTAATCTGAAGACATATCCATTGCAAAAATACTTATTCTTACTTATAGCAGAGCATCAACCATCTACAAGATGCACTGCAGCAACTCGCCAAGGCTTCTTCGGCAGCACCTCCCAAACCCGCGACCTCTACCACCCAGAAGGACACGGGCAGCAGGCGCACGGGAACACCACCACCTCAAGTTCCCCGCCAGGTCACACACCATCCTGACTTAGAAGTATATCGATCCTACATCGTTGCTGGGTCAAAATCCTGGAACTCCCTCCCTAACAGCACTGTGGGAGCACCTTCACCACACGGACTTTTTTTTAAATTCATTTATGGGATCAGGGCGTCGCTGGCAATGCCAGCATTTATTGCCCATCCTTAATTGCGCTTTAGAAGGTGGTGGTGAGCCGCCTTCTTGAACCGCTGCAGACCTTGTGGTGATGGCACTCGCACAGTGCTGTTAGGGAGGGAGTTCCAGGATTTTGACCCAGCGACGATGAATTATCGGCGATATACTTCTAAGTCAGGATGGTGTGTGACCTGGAGGGGAACTTGGAGGTGGTGGTGTTCTCATGCACCTGCTGCCCTTGTCCTTCTAGGTGGAAGAGGTCGCGGGTTTGGCAGGTGCTGCCGAAGAAGCCTTGGTGAGTAGCTGCAGTGCATCTTGTAGATGGTACACACTGCAGCCACGGTACGCTGGTGGTGGAGGGAGTGAATGTTTAAGGTGGTGGATGGGGTGCCAATCATGCGGGCTGCTTTGTCCTGGATGGTGTCGAGCTTCTTTAGTGTTGTTGGAGCTGCACTCATCCAGGCAAGTGGAGAGTATTCCATCACACTCCTGACTTGTGCCTTGTAGATGGTGGAAAGGCTTTGGGGAGTCAGGAGGTGAGACACTCACCACAGAATACCCAGCCTCTGACCTGCTCTTGTTGCCACAGTATTTATGTGGCTGGTCCAGTTAAGTTTCTGGTTAATGGTGACCCCCCAGGATGTTGATAGTGGGGGATTCGGTGATGGTAATGCCATTGAATGTCAAGGGGAGGTGGTTAGACTCTCGCTTGTTGGAGATAGTCATTGCCTGGCACTTCTGTGGGCGAATGTTAACTGCCACTTATCAGCCCAAGCCTGAACGTCGTCCAGGTCTTGTTGCATGCGGGCATGGGCTGCTTCATTATCTGTGGAGTTGCGAATGGCGCTGAACACTGCAGTCATCAGTGAACATCCCCATTTCTGACCTTATGTTGGAGGGAAGGTCATTGATGAAGCAGCTGAAGATGGTTGGGCCCAGGACACTGCGCTGAGGAACTCCTGCAGCGATGTCCTGGGGCTGTGATGATTGACCTTCAACCACCACAACCATCTTCCTTTGTGCTAGGTATGACTCCAGCCAGTGGAGCGTTTTCCCCGATTCCCATTAACTTCAGTTTTACTAGGGCTCCTTGATGCCACACTCGGTCAAATGCTGCCTTGATGTCAAGGGCAGTCACTCTCACCTCACCTCTGGAATTCAGCTCCTTTGTCCATGTTTGGACCAAGGCTGTAATGAGGTCGGGAGCCGAGTGGTCTTGGTGGAACCCAAACTGGGCATCAGTGAGCAGGTTATTGGTGAGTAAGTGCCGCTTGATATCACTGTCGATGACACCTTCCATCACTTTGCTGAGAATAGACTGATGGGGCAGGTAATTGGCCGGGTTGGATTTGGCCTGCTTTTTGTGGACAGGACATAACTGGGCAGTTCTCCACATTGTCGGATAGATGCCAGTGTTGTAGCTGTACTGGAACAGCTTGACTAGAGGCGCGGCTAGTTCTGGAGCACAAGTCTTCAGCACGATAGCCGGGATGTTGTCGGGGCCCATAGCCTTTGCTGTATCCAGTGCGCTCAGCCGTTTCTTGATATCACGTGGAGGGAATCGAATTGGCTGAAGACTGGCTTCTGTGATGGTGGGGACCTCAGGAGTAGGCCGATATGGATCATCCACTCGGCACTTCTGGCTGAAGTTGGTTGCAAACGCTTCCGCCTTGTCTTTTGCACTCACGTGCTGGGCTCCACCATCATTGAGGATGGGGATATTCTTGGAGCCTCCTCCTCCCGTTAGTTGTTTTATGGTCCACCACCATTCACGACTGGATGTGGCAGGACTGCAGAGCTTTGATCTGATCCGTTGATTGTGGGATCGCTAAGCCCTGTCTATAGCATGCTGCTTCCGCTTTTTAGCATGCATGTAGTCCTGTGTTGCAGCTTCCCCAGGTTGGCACCTCATTTTTAGGTATGCCTGGTGCTGCTCCTGGCATGCTCTTCTACACTCATTGTTGAACCAGCGGTTCAAGGCGGCGGCTCACCACCTCCTTCTCAAGGGCAACTGGGGATGGGCAATAAATGCTGGCCTTTCCAGCGACGCCCACATCCATGAATAAATTTTAAAAAATCTAATTTGTTACCTAGGGAAGATCTTGTGGTTAATGGGCAATCTCTCACACCCAGTGTTTTAGTAAGCCTGTATTGGTGTTATTTCACAGCACACTTCAGTACTTCTGATTACTTCTCAAACACCCTACAAGGACAGTGAATCACTGAGTTTTACTTTCTGCCCTTTTATATTCTGTAACTGGCAGCATATAACCAGGTTTGATGATTCCCTTGAACATTACCCTGGTTGGCAAACAATTAGTGCACTCCATATTTTCTGGTGTCTGCACAGGTAGGCAACAGTCAATATTACACCTGCCCATCACATCATTTAATCATGCTCTTTGCCTTTATCTTGATCTAAATTACTATCAACCTTTCCTGATTATCCACCAACAATTCTCCTTATGACCCTTAAGCAACAAGCACACACAAGATGAAAACTTGCATTTCTATGGCATCCCATCAAGCTTTGAAGATGCACTTATGTCAGTCAACGTTCCACAACGTTCATTTTTCTCATGACAACAAGTCTCAGCTTTTCTTGTGCCAGTTCACGATCCCCCTTCATTAGTCCTTCTACTTCAATCAGTGTCCAATGTCTGTCTGCAGCACCACACTTGAAGCACCCTCCAATGTTCTAACATTCAGTGTCCAACTTCACATCCAAACACCAAACCACACATCACTGACATACACTAGTTTTATTTCAGTATGAAGGAATATCTGTACATTACACAAATTACTTTCCATTTTGAATTGCAATTGTTCTCCTGTTGTAAGGAACAGAAAGCACACATACAGCTCACAACCTCTCCAATAATCAAAACACGCTAAATTAAATTACTGGTAATAAAATAGGACTAATTATTGCAAGGTAAATTATGATACGCTCTCCCACTCGACCAGACCCCGCTACCCCTTTCCCCCCCAATCCCTCCCAATGCTCCCGCACGACATCACCCCAGTTCTACACCCAGTACTGTCCTTTCAACCACACTGCCTCAATCGCCACTACTATCCGTTCCTATTACCATGTCCTACCAAAGGCAATGCTGAGGTGCCCATTTTGGATATGTAAATGTGCAATCAGAGTTAGTGATGTTACTATATTGTGTATTGTCAGGAAATAATTTAATTCCCAGGCTAGAGATAGCAAGTCTGACCACTAGAAGGAAGGCCAAGGACAACTGCAGCTGACTGCCCCGCGCACAGGCCGCAGCCCCCCTCCGCCCCGCGCACAGGCCGCAGTCTCCCCCGCCCCCCCCCCCCCGCCCACAGGCCGCAGCCCCCCCCAACCCCGCACAGGCCGCACCCCCCCCCCGCCCACAGGCCCCCCGCACAGGCCACGTCTGGTGCTCCCACAACCAGAACGATGCCGACAGGGACGGAGTTCAACACAAACCACTGGAAAGGAACCGTGTATGTTCCAGCAGATAGCATAACCTCAAACTCATGGTAAAAAACTATTAAAATCTACCCATGACCTTCCATTTGCTGACACCAATGAATTTGGTGTACAGTCACATTTACTGTGTACATTACAGAGAATATACAGCACAGAAACAGGTCAATCGGCCCAACTGGTCTATACTGGTGTTCATGCTCCACACGAGCCTCCCCCACCCTTCTTCATCTCTTGTATGTATTAGATAACTACTTTCAAGGATATGGGACAATATTGTACAGTGGTGACCAATACCAAAGAACAGGTAAACCAGGGAAAATGGAACCAGAGACAGGGTATAATTCCTATCCATTATTAATGAATTGCTTTTAAAAACAAAAAACGGAGTTGGGTGTAGATTAATGAGACTCCTGCACAAGAGCTCCCTAATGCTGGTTTCAGATTCAACATTAATCAGTAGCAGATACAGCTGCCAGTGTCCAGCTAATAATGTTCACAGCCCGGACCAGGCTTGGACTTGCGGTCCCAGTTACAGACAAATAACTACACTTGTTATATTTCTTATAGAAAGGGAGACTAGCAAAGCCAAGAGGGTGTTGTAAAAGGAAACTGGCCGTCAATATAAATGGAAACAGCAACAGGTTTTATCAGCATATCTGGCAGGATAGTCAAAGAAAGGCCAAGATCACTGAGCAACCAAGGAGTCGTCTTGTGTCTGTGGAAAAGCCATTGGGAGAGCATCCAAAGGGAGTTGCTCCAGTGAGGGAATGGCAAAGATGTTCATAAGTATTTCACCTCAGTTACTGTAGGAGAGAGAGAATGACTTGCTTTTAAAAAAACAAAACCTAGGACGACATGAAATGCCCAACCACAAATAGCGGTGAAGAATCATCCCGGGGGAGGGGGGGGGGGTTAGTGGAGGCACTAACCAGCATTCTCCAGACATCACTGGAAATAGGAATTGTGCCAAAGGATTGGGAAATGTTGCAGCCTTGTTCAAAAGAAGGATGAGTTGGTTAGTCTCGCCTCAGCATAGGATGGAATTGGTGAGCGTGTATCGCGGTATGGGGCAATCAGGAGAGTCAGTGCACATTTACAATGGGTAGATCAGGCTCGACTAATTTAACAGAATTTTGTTTGAGGAAATCAGAATAAAATGGATGTTGGATTTGTGGATTTTCAGAAAGACTTTGATACGGTGTCACACAAGAGACTCTTATTAATAAAAGGTAATCTAGCCCTTGGATAAAGAGATGGCTAAAGGTCAGAAGCCAGAGTAAGAGTAAACGGTGGGATGTCGGCAGTGATGTGCCCCTCTCTCTTCTATTTATATAATGGATTTGGACATAGACACAAGAGGAATGATATTGATGTTTGCTGATACCAAAACTGGGAGATATGGTACAGTGAGGAAGAATGCAGGAGAACATACAGGTTAGCAGAGCAGGCAGAGGGGTTGCAGATGCAGTGAAATGTGTAGTACATTTTAGGAAAAAGAATAGTGAAAGCATACCCTAAACGATGAGAACCTGAGTGGGAGAGAGAGATCTAGGGGTGTGGATTGTTATGCTGTAAAGGCGGGAGCAAAGACAAATGGATTCTAGGTTTTGCAGGGGCACAGAATATCAAAGCAACAAAGTGATGCTGATTTTCCAAGACATTAGTTGGGTCACAGTTGGAGTACGGTTTACAAGTCTGGGTATCCCATTATAGATAAGATATGAGAATGCTGTACAGAGAATGCTGTTAAAGCATATGGGATCCTTGGCTTTATTAATAGAGGAATAGAGTACAAAAGCAAGGAAGTTATGTTAACCTTTAGAAATCACTAGTTAGACCTCAGCTGGAGTGGTGTGTTCAATTCTGGGCACCACACATTAAGAAGGATGTCAAAGCCTTGGAGAGGGTGCAGAAGAGATTTACCAGAATGGTACCAGGGATGAGGGACTTCAGTTATGTAGAGAGACTGGAGAAGCTGGGGTTGTTCTCCTTAGAGTAGAGAAGGTTAAGGGGAGATTCGATAGAGGTGTTCAAAATCATGAAGGGTTTTGATAGAGTAAATAAAGAGAAACTGTTTCCAGTGGCAGAAGGGTCGATAATGAGAGGACACAGATTTAAGGTGATTGGTAAAAGAGCCAGAGACGACACGGGGAAACATTTTTTTTTATAAATACAGCGAGTTGTTGCGATCTGGAATGCATTACCTGAAAGGGTGGCGAAAACAGATTCAATAATAACTTTTCAAAAGGGAGTTGGATAAATACTTGAAGGGAAAAAAGTGACAGGGTTATGGGGAAAGAGCGGGGGAGTGGGATTAAATGGATAGCTCTACTAAAGAGGCACGATGGGCAGAATGGCCAATAATGCCGGTAACACCCATGTGTGTTTTCCATCTGTGGGCACAAGGCAGAACCACTTCTTGTGCCAGCTCTACATACGCTGTAGGCATCTGTATGACCTTGTCTATCTTACAGTGCTGCCACCAAACAGAGCCCCACATCTATTAACAGTGCAATATAAATGGGAATAGTGAGAGAACTCCTATTCTCATAAACAAGAGTTCCTTACCAGGTCTGCACAGTGGGAGATCTAGTAAAAACAGACCTTTCATGGGAAAGAGCAGAAAACAAAACCTACAAATATACAAGGGACTCAACATGCAAAGCCTCATACAACTACCAGCAGCCCATTCAATTCCTGGGAACTGGCACGTTATGGTGAGGGTGTGGCACTGAACATGTACATGAGATGGTGCACAATATGCCCTTATAAGCATGAAGTATTTCTTCATTCTTACACTGGAATTCTGGTTCTAATGACATAAATGCAGCATTAATCAATGACTCACTAGATCCTGGAGCCAATCCAGATTTTGCCTGCTGTTTTTCATGAAAGCAGATAAGGACGGGCATGATCGTTCCAACAGATTCCTAAACTCCACTGAAAGCTCATACTCTTGTTTTTGAAGGGGTACCAAAGGCTCCCAATATTTTGGCGAATACTCTATTCATAGCTGGGAACACACAGGAACATAGGAAAAAAGACCAAGGCCCACCTGGTTCATCTTCTACCATCCTGGTAGTGGCACAATGATACTGGAGTTATTGTCTAATCATAGCAATCAATCTCTGTCAATGAGTCTACAACAGACCCAGACAGGGGGGCGAGGAAAACTCCCAGTGGTGGAGAGCTTTGGGAACCAGAGGTCCAAAGTCACCTGCTCCTCCCGAGCTCGCTACACTCACCACACGTCATGTCTCAAATTACACAGATACTGGATCCCAGATTATTGGCCCAAAAATTAGTGCCATTACGCGAGAGTACGCACTGCGTACTCTCGCGTATTCTGTCTCCAATTGCCGGTTTTCTGCAAGCACTGCGCATGCGCTGAAAACCGGCACTTGGTGAATGGAAAAGGGGGCGGGTCCTAGGTGAACCGCGTGCGCGCTACAGGCTGCGCGCACGCTGTGCACTTAGTGGTTTCAACGCGCAGGTAATACGGAAGATTCTACACATAAAAAAAGGAGTAAGATCCACTTTTAACAAGGTAAGTAGTGAATTAAGTATTATTTTGAATTTTTTTTTTAACAGGTATATCTTTTTTAGAGACTTTAAAGACAGGTAAGTTTATTTTTATAACTTTTTAAAAGATTTTAAATTTTTTCAAAAATTTAATTTTTTATTTAAAATGGTTAATTTATTTAACTATACTTATTTTATTAATGTGATGGTTTTTTTTTATTTAATTGAGGTTTAGCGGTTCTTTTGGGGGGCTATAGTATTCATAACTTTCACAGCACTTATGTGAAAGTTATGAATGGAAGATGGTGTGCTGCCATTGGCTCTAACTGAGTCACGTGATCCCACAGCTCGCACGAATTAACTACGCCGGTGGGATACGAAAGCCCAGCACAGCAGCTGTCCAGAACATCAAGTTCGTGCGAGCTGGAACTGAAAAAGCCAACGCGGAGTGAGAGATCGCGGGGAGGCCTTACCCTCGCACGAAGGCTTCCTCACGAATTTTTGGGCCATTATTTCCTGAAAGAAATCTATCTACTCTGCACAAATGAATCAATACTAACTGCTTCCACCGTCTCCCTAGGGAGCCTGTTCCATAGATTGATCACTCGCTCACTGAAATATTTCCACAGATTGGTTTTGAATTTACCGCCCTTCAAGCGCGGGCCGTGGCCTCTGGTTCAACTGATCCGGACAAGGTGAAATAGTTTGTCATGGTTGACATTATCTAGTCCCTTCAGAATCCTAAAAACAGCGCCTCTCAACCTTCTCTTTTCCAGTGAGAACATGCCCAATGTACATAATCGCTCTTCAGAATCCAGTCCCTCCATCCCCTCGATCATTTTGGTTGCTCTCTTCCGTATCTTTTCGATAGCTGCAGTATCCTTTCGGTACTGTGGTGACCAAAACTCTACACAGGATTCTAAGTGCGGTTGCACCAATGACCAATCAAAAACTGAACAGAGCGTTTCCAGTGGAGATTACATAGCTCCTGACCTCATTACAGCCTTGGCCCAAACATGGACAAAGGAGCTGAATTCCAGAGGTGAAGTGAGAGTGACTGCCCTTGACATCAAGGCAGCATTTGACCGAGTATGGCATCCAGGAGCCCTAGTAAAACTGAAGTCAATGGGAATCGGGGGGGAAAACAATCTACTGGCTGGAGTCATACCTAGCACAAAGGAAGATGGTTGTGGTGGTTGAAGGTCAATCATCACAGCCCCAGGACATCGCTGCAGGAGTTCCTCAGGGCAGTGTCCTAGGCCCAACCATCTTCAGCTGCTTCATCAATGACCTTCCCTCCAACATAAGGTCAGAAATGGGGATGTTCGCTGATGACTGCACAGTGTTCAGCGCCATTCACAGCTCCTCAGATAATGATGAAGTAGTCCATGCCCACATGCAACAAGACCTGGACGACATTCAGGCTTGGGCTGATAAGTGGCAGGTAACATTCGCGCCACAGAAGTGCCAGGCAATGACTATCTCCAACAAACGAGAGTCTAACCACCTTCCCTTGACATTCAATGGCATTACCATCGCCGAATCCCCCACCATCAACATCCTGGGGGGTCACCATTGACCAGAAACTTAACTGGACCAGCCACATAAATACTGTGGCAACAAGAGCAGGTCAGAGGCTAGGTATTCTGTGGCGAGTGTCTCACCTCCTGACTCCTCAAAGCCTTTCCACCATCTACAAGGCATAAGTCAGGAGTGTGATGGAATACTCTCCACTTGCCTGGATGAATGCAGCTCCAACAACACTCAAGAAGCTCGACACCATCCAGGACAAAGCAGCCCACTTGATTGGCACCCCAGCTACCACCTTAAACATTCACTCCCTCCACCACCAGCGTACCGTGACTGCAGTGTGTACCATCTACAAGATGCACTGCAGCTACTCACCAAGGCTTCTTCGGCAGCACTTCCCAAACCCATGACCTCTTCCACCGAGAAGGACAAGGGCAGCAGGCGCATGGGAGCACCACCACCTCCAAGTTCCCCTCCAAGTCACACACCATCTTGACTTAGAAGTATATCGCCGATTCTTCATCGTCGCTGGGTCAAAATCCTGGAGCTCCCTCCCTAACAGCACTGTGGGAGTAACTTCACCACATGGACTGCAGCGGTTCAAGAAGGCGGCTCACCACCACCTTCTCAAGGGCAATTAGGGATGGGCAATAAATGCTGGCCTTGCCAGCGACGCCCACATCCCATAAAAATGAATTTTTAAAAATACATACATAGGGCAGGGCTATATGGGCTGAATCATCGCCTGTAAATTCTGCGATAGTTGTAAGTTCTGAGTCAGAGAACAGTTACACTTCTAATAAGCACTACCAAGTCCCACAAGAATACTTCAATGTCTTAACATGGTTGCTAGATGCATTTATGTTGCATCATAAACGGTTTTGATGGAGTAAATAAGGAGAAACTGTTTCTACTGGCAGAAGAGTCAGTAACCAGAGGGCACAGATTTCAAGTAATTGGAAAAAGAGCCAGAGGTGAGATGAGGAGAATTTATTTTATGCAGTGTGCTATGATGATCTAGTATGCACTGCCTGAAAGGGCGGTAGAAGCAGATTCAATAGTAACTTTCAAAAGGGAGTTGGATAAATAATTGAAGGGGAAACATTTGCAGTGCTACGGGGAAAGAGCAGGGAGTGGGACTAATTGGAGAGCTCTTCCAAAGAGCCAGCACAGGCACGATGGGCCGAATGGCCTCCTTCTGTGCTGTAACAGAATCACACACCATACTTTAATGTTCTATCCCAAATTGTGTGAAGATAGCAAGCTCTTCTGAAAACAGCACAAACTAGCCCATTTACACTCTTGATTCTCCAGAGAGCAACATTATAAAAGACGCATGGTGTAACCTGCCAGGCACCGTCTAGAAATTAAATTGTTAGGGTTACAGTGACATGCGGCTTTAAAATTGGACCAATCTACAGATCAGGCCGGGAGTCCTGAGCACTCCAGATTAAAGGGTTAATCTGCATAACTCCAGAAAGGAGTTAATTGAACGAGTTCACATCCCATTCAACGGAGCCTTTGGGAGAGACAAGAGATCATTGGGAAGTGGGGGATGGAGCCTCAAGATTTCCTGATAATAGAATGGTTACAGCACAGAATGAGGCTATTCAGCCCATGCCGGCTCTCTGCAAGAGCACTTCAGCTAGTCCCACTCACTCGCCCTACCCCTGCAAATTTTTTTCCTTCAGGTACGGTGGCATAGTGGTTAGCACTGTTGCCTCACAGCACCAGGGACCCGGGTTCGAATCCGGCCTCGGGTGACTGTCTGTGTGGAGTTTGCACATTCTCCCCGTGTCTGCGTGGGTTTCCTCCGGGTGCTCCGGTTTCCTCCCACAGTCCAAAGATATGCGGGTTAGGTTGATTTGGCTATGTTAAATTGACCCTTAGTGTTAGGGGGGATTAAATATGTGGGGTTACGGGGATAGGGTGGGATATGTGTCGGTGCAGGCTCGATGGGCCGAAATGGCCTCTATCTGCACTGTGGGGATTCTGTGATTATCAAATTCCCTTTTGAAAGCCAATCACCTGTTCATTGCATAAGCAAGAAAGCCCAAGACTGATGCAATATAGAACATTTCAGAGATGAATGACTAAAACCAATAAGCACAAACAGTACTTTCACTAGTGGGAAAGGGTCCTTGTACAAATATAGGTGAAGTCATCATAACCAGCAAGGAGATAAAATCCTACCTCCACAAGTCGAGCAGACTGGCTAACTCAACCATAGGAGTGAGATCTTTGTAAAACTCTCATGCTTAAGATGTTGGCCTTTATTATAAGAGGATTTGAGTATAAGAGTAAAGATGTCTTACTGCAATTATATAGGGCCCTGGTGAGACCACAGCTGGAGTATTGTGTACAGTTTTGGTCTCCTTACCTAAGGAAGCATATACTTGCCATAGAGGGAGTGCAACGAAGGTTCACCAGACTGCTTCCTGGGATGGGGGGATTGTCCTATGAGGAGAGATTGAGTAGACTGGGCCTATATTCTCTGGAGTTTAGAAGAATGAGAGGTGATCTCATTGAAACATACAAAATTCTTACAGGGCTTGACAGGGTAGATGCGGGAAGGATGTTTCTTCTGGCTGGGGAGTCTAGACCCAAGGGTCACAGTCTCAGAATAAGGGGTCGGCCATTTAGAACTGAGATGAGGAGAAATTTCTTCACTCAGAGGGGGGTGAATCTTTGGAATTCTCTACCCCAGAGGGCTGCTGGAGGCTCAGTCGTTGAGTATATTCAAGACAGAGATCGATAGATTTTTGAATATTAAGGGAATCAAGGGTTTTGGGGATAGTTCAGGAAAGTGGAGATGAGGTAGAAGATCAGCCATGATCTTATTGAATGGCGGAGCAGGTTCAAAGGGCCAAATGGCCCAGTCCTGCTCCTATTTCTTATGTTCTTAAGGGTAGCGCAAGTTAATGCTTTTGTAGCTATAAATGTAGAGATACAAGACATTCCCATAATACCCAAACCACATAGAAGTATTTAAACTTTAGTTTTAAACTCTTCTACTTCACAGAGACAGACTGTTGATGTTTCATTCCAGCTCCAGATTGGCAAGGGAAGAGGATAAATGATAACTACAAGCAGATTCTGGGATACATTGTTTGTATGCTGCTCATGTGAAGCTTGTTCAATCATAGCCAAAATATCAGGTTAACAGTTAACCTAGATTATACAGCGAAACCACCTTACTCTGCACTACATCGTTGGAAATGTGCTTCGGTACTCCGCTTTGGCACAACTGGTTTGCAATTAAAAGAAAACTTGGCTGTCTGCTCCACTCCAATTCATGCAGTTCACCTGCAGGCCACTACAACTAGAAGGGTAAACGAGCAAGTCAAACTCCGACAACATCCAGCTGTCCCGTGTTTCCCTCCGTACCAGCTAGCCCATCACAGCAACGCAATGATGGGACAGACAACTCCCATACACATCAGCAATGAAAAAATTGCACCTACAGCTACCTTTTTCTGGAGGTGGGGGAATTGAGGGAAGAGAAACAGGAAAGCTACAGCTTCCTGGCAATATCCCCAACAATCCTGGACATTCTGGTAATTTTTCATTTTTGTGAAAAATCATGTGAACAAGCATCCTTCTCCAGCCAGCACATGCACTGCCCAGTGTGGATTCCGACCAGAAGGTTGCAGGTTCGATTCTCGATGTGTGCCCCTCTCAGCCGAAGCAAGAGTTGGGAGTGCTACAACTGGCCCTCAGGGGCCCTGGCTCAATCAGCCGGTGATGCCTGTTGAAAATGTGTGTGTGAGCAGAAGCCCATGGAATTAAGGGGAAAATGACGGTATGGATACGGAATTGGCTCAGTGACAGGAAACAGAGAGTGGTGGTGGATGGATGTTTTTTTCGACTGGGAGGTGGTTTGCAGTGGTGTTCCCCAAGGGTCAGTTTTTATAAACGACCTAGACTCGGGTGTAGGGAGCAGCATTATAAAGTTTGCAGATGATACGAAACTTGGCAAAGTGGGAGACAGTGATGAGGATAGTTGTAGATTTCAGGATGACAGATAGGATGGTGAAATGGGCAGAAGCATGGCAGGTGGAGTTCAATGCGGAGCAGTGTGAAGTGATGCACTTTGGCAGGACTAATATGGAAGGACAGTGTACTATAAAAGATGAGCAATAACAACTTGCATTAATACAGTGTCTTTAACAGAAAGAATCCCATGGTGCTTTATGGGGTATGGACGGGAAGAGAGGAAAGAAAAAAATAGGAATAACTGAGAAAGAGTACCCATTACCTCATCACCCTGAATCCGACACACTTGGAGTTGTAGTGAGTTTGCAGTCAAGGAGAAAAAGGATCTTCTAACTGAAGTGCCAATAGGCCAGGCATACCTAACACAAAGGAAGATGGTTGTGGTGGCTGCCCCATCCTAGCAAATCTCTTGTAGCATTACTCAGTGAACTGGATGCTAAACTGTTTTATTCTGTGTAACATGCAATATATTATGAAGGTGACTAATTTATCGTGATTGAGTTTGAGTTAGTAGTATTTTCAGTCTCAAATTCTGTGCATGCATATTTGTGCATAATGGGTCATTTGGTAAGGAGAAGAATATATTGAGTAATGGAGAGGCTATCAGTACGCTGATATATTTTGGGAATAAAAGCAATATTGGTGAAAAATAAATGTGTAAAATAGAGTAAATGGTAAAGAAGTTATCTAGAAATTCCAATGAAATAAAATGAATTAACTGAAAAACAAGATGAAATTGTACATTGAAAGCCTTTATATAAGTGGATGGGAGGGGTGCTGGGGTTCCAATTAAATACATACTTTGGTTCTGTCTTCACAAAGGAGGACACAAATAAACTCCCAGAGATGTCAGGGAACATAGGGTCTAATGAGAGGGAGGAATTGAATGAAATCAGTATTTGTAGGGAAATGATGTTAGGGAAATTGACGGGATTGAAGGCCGATAAATCCCCAGGGCCTGATAATCTACATCCTAGGGTACTTAAGGAAGTGGCCCTAGAAATAGTAGATGCATTGCTGATCATCTTTCAAAATTCTATAGACTCTGGAACAGTTACCATGGATTGGAGGGTAGCTAATGTAACCCCACTACTTAAAAAAGGTGGTAGAGAAAAACGGGGAATTATAGACCGGTAAGCCTGATATCGGTAGAGGGGAAAATGCTAGAGTCCATTATAAAAGATGTAATAGCAGAGCACTTGGAAAACAGTGACAAGATCGGACAAAGTCAACATGGATTTACAAAAGGTAAATTATGCCTGACTAATCTACTGGAATTTTTTGAGGATGTAACTGGTAGAATAGATAAGGGAGAACCAGTGGATGTGGTGTATTTGGACTTTCAGAAGGCTTTCGATAAGGTCCCGCTTAAGAGATTAACGTGTAAAGTTAAGGCACATGGGATTGGGGGCAAGGTATTGACTTGGATAGAGAACTGGTTGGCAGACAGGAAGCAAAGAGTTGGAATAAATGGGTCTTTTTCCGAGTGGCAGGCAGTGACTAGTGGGGTACCGCAGGGATCGGTGCTAGGACCCCAGCTATTCACAATATATATTAATGATCTAGACGAGGGAACTAGATGTAATATCTCCAAGTTTGCAGATGACACAAAGCTGGGTGGGCGTGTGTGCTGTGAGGAGGATGCAGAGAAACTCCAGTATGATTTGGACAGGTTGGGTAATTGGGCAGATGCATGGCAGATGCAGTATAATGTGGATAAATGCGAGGTTATCCACTTTGGTGGCAAAAACAGGAAGACAGATTATTATCTGATTGGCAATAGATTGGGAAAAGGGGAAGTGCAATAAAGGGGTGTCCTTGTGCACCAGTCGCTGAAGGTAAGCATGCAGGTGCAGCAGGCGGTTAAGAAGGCAAATGGTATGTTGGCCTTCATAGCGAGAGGATTAGAGTACAGGAGCAAGGATGTCTTGCTGCAGTTGTACAAGGCCTTGGTGAGACCACACCTTGAGTATTGTGTGCAGTTTTGGTCGCCTTATCTGAGGAAGGATGTTCTTGCCATGGAGGGAGTGCAGCGAAGATGTACCATGCTGATACCTGGGATGGCAGGAATGACGTATGAAGAGAGATTGAGTCGATTAGGCTTATATTCGCTAGAGTTTCGAAGAATGAGAGGGGATCTCATTGAAGCTTATAAAATTCTAACAGGACTAGACAGACTAGATGCAGGAAGGATGTTCCCGATGGCGGGGGAGTCCAGAACCAGGAGTCACAGTCTAAGGATAAGGGGTAAGCCATTTAGGACTGAGATGAGGAGGAATTTCTTCACCCAGAGAGCGGTGAACCTGTGGAATTCTCTACCACAGAAGGCAGTTGAGGCCAATTCATTAAATATATTCAAGAAGGAGTTAGATATATTTCTCAAGGCTAAAGGGATCAAGGGATATGGGGAGAAAGCAGGGACAGGGTACTGAATTTGGATGATCAGCCATGATCTCATTAAATGGCGGAGCAGGCTCGAGGGGCCGAATGGCCTACTCCTGCTCCTATCTTCTGTTTCTATGTTAGTCTCATCTGCAAATCTGGACACCATTCTCTCTAGCACTATATCCAAATTGTTAATGTACACAGTGAACAGAAGCTTGAGAACACCACCACTTCCAAGTTCCCCTCCAAGTCACACACCATCCTGACTTGGAAGTATATCGCCGATCCTTCATCGTTGCTGGGTCAAAATCCTGGAACTCCCTCCCTAACAGCACTGTGGGAGTACCTTCACCACACGGACTGCAGCGGTTCAAGGCAGCAGCTCACCACCACCTTCTCAAGGGCAATAAATGTTGGCCTTGCCAACGACACCCACATCCCATAAACGAACAATTTTAAAAAAAATTCTAGGTTTCTCGATACACAAGCTTAACTCCTCATGCCTGGAGTCAAACAATGTGAAAGAATTGTGTGCAACTTGTATTTTCATCAGATCTCCCACGCCCAAAGCCAAAAGTCGTGCTTTTATTTTTGGTGAGGGATGTTATGGGCAAGGAATGGAACTCTTCCCATTTCAGATACTGAGAACCAGATACAGAGTAAAACTCCCTCTACTCTGCCCCAACTGCAGAAAAGCATTGCTGCTTTTCCAGGGCGAGATCTTTCCCCCATTAGCCAGCCTGTGGCCTCTGAGATTCCCAGTTATTACTGGGGTCCAATCACATCAGAGAGCTGTCATCAGGGGCTGGGGCTGGGGTGTCCCTGGATGAGAGAGATCCTGGGTGCTGGCAGCCATGCCCCAGTTTACAGAGGGATGGTGGAATAGTGGGAAAGGCTGCTACTGTTTGGGGCAGTTGGGAGAAGTGCAAGGCTGATGGTGGAATTTAGAAACAGCAGACAGGATGCTGGGGTTTGGGAACATTGGAGAAAGAAATCCCTAGATATGGAGGGTGGCCCTGGGCTGCAGGGTTGGTATCTGGGCTGTTTGCTATAAGAGGGGTATGGCAACTGAGGGGGAAAGTGTAGGATCTGGTGGGAAGGATGTGTTGATAGAGGATGTGCAGGAGAATGAGGCCTTCACCCATTCCCCACCCCCCCCCACCCGACCAGAAATGTTCAATTATTTCCAAAGCTGGTTTCCCAGTACTGCGTTTCCAGCCCTAATCCGGGAACCAGTTTCAACCTCTTAAACCGCAAATCAGAAATGCTGGGGCGGGGGTGCAGAATGAACCTCAAGATCTCAGCTCAGATGCAGCTGGCACCTAGCGTTAAAGCCCTGCTGTAAAAATTCATTGTAATATTGGTTTAGGCCTTTTATAATTAAAACAAAATAGCACCAACTTTACACAGAACTACAGCTGAAAGATTAAATCACCAAGGTAACAGAAGAGGAGTTTGGAGACTAATTTTACAGCACAGTATTAAATACTGATTTTACTGTAGAGAGTCCCATGGGATGGTGGGGAGTATAAATGGATTTGGACTGATTCCATATTTAAGTTGACTCACAGGTTTACAATGAGTCATATTAATTTCCATATTCTGTATCTAATTCAATCAGAGTAATGTCCTCCACCTAAATGGTATTAGAAATAGCTTTAGATTCATTTAAAAGGCACCGGACAATGCAGCTACAACAGCACGAGTGGGGCAGGGAAGGAGACGAGGAGAGGGCAGACGGAAGGAGGGAGGGCACAAGTGGAAGGTTGGGCAGGAGAGGGGCAGAGGGTAAGCACGAGGTGGGGGGACAGAGAGATTTCCGTACTAATATTCCTCTCCAGCTTGTGACTGTGGAACTAATGTGGATCCTGCTGGAAGATATTGACATCTGATTTGCTTTGCTACTACCATACGAAAGAAGAAGAATGTGGACCCTGCTGAAAGGGCACCTTGGCTGCTGTTAATTTGGAGGTTGTGGGCGTGCACCAGGATTAGTGCAGCTCCTGGGATTGGGCGGGAGGACCCTGGGGTGCCCAGCGCTTGAGGCCTGGTTGTGGATGCTGATACCAAACCCTGACATTTTACTGTCTCTGCTACAGTGCATTGCAAGTTGTCAGCTTTGATGAGACAGTTAGGAACTGTGCTGGGGAGGGAAGTGGGACCAGTAGAGTGTAACTGACGATATTTAGGACGCAGCTTTATTGCAGGAGAGTAGGGTTATGGTGGGAGCAGCGGGGTTGTGTTGAAGCATTCCAGTTTATTTCAGCAGGTATCAGAAGAGTTTGCATAATGACCCAACAGGCCTGAAGGTGTAGCTTCACCAGGTCCACCCCCGTCGATTAACAAGTTGTGGAAAACAATGATCCTGGACACCTCGGCCGGCACACGATGCTCCCCCACCCCAATCTGCAGACAGCTGAAGCCCTGGTTTAACACCCCTACAGTGTGCTCAATAACAGAGGAGTCATTATCCACATCAAGAATGGGGCACCTGATCCCCAAAAACTCCTCACTCAGCACACAAGCTGAATAGTTACAGAATAGAATCCTATCCTATTTATATATGGCCCACTCCTAATCTGGCAGCGTGAAGGATGACAAACCATGCTCTTGACTGCTCCCTGTACTGTCGGGAAGGCAGTCACATTGCAGAACCAGAGGGCTCAGGCTTGCTGTCCCTGGGGCCCACAAGATAAATTGGCTGGCTCTGATGAACAGTGCATTTGTTACTAGGTGAATATACCCAGATTGTGCAATGTTGCAGATGTCACCGTAAGCGTGCTGGAAACTCCCTACGGCAGAGATATTTCAGGCTGTTGTTACCTTTACTGTTTTGGCAGTGCTGTGCTAACACTTCTTCATTCAGCCGGTGACAACTTGCACGCAACCACAGCCTCAGTGCACCGCTCCTCAGAAAGGATCACAGCGGTTGATAAATCAGGGAGGCTGGATATCAGCCAGTAGGTGCCCTCCTACCCCCCATTATATTCATCTTTCTCAGTCATCCAGGGTAGCTGCCTGCTGATCCTCCCAAGCCAAATATAAGGATATCCCCAATGGGACCTGCATTGTCCTCGAACAGCCAAATGCCCGCTTCCAAAAAAATAACAAGCTGCCACGTAATCAGCAAGTTTCCCAAAAGTTACCTTCTGTAAATTTAGTCCAGAATGTTTCCAAATGCACAAAAACAACTGCTGCAGATTGCAGTCAGTCCTGACGAAGGGTCATTGACCTGAATCGTTGACTCTGTTTCTCTCTCCACAGATGCTGCCTGACCTGCTGAGTATTGCCAGCATTTTCTGTTTTTATTTCAGATTTCAAGCATCCGCAGTATTTTGCTTTTGTGCTGCTGCAGATTGCTGTCTGGCCCTTTAAATGAAATGACCTGTCAGGCACAGCCTATCCTTACCTGAAGGTCAACGTTTATTAGCCCGGACCTGACTGGCGAAATTAAAGGCAGCCTGGTCGAAGGCCTGATTGATGGCATCAGACCCCACTTACACGTCACTTTGCCAGGAGTTTAGTTTTGCCTTTCCCCGCTTCATCCTTACCGACAAAAGAACATTCAATACTTTATTCCATGACTCTCAGGAAATCACATTGTCTCGCTTCCCCTCTTTAGTTAGCATGAGGAATATTTCCTCTGAACAGACTGCTAAGGGTACAATTGGTAGCACAGTCCCTTCTGCTTTTCCTTCCTCTCCTGAATGTACTGACTCCTGCTGGGATACTAACCCTCATGTGCTAGGTCTCCTGTACTCCCTCCAGCCAGCTCGTTTCACCCAGGCAGCAACAGCAGGTTACTCCACTGGTAAAGACCCTCCACACACACACACACTTTCATACCAGCCCTCAAATGGGAACTGCAGCCAATTTTCCCTCCTTTTCTAACCCAGCGACAGAAGTTAATTATGGTGTCAAATTGCTGCCTAACTCAACACAGCAATTCCTTTTAATAAACAGACAGAGGAGATGAATCACCATCTTTCTACAGAAACAGGAGCTCAGATCTTAAAACGGGTAATTTGCATGAAAACGTCCTGGTCAAAACAAGAGAAGAAATACAAGTAGTCTGATTTTTGGTTGTCTCTTTCTTCCTGCACACCACCATTGTTACCCCTTCCCTTCTCACCGGCGGCTGTGTATTTGTCAAAATCTGCTCCGACACCCATTGCTTAGTACCTGCCGTCTGCTCGGACTCATTCTGCATGAATGAATCCGAAAGGAGGAGGGTGAAACATCAGCTGTAATGATACCTTTGTGACACTCAATGCTCTGCACTGCTGCTCTCAGCACTTCATGTAATCCATCCTCTCTTCCATGCACCCACGCTCACCTGCCTTTTCTCTTTACAGAAGCTGACCGATCGGCTGTGTGTTTCCAGCATTTTCTAGTGACAAGGTTAGAGGCAACAAAAGACATGTCATAGGAATGACTAGTGCAAGATTCCCAAACAGGGTCTATATTTTCACCATGTTTAGCACACCGTTAAGTATCTGTATGGGAATTAATGGGACCTTACGTCCATCAGAGACTGGAGCAGATATGTCCCTGAGGAGCCCCACTGACAGCACATCAGGACTGAAGACACATGTTCCATCAACAAATGCTTCCCAAAAAATATACTTTCTGTTGAAAGACAAACTTGTATTTATATAGTACCTTTCGCACCCTTGGGATAAGCCAAAGCCCTTTACAGATATTGGCCCAGATTTGGGGTTAAGAACAGTGGCGAGGCTATCAGCGCTCACCGTTATTATTGAGCAAAGCTGACAGCAACTTCCGGTGTCTGCACATGCTCAGTTAAACGCAGAAATCAGGACGTTGCCTTCCGAGTTACCCTGCTTCTCCACAAACTTCGTTATGCTGGTATCTCACTAAGACTCGGCATTCAATTACACGAAGGGCGTGAAGTTGTGGTACTTGCCCACTAAACACGCCAGAAAAAGTTAGAGTTTGCCCATTCATGTGTAAGTGAATTTTTAACGGCATGATAAGTCTTAATTACTGCCAAACAACCTCTCTGGCACTGAAAATTTACTTTTACAATTGTGGAGTCGCATTTCTTCAGATTTTACTTATTGTTGGAGATTTTAACAATTAAAAGATTTATTTTTTAAACTTTCTTTTATCTCTCTCTCTTAATCCCATCTTTCTTTCCCTCTCTTTATTTCGCTTTCTGTACATGATTTTACATGGAGTTAAATATTCTAATTTACACTTCCTGGTTTAGAGACTGCGTGTCTCAGTGAGGATTCTTCAAGCTGATTGGTTGAGGAGACACACGGTTGCTTGCCCTGCTCTCACGCCACAAATCCCCCGTAGAGGGCACAACGCTGAAAAGGATCTCTAGTAACCACAAGTTGCCACTCAAAAGCTCACGGAAAGTCTGTGGGCAGCTGTAAGCATAATGAACGGAGAGCGTCGTTCCTTCGCCACTGACCGCAAAATCCAGGCCATGAAATACTTCTGAAGCAGTCACATGGATTAGGAGCTCGCCCTATCGCTTAAGCAGGTAATCGCATCACCGAGGACAGTACAAAGCAATACAGGTCTGAGACCCCACGTTCAGTCAGCTAACTGGGAGTTTCAGCTGTGCCAGTTTGGACACTGCAAGGTCCACAAACAGCAACAAATAGCTGGATAATTTTTTTTAAAGATGTTGGCTGTGGGTTAATGTTGCCCAGGACACCAAGTGAACTCCCTGCTCTTCAAATAGGCCATGGGATCTTTAATGTCCTTGGTTTAATATTTCATCTGACAGAAGGCGCATCCAACAATGCAGTTCTCCCTCAGTATTGCACTGAAATGTCAGCCTAGACTGTGTGTATAGTCCTGGCATGGGGCTTGAACCCGTGACCTCTGACTCAGAGGCGAGAGTGCCAAGGTTAACACCCTGTATAACAATGTGAAATTAAAGCACATTTTTAAGATACGCTCAAGTTTCCAGCCCTTCCTGACTGGGCGCCACTGCCTACAACAAGCTGTGCAGCGCCAGTGATTATCTGTTTACAGGCTGCATCCTTTATTTTCTACACACATCACGAGCTACATCAAAAGGACAGGCACAAAGTGAATGTACTGGTGTTAAGAAAGTGATCTACAATAAAAAGATACAAAACGTAGATAGGATAGGGAAGGAAGAAGGGGGTAGGGTAGCTGTACTAATTAGAGATAACAGTGGCAGTAGAAAAAAGGGGCATAACAAACAGAAGATTATATAATTAAGTCAATTAATTAATCAGATCTAGGGGGATAAAATTTAAATTAACTAAATAGAGGATACTAACATTAAAGGGTTCTGAATTTCATTAAATTAAAATCTGATATATGAGTTAAGGAAACAAAGTAAGAAAATAAATTAATAAAAAACAAATTCAAATATCCAAATATAATCTAGATCTCAAGTAAATATTATATCTAGAACTAAAATACTAATAAATAAAAACTAGAAATGGCAGTGCAGGTTGTATGTCGGGACTGTAATATGTGGGGGTTTGTGGACAGCAAGACTGTCCTGGATTGCCACATCTGCAGTAAATGTCTCTGGCTTGAGAGACTCCAGCTCAGAGTCCTTGAGTTGAAATGGGAGTTAGAGACACTCCGACACATAAGGGAGGGGGGTGGAATTTTTGGATAGCCTTTTTCAGAGTGCAGTCACACCTCGGAAGAAAGTACAGGTGCAGGAAGGGAAGAGTGTGACTGTTGGTCAGCAGGATAAGGGGAACCAAAGGGAGATAGAGGAGGAGGTCCCACAGACATTGTACCCGTTGGATAGGACCAATGTACCTGATACCTGTGAGGATGAGGATGCAGCCCAAGGGGGGGCAGGGAGGAAGAGTAGAATAGAAAGGTTATAGTCATAGGGGATTTGATCATTAGGGGAACAGATAGCGCCCTCTGCAGTCGCGTCCGAGAGTCCAGAAGGGTGTGTTGCCTACCTGGTGCAAAGGTAAATGATATCTCGGAGCAACGGGTAGATCCAGTTGTCGCGGTCCATGTTGGGACCAATGACATAGGGAAGAAAAGGGGAGGAGATCCTGCTAAGGGAATATCAAAAGTTAGGAACTAAATTAAAAGCAGGACCTCACGGCTGGTAACCTTGGGATTACTATCTGAGCCACGTGCTAATTGGCATAGGGATAGGCAGATCAGGAAGCTGAACGTGTGGCTGCAAGAGTCCCATTTCATGGGACACTGGCACCAATACTGACCAGTGCCTTAGTGGAAAGGATAAATAGGGCAGTCAATAGGACTTGAAACTAGCAAGAAGGGGGAGGGATCTGGTGAAAATAACTAAGTCTGAAGATAAAAGAAATAGGAGATGAGAGTAAAGGTCAGACCAAGGTAAGGAACAAGGGTAATACAGTATAAAACAGAAGTATAAAAGGACTGTTAAAAATAAAATAAAAGGAACTACTGAAGACAAATTAAACTGCCTGTAAAGCCATGTACACAGCATCCAAAATAAAGCGGGGGAACTGGAGGCAATAATCCAGAGTGAGGAACCTGCTACAGTAGGAATAACTGAAACATGGCTACATAAAGAACAGGACTGGCAACTAAATATTGCAGGTTATAACAATCAGAAAGCAGAGAAGGAAGAAGGTAGGGTAGCTGTACTAATTAGAGAGAATATAATTGCAGTAGAAAAAAGGGACGTAACTAACTGAAGGTTAGAAACAGAATCCATATGGACTGAAATAAAAGCTATGGGATCAATCACACTAATAGGGGTATACTACAGACCACCTAATAATGGAAAGGAGATAGAGGAAATGAGTAAAGGACATAGAATAATAATCATGAGAGATTTTAACTACCCCCAAATAAACTGGTAAGAGGTGGTAATGAAAGGGGTACAGGGAATGGAGTTTTTACAATGTGTGCAGGACTCCTTTCTTACCCAGTATGTAAAAAGCCCAACAAGAGAGGGAGCACTGCTGGATCCAGTAATAGAAAATGAACCAGGACAAATAAGAGAAGTGTAGAACATCGAGGCAATAGCGATCACAACATAATAAGGTTTAAGATAAAGATTGAGAAGGACATAAGACAGACAAAGACCAAAGTAATGAATTGGAAAAAAGCTGATTTTAAGGGAATGAGAACGGTACTAGGGAAAATAAACTGGAAAAATTTACTGACAAAGCAAGCAATAGAACAGCAGTGGGAAACATTTAAAATGGTGATCAAGAGAGTCCAGGAGAACTATATCCCACTAAAAAGCAAGAACAAACTAGCCAGTAATAGCACACCACGGATGAAAAAAGAAACAAGGGCAAAACTGAGACTAAAGAAAAGACAAACATTGAGTACATAGACAACAAAGGAGAGGAAGACGAAAGACAGTGAAATGGCAGAAATATTGAATAGTTACTTTGCCTCAGTATTTACCAGGGAAATGAACATGGTGTGCCTGACATTAGAATAAGAGATCAATAAAGATAAAAAGACATTTAAGATAGAGAGAGGGAAGATAATTGATAAACTAATCAAACTTAGAGAGGATAAAAACCCCTGGTCTGGATAGATTGTGTCCACGCATATTAAAAGTTAGGGAAGAGAGAACAGCACCACTATTACATATATATAAAAATGAATTAGAAAAGGGAATAATGTTAGAGGACTAGCAGACAGCTAATATAATTCCTATATTTAAAATTAGCTTAATGTCGATGGTAGGAAAGATAATGGAATCTGGAATCCTTACTCAAAGATGTAATAGAAAAACATCTAGAAACTGAAAATATAATAAAGAGTAGCCAGCAGATTCAAAAAGGGAAGGTCATGCTTGACCAACCTTATTGAATTCTTTGTAGTAACAGATAGGGTAAACAAGGGCAATATAGGACGCAATATATTTGGATTTCCAAAAGGCCTTCGATAAGGTTCCACACGTTGACAAGTAGCAGAATGAATTTCAAGCTGTCTACAAAACAGAAGAGAGAGGGTAGGGGTTAAAGGTAGTTACTCAGACTGGTGGATCGGTGCTGGGATCACTGTTGTTCACCATTTACATAAATGACATGGATTCAGGAATTGGAAGTACAATTTCAAATTTTGCGGATGACACCAAATTGGGGGGTGTAGTTAATATAGAGGACGACTGCGACATACTCCTTGGGAAACAAGTGTCTAAATGGGGTAGGAAGAGGGGGATCGGGGGGTACTGACACACAAATCACTAAAAGTAGTGACGCAGGTTAATAAGGCCATAAAAAAGCAAACAAAGCACTGGGGTTCATTTCTAGAGGGAGAGAATTCAAAAGCAGAGAAGTTATGCTGAACTTGTATCGAACCTTGGTTCAACCACACTTGCTACTCGTCAGAACATGTGAAGCCTGTGCACGGTTCTGGTCTCCATATTATAAAAAAGGATGTACAGGCACTGGAGAAGGTGCAAGAAAGATTTACAAGGATGATACCAGAACTGAGAGGTTATACCCATCAGGAAAGGTTGAACATGAACAGGCTGGTGCGCTTTGCTCTAGAAAAAAGACCGAGGGGTGACCTGATATAATTATTTATTATGAAAGGGTTTGATACGGTAAACGTAGAGAAGATGTTTCCACTCTCATGGCGAGACCAGAACTAGGGACCATAAAAATAAAATTAATAAATCCAATAGGGAAATCAGGAGAAACTTCTTTACCCAGAGAGTGGTTAGAATGTGGCACTCGCTACCACAGGGAGTGGTTGAGGCGAAGAGCGTAGGTGGATTTAAGGGGAGGCTGGATAAATATGAGGAAGAATAGAAGGATATGTTGATGGGGTGAGATGAAGGGTGGGAGGAGGCTTGTGTGGAGCATAAATACCGGCATGGACCTGTTGGGCTGAATGGCCTGTTTGTGTGCTGTAAATACTGTGTAAAACCACATAACACCAAAACAGGAACGTTACCAGGAGTGAAGACGGTGTTGTTACTATACATTAAAAAATTGGAGAGAGCTCCCCCAGTGGGTAACTGCACCACCTAGTATAGTAGCAGCTAATACAGGCCTGAAGGGCCCAGGTCCAATCAGCTAACTGGGGGTTTGGGCTGGGGCAGCTCCGATTCACCTCACTCACTATTTCTAGCCTCCTGCTGGAGGGCGTGGAGCTACTCAGGGAAGGACTCACAGTCAGGCTCAGCAGCAATGCCCTCCACAGATCAGTCATCTGCTGACACGCACTGTCAGAGTAGATTCAAGGGGAAACTGGGGCGTGGCACCAGACGGTTTTGGGCTCCCGTGGAACCTCACCTCCACCGAGAGTCGGAGCCTTGGGCAGAGCAGGGGAGGAGGGTAAAAAGTAAAAAAAATAGGCAAAATGCTAGAAATGCTCAGCAGCTTAGTCAGCCGGAAAGAAAAAAAAGAGGTTCAGGCGATATCCTTCATCAGTTCACCCCACCCCTCTCCTGACAAAATACTGGCTGGCCTGTTGTATATTTCCAGCAGTTTATTATTCTAGATTTCCAGCATCTTCAGGTTTTCTTTTATATAACAAAACTCTCATGCAGGCTCGATATGCTATAGTGGAGAGTCGAGTGATCCAAATGACTTCAATTGCGACTCAATTGCAGACATGAACACAAGGTGACCTTCAGCAAGCATTGGGATGATAGTGAAACCGTGCCATAGTAAACCACAAACCTCACGAGAAGAGAGAACAGGTGAGGGCAGGCAGAAACAAAGAAGATCCGTGGAGGAGAGCACTCGTTTAGACAAGCGTTTACTGAAGTGAGTTTTACACTGCACTCAGTCAAACCTAGTAAACTTAGGCATCACCAATAGCGGGGCGGGGGGGGGAGTTGTAGGTGAAGAAATTTATATAGTTACAACATTCCTTTTCAAAATCCATTGAAAAGTCTATTTCAATAGGAAAATCCATTCTAAGAGTAGCGCTGTGATTGATCTTTCACCATTATAAATGCCAGTCACAAAATGTTAGCCCACACCACAGCATTGTAACTATTCCTGGCATAACATTACAAATGTCTGTGCCGGTGTTGATAATCCACACGAGCCTCCTCCCAGTCTAATTACCTCTGCCCACCCTGCCCCCATATCGCACTATTCCCTTCTCCCACACATATGCATCAAACTTCCCTTAATTGCGTCAATGTATATCTGCGTCAACCACTCCCTGTGGTACCGGGTTCCACATTCGCACCACTCTGTGTAAAGAAATTCTTCCTTGAAATCTGTTTTAAGAGTCAGTATTTGCATCACCATGCAGCTTTAGAGCAATTCCTCTGGGTGCCAACCAACAGTTAACGCCAATATTAAAAGAATTGCCCTGCAGTAATTCAGCCTCTTAATACCTGCATGACCTTATGATGCCCGTACCATCCACCTTAGAAGAGTCACCAGCTGAAACCCTCTCCCAAAAAAGCAGCGTTCCTTCCAACAGTTCAGTCCTCCAGTTTCCTGCATCGGTTCTTGACCTGGTGACCCTGGCACCCCAAGCAAGGATTTCCATGGCACTCGCTCAGCCAGCTGCCCTGCCACAGCACCAGCACTGGATATCAACTCACAGGTGGCCCTATAGCGTTGCGCTAGTTGCCCCGAAAGCTTCTTCACCACCGTTCTCTTGCGCCCCACCCCACCACCCCCCCTCCCGATATCTTCAGCCACTCTCTCCTCCTCTTGCCTTCCCCCACCAACTGGAGTTTTGGTCTGGACTACATTGTTCTCTCTTCCTCCCCCTACCCCCATATCGTAGCTGGGTGGAGAACAAGAATATTTTCTGAGTAATTCATTAAAAAACATGTTAAATAACTTACTGATGATGAAAGCAAGTTTCTCCCAGAATTATGAAATACTAGGCCATCTCCCGTGATGTTGCACATAGGGAGTCGGGGGAGGGGGAGGGGAAGCAGACACATAGGTCAGATTTTGCAGTTAGAAGTGGTCTGAAAGAAAAGTAATGCCAAAAATAATACAGCCTACGAAAGGAACAGGACGCGTGGTTTATTACATTTTCCCTGGATTGAGCCAAGTATATGGCATTCGCTTCAACTTGCTGTCTGAAATAAAGCAACTTAATGATTCATATGTAGCCTTGTCTTCCCAAATGTTCCTCAGTCTTTGTAAAGATCGGAGAAGGGCACATGCCAAAGACACAATGTCTGGTTCAGACCACAAGGGGATTTCTATTAAAATAATAGATAATGGGCAGTACTGCATGCACTATTCCCAAGAGAGCAGGTGGGTCACTTGTAGATGTATTCCCAGTCTTCTGCCTGCACCCTCTTCAACCCAACAAATCTCCGCTCGTTCCTTCCTCATCCCCAACAAACTCCCCCCCCCCGCCCCGCAATCACCGAGAAGTTAGTTGTCCATGTACAAAAATCACAAAAAATTAGTACACATGTACAAAAAGGCTAAAAACATCAGGAGTGTGATGGAGTACTCTCCACTTGCCTGGATGAGTGCAGCTCCAACAACACACAAGCTTGGCATCATCCAGGACAAAGCAGCCCGCTTGATCGGCAGCCCATCCACCACCTTAAGCAGCCACTCCCTCCACCACCGGCGCACCGTGGCTGCAGTGTGTACCATCTACAGACTCACCAAGGCTTCTTCAGCAGCACCTCGCTGCATCAGAAACCTTGACACCATGCTTGACCCAGAGCACAGCTTCTTCCCCAACAGCTCTAAAACCACTTGCTTTCACCACCACAACATTGCTCCCTTCCACTCCTCCCTCTTCCCCCTGCAAAAATCCCTTCAACACCATCACCAAGTATCCCAGCCAGCGGCTGGACCAAGTACTGTATGTGGCTATCAGTCCCGGTTTCTCCAGAATAAATGGAAGCATAGCCAGAATATACTACATCTTTCCTCCAAAACACAGCACATTCAGTACAGACATGCACGAGTGTCTACACAACCATTTTCTGTATTTGAGGAAACTAGGCTACCCAGTATAATCTGCCCGACATACATGCCTGCCTACTGGGGCGTTGTTTACTGCCCCAGGGGCTAGAATCACATTCATAGGTAGTTATTGTATTCTAATGCACTGCATGACATGGGATGCAATGTTGGATTGTACGAGGCAATGTGTTGGTTCTTCACTTGGGATGGGTCTCAGTGGAGGTAATGTGGTAGGAGCTGGTTTTAATGCCTCTGGAAGTGGAATTCCACACCATAGCTGCAGTGCAATGGTTTGATGTGGTGCAAACATCCTGCATTAAGGACAGAACTATCGCCAGCACACTGTGGATCTTAAGCTCGTTGAGCTAGAAGCAGCCTGCTCTGCGAACTCTGCTCAGAGTGACCGTTTCTCCCAATAGGGTATCGACAGCAGGAGTACTTGGTGAATTTTATACTGTTCTGAATGAAATTTAAATTCATAGCAGATCCGTTACAGGACTATGGCAGCATGTGATGTAATTCTGCTGCCACTGGTGTCAGCTGTCGCTTAATGGCCGCACTCTCGCCTTTAAGTCAGAAGTTTGTGGGTTCAAGTCCCACTCCAGAGGCTTGAGCACAAAAATCTAGGCTGACACTGCAGTGCAGTCCCAAGAGGTGCTGCACTGTCAAAGGTGCCGTCTTTCGGATGAGATATTAACCCTGTCTACTCTCTCAGAAGGACATAAAAGATCCTACCTCACTATTTCGAAGAGGAGCAGGGGAATTTTCCCCGGTGTCCTGTCCAATATTTATCCCTCAACCAACATCATTAAAACAGATGATCTGGTCATCATCACATTGCTGATTATGGGAGCTTGCTGTGCTCAAAATTGGCTGCTGCGTTTCCTACATTATGACAGTGACTACACTTCAAAAGTACTTAATTGGGAGTAAAGAGCTTTGGGACATCCAGAGGTCGTGAAAGGGGCTATTAAATGCAAGTCTGTCTTTCTTATAAACCAGCCAACGTTTCTAGTTAAGCGCTTCATCAAACGACAGCACCCCTTTAAGGTCAAGTCTGTTCAACATTTTTTTTTAAACTGCTGGAAATCACAATGTACATCTCCCTTCCCCCACCACCATCAGAGTAAAGCCATCAACTACAGATAGTTCTTAGAGCAGACACAGCTGCGACAGCACTGCTACCCCTGCCAACTGCATTACAAGCCTGCCAGGTTGGGGACACGAGCATCTCCTCCCCATGGGTCCTGATTAGAGATTTTCTGACTACCTAATGTGATTCAGTCATGTGTGTCGGGCAGGTTAGACTAGGTAGCTTAGTTTCCTCCGAAGTACTGCAAATTGCGTGTAGGCACGTGTGCATGTCTGCAGAGTGTGCTGCGTTCTGCAGGAAGGTGGTAGTAGATTCTGAAATTCAGACAATCTTTAATCTCGAAGACAAAAGCAAAATACTGCAGATGCTAGAAATCTGAAATAAACACAGAAAATGCTGGAAATACTCAGCAGGTCAGGCAGCATCTGCGTGCTCTGACGAAAGGTCATCCACCCGACACGTTAACTCGGTTTCTCTCTCCACAGATGCTGCCTGACCTGCTGAGTATTTCCAGCATTTTCTGTTTTTATTTTACTCTTGAAGATATTCATTCGACAAAAACTGCCAATCCCTTACTCCAAGTGGTCTTATTGAAAGAAAACTGTAGGGCTGACCTCACAGGTGAGGTTTTCCTGCAATCGACCGCAAGCTGAATCTGACAACCAGTGGCGGAAGATCCATAAAAGGTACTATGGTCCCTATCTTAAGCAGACGAAACACAAGAAAACTAAAGTAAAAGCAGGTATAGGAAGAGCAGCTAATGGTTTGTGGCACAGACTCCGATAAGGTACAGGACTTTCACCCTGTTCTGATGGAGTGACTGCACAGGTTTGCTATAAAACATCAATCAGCTTCCATTCAAATAGAAATCACGAAGAATGCATCGTCACACAACTGAACCCAGAGGACACCAACTTCACCAGAAATCCCCCATAAAAATCCTGCTCCCCGGGAGTGGGATCACCAGCCCAGGCCCCCCCGCCCCCCTGTGCTGGCTGCTCAAGGATTCACTGAGCCAGCTCCTGGCCAAGCCTGCAGTGTGCAGTGAAACTCGAGCCTCACGTGTGTGTGAGAGAGAGAGAGAGTGAGAGACAGAGAGAGAGAGAGAGAGTGCCCCTTGGCTCCACTCTAAGGTGACTGCCTGAAGGTCACCCGATCAACCGGCACAACACAGCCCGGCCCGGGACAGGGGGTCAGCCCCCAGCTCCAAGGATAGAGGGGAGCGAGCGGAGAGTGGGTGAGGAGAGTTGGTGTGTGGGGTGAGAGGAGGGGGAGGGTAAAAGGGGTGAGAGAGGAGGAATGGGGGGGTGGGGGTGCGGGTGGAGGGATTTGAGGATAGCGATGGGGGTGAGGGGGGGGTCAGGGTGCTGAGGGGGGGGTCAGGGTGCTGAGGGGGGCTGGGGTCGGGGTGCCGAGGGGGGCTGGGGTCGGGGTGCCGAGGGGGGGGGTCGGGGGGCCGAGGGGGGGGGGGGTCGGGGGGCCGAGGGGGGGGGGTCGGGGTGTTGAGGGGGGGGTCGGGGTGTTGTGAGGGGGGGGGTCGGGGTGTTGTGAGGGGGGGGGTCGGGGTGATGTGAGGGGGGGGGTCGGGGTGATGTGAGGGGGGGGTCGGGGTGATGTGAGGGGGGGGTCGGGGTGATGTGAGGGGGGGGTCGGGGTGATGTGAGGGGGGGGGTCGGGGTGATGTGAGGGGGGGGGTCGGGGTGATGTGAGGGGGGGGTCGGGGTGATGTGAGGGGGGGGTCGGGGTGATGTGAGGGGGGGTCGGGGTGATGTGAGGGGGGGGTCGGGGTGATGTGAGGGGGGGGTCGGGTGATGTGAGGGGGGGTCGGGGTGATGTGAGGGGGGGTCGGGGTGATGTGAGGGGGGGGTCGGGGTGATGTGAGGGGGGGGTTCGGGGTGATGTGAGGGGGGGTAGGGGTGATGTGAGGGGGGGGTCGGGTGATGTGAGGGGGGTCGGGGTGATTGAGGGGGGGGTCGGGGTGATGTGAGGGGGGGTTCGGGGTGTGTGAGGGGGGGGTCGGGGTGATGTGAGGGGGGGTGGGGTGATGTGAGGGGGGGGTCGGGGTGATGTGAGGGGGGGTTGGGTGATGTGAGGGGGGGGTCGGGGTGATGTGAGGGGGGGTTGGGGTGATGTGAGGGGGGGTTGGGGTGATGTGAGGGGGGTTGGGGTGATGAGGGGGGTTGGGGTGATGTGAGGGGGGGTCGGGGTGATGTGAGGGGGGGGTCGGGGTGATGTGAGGGGGGGGTTGGGGTGATTGAGGGGGGGTCGGGGTGATGTGAGGGGGGGTTGGGGGGGGGTCGGGGTGTTGAGGGGGGGTTGGGGTGTTGAGGGGGGGGTTGGGGTGATGAGGGGGGGGGTCGGGGTGTTGAGGGGGGGTTGGGGTGATGAGGGGGGGGGGTTGGGGTGATGAGGGGGGGGGGTTGGGGTGATGAGGGGGGGGGTTGGGGTGTTGAGGGGGGGGGGTCGGGGTGATGAGGGGGGGGTCGGGGTGTTGAGGGGGGGTTGGGGTGATGAGGGGGGGTTGGGGTGATGAGGGGGGGTCGGGGTGATGAGGGGGGGTTGGGGTGATGAGGGGGGGTTGGGGTGATGAGGGGGGGTCGGGGTGATGAGGGGGGGTTGGGGTGATGTGAGGGGGGGGTCGGGGTGATGTGAGGGGGGGTCGGGGTGATGTGAGGGGGGGGGTCGGGGTGTTGAGGGGGGGTTGGGGTGATGAGGGGGGGTTGGGGTGATGAGGGGGGGTCGGGGTGATGAGGGGGGGTTGGGGTGATGTGAGGGGGGGGTCGGGGTGATGTGAGGGGGGGGGTCGGGGTGTTGAGGGGGGGTTGGGGTGATGGTAGGGGGGATTAGGGTGTTGAGCGATCCCCTGTCGCGGTCCCCGCGCTCCCGGCCTTACCCAGCACATCCGCCAGCCGGTGACTGGCCACGAAGCAGGCGTCGTCCCCGTAGCCCCTGCCCTTGCCGGCGCTGCCCTTGCGCAGGTCCTTGCCGAAGCCGCAGCCGGCGGTGATGAGCCGGTACTCCCGCCTCTCCGACCGGCTGATCCCGCCTCCCCGCAGCGCCCGAGCCATCAGCCGGCCATAGGCCAGCACCGACTGCATCGTCCCGGGCGGCCGCGCTCACTCAGCGGCCGTGGCAAGGCAGCGATCCGGGGCCGTCACATCACCGCCCGCCGCCGGCCTGCCTGCTCCCCGCGCTCCGCACCCCGGCCCGCCACTCTGACTGACACCGCCCGCAGCCAGTCAGCATCCGCGCCTCAAACAACCCGCCAATCAGCGCCTTCGGGGCGGAACTCCCGCAACCACTGGCTGTCCGACAGGGTGGCCGCCTGGGAGTGACAACACAGTCAGCCAATCAGCGCCTTCGGGGGCGGGACTCCCGCAACCACTGGCTGTCCGACAGGGTGGCCGCCTGGGAGTGACAACACAGTCAGCCAATCAGCGCCTTCGGGGGCGGGACTCCCGCAACCACTGGCTGTCCGACAGGGTGGCCGCCTGGGAGTGACAACACAGTCAGCCAATCAGACCGCAGACTGGCGGCACTTACTCGCAAATCAGAACACAGAGCAGTGCACCAGCCGGCCAATCAGCTGTGAATAGGCGAGATTTAGGGCGGGACCATTTTATACAAGTCACAAAAAAAGTTTCTGGCAAATCTTAAATTCAAAATTCTGATCCTGTCAACCTGAATTCAAAATTACTGAGAGAAGAAACAGTATTTCATGAAGTGCCCTATGAAAAATCATTGCGATCTTATTCAGTGTTGAGAAGTCGCACAACACCAGGTTATAGTCCAACCGCTTTATTTGAAATCAGAAGCTTTCCGAGCGCTGCTCCTTCGTCAGGTGAAGTGAAGAAATGCATATCTGCCATATTTGACCCCTTGTGACTCATTGACCCATCATCTTTGATGTCATGTTTTCCTGACTGACCTGTTTGGACACCATCCACACCTTTGATTGCCATGATTGTCTCTCTGCCGAGGTGTGATAAAGGGCAGTTAGAAAGATTAACTGTAATCATCTGGCAGTGTTCTCTGACTATATATGCTGTGCCTATATGCATCTCTTCACTTCACCTGACGAAGGAGCAGCGCTCCGAAAGCTTGTGATTTCAAATAAAGCTGTTGGACTATAACCTGGTGTTGCTCTTTTTGGTTGAACCCAAATTTACTGTAAATCAAATTAAAACTTTAAATGAAACTTAATAAATCAAATTAAAATTTGAAAGTCCGGGGTGACGATGCACTCCAGTCCCCGCGGCGCCCACCGGTCGCGGAAAAACTCAAGCGTGCCGGCGGACACCGCGTGCTCCATCTCCAGGGCCACCCGGGCGCGAACATGGCCGCGGAAGAGAGGCAGGCAATCGGGCCGAACGACCCCCTCGACCGCCCGCTGCCTGGACCAATTAATGGCTTTCTTGGCCAGGCCCAGGAGCAGTCCTACGAGGAGGTCCTCCGACCTACCCGCTCCCCTCCGCACCGGGTGACCGTAGATCAGGAGCGTGGGGCTGAAGTGCAACCAGAAATTGAGGAGCAGCCCCTTCAAATAATGAAAGAGGGGCTGCAACCTCTCACACTCAATATAAATGTGATAGACGGACTCCTCCAGGCCGCAGAAATGACAAGCAGCCTGGGAGTCCGTAAACCTACTTAAAATCCTATTGCACGGGACTGCTCCGTGCAACACCCTCCAGGCCAAGTCCCCAATAGAACAAGGGAAGACTCCCGCGTAGAGAGCCTTCCAATGGGGACCTTCGCCTCCGCCGGACGGCAGGATGGTACGCCAAGGCGTGTCCGGACGGCAGACGAAGATGGCAAAGTGGAGAGTGTGCAGGAGCAGCCCGTACAGGAAACGCCTCCGTGCGGATTGAAAGGGCACGGAGGGCATTTCTCCGAGAAGGCTCAAGTGGTGAGGCGGCGGCTCCCGAGGGAGGATTCGGGGCCGGGCGCCGATAAGGAATTCCGTCCGAACGGGGGTCAGTTCGGACGGGATCGCCCCACGTGCTTGAGCCTCCTCGACACACCTAGTGGAGACAGGGCCCAGTGCCACTTTTAGCGACTCGATGGCTTTGACCGCGAGCCGGACGTTGACCCAAGACATGCGCCTCGCCAACTCCTCCGGCGCCATCCAGCCCGCTCCTCCGCCATCGAGCAGGTCCCCGACTCTGGTCACCTTACCGGGCACAGCCCTGCCCTCCGCCAGCCAGCCGAACCCGCGGTCGTGGAGGTGCGGATTCCTGAACAGCGGCTCCCGAAGGACGGCCGCCGCTCCTGACGGGGGAGAACTGCGCTCGGAGGCGACGCTGTTCCAAACCCATAGCAGTTCCTGGTAGAAGACAGGCAGCTCCCGCAGGCTGGCACGCGTGCCACCCACTCTCACAAACAGGAGCTGCGTGTCGTAATTGAGGCCGTGCAGCTGGCGGAAGAAATACGTCGCCAGCGCACGCCACCTAGGAGGATTCTCCACGTACAGGTATCTCTGCAGCGTCTGAAGACGGAAAGTCGCCGCCTGGGTGCGAAGGCACACCAGCGCCTGACCGCCCTCCCTAAGCGGGAGACTCAAAACCGCGGCAGAGACCCAGTGCTTCCTTTTGTCCCAGAAGAAGTCGACGAGCTTCTTCTGCATCTTGGCGACAAACGCAGGGGGAGGGATCAAAGTGACCAACCGGTACCACAACATGGCGGCCACCAGCTGGTTTATGACCAGCGCTCGACCCCTGTAGGACAACACTCGGAGCAGTCCTGTCCAGCGTCCTAGGCGAGCGGTGACTTTGGCCTCCAGCTCTTGCCAGTTCGCCGGCCAGGCGTCCTCGGCCGGGCTGAGGTAGACTCCCAGGTAGAGGAGGTGCGTGGTGCTCCAGGCGAAAGGCCCGAACTCCTCCGGCAGGGAGTCCACCCGCCATGGGCCCACCAGGAGTCCAGAACATTTCTCCCAGTTGATCTTGGCGGAGGATGCGTCCGAGTAAATCTGCTGGCATTCTCGCATCCTCCGCAAGTCGACGGGATCCGTGACCGCGAGGAGCACGTCATCGGCGTAAGCCGAGAGGACCACCTCCACGCCCGGCCCTTGCAGAGCCAGTCCCGTCAACCTCTTCCGCAAGAGGCGCAGGAAAGGCTCCACGCAAACGGCGTATAACTGACCGGACATGGGGCATCCCTGACGCACCCCCCTCCCGAAGCGAAGGGGCGCCGTCAAAGACCCGTTAACTTTAATCAGACACTCCGCGGCGGCGTACAGAAGTCGGATCCGGGCGACGAAATGCGTCCCGAACCCGAATGCGCGCAGAGTCCCGAAAAGATACTCGTGATCCACCCTGTCGAACGCCTTCTCCTGATCCAGGGAAAGGAAGGCGACCGACAGACCAGCCCTCTGGGAATGGTGGACCAGGTCCCGGACCAGATGGATGTTATCGTGGATACTCCGGCCCGGGACCGTGTAGGACTGGTCGGGGTGGATCATGCGGGCCAGCACGGTGCCAAGGCGAGCAGACATAGCCCTGGCGAAAATTTTGTAGTCCGTGCTGAGGAGGGAGACCGGGCGCCAGTTCTTAAGTAGGCGGAGATCGCCCTTCTTGGGCAGCAGGACGATGACCGCCCTGCGCCAAGAGAGGGGCATCTCCCCGGTCGCCAGACTTTCCCCCAGGACCCGCGCGTAGTCGTCCCCCAAGACGTCCCAGAACGCCCTGTGGAACTCCACGGTCAGCCCGTCCAGCCCCGGGGACTTGCCCCTCGAGAGCTGGCGCAGGGCGCCGGTCAGCTCCGCCAGGCTTAGCGGAGCTTCTAAATTCTCGGCGCCCTCCGGGCCGACCTTCGGCAGGTCCTCCCACAAAACTCTGCGCGCATCCTCGCTGGACGGATCCGAAGAGAACAGAGCCCCGTAATAGGCCCGGGCCTCCGCGCTGATGCCCTCCGGATCCGAGACCAGAGATCCGTCGTCGGCCAGCAGCCCCAAGAGCTGCTTACGGACCCCCCGTCTTTTTTCCAGCGAGTAGAAGAAGGGGGAGCCGCGGTCCAGGTCCCGCAGGAACTGGATCCGCGACCTCACGTACGCGCCTCGGGACCCGACCAGCTGCAGGTCCTTCAGCGCGCCCTTCTTCTCTTCGTACACCTTCCGCAGGGCCGGGTCCTCGACGACCTGACCGAGACGGGACTCCAGGTCGAGCACTTCTTTCTCCAATCGCCCGACCCGGGCCTCCCGCCTCTTGGTCGACCCCTTCGCGTACTCCTGACAGAAGACGCGGACGTGAGCCTTGCCCACGTCCCACCATAGCCTCAAGGAGGGGAAGCCTCCCCGCTTCCTTCTCCAGTCGGCCCAGAACCGGCGAAACGAATCCCGGAACCGCGCGTCCTCCAGCAGCAGGTTGTTAAAATGCCAGTACGCGGACCCCCCCCCGCGCGCGCAGCGGAGCGAGCTCCGCCCACACCAGGTGGTGGTCCGTGCACGGCACCGGCCGCATGGAAGCCGCCGGAACGCAGGAGACGTACGCCCGGGAAATGTAAAGGCGGTCGATTCTGGACCTTCCTCCTCCAGACCTCACGCTCGTGAAGGCGCTGGAGTCGGGATGGAGATTTCGCCAGACGTCCACCAAGTCGAAGGACCCGACCAGGTCCCGCAACTTCTCCATCGCCGCCGGGCTTCGCGGGGGACCCGACCGGTCCCGCGCCTCGAGGGTACAATTGAAATCCCCCCCGAGGATGACGCACTCGCCCACGTCGATGGAGCCCAGAAGAGCGGACACTTCTCCGAAGAAGCGCACTTGCTGCGCACCGGTCCGGGGGGCGTACACGTTCACTAAATGGAGCGGCACGCCTCCCAGGCGAACAGTGACCTGGAGCAAGCGGCCCGGCACGTGCTCCTTGACCCTCAAGATCTCCGGCTGAAAATGCGGGGCCAGCAAGACAGCCACCCCGCAGGAATTGTTGGAGAGGTGACTCATGCTGACCCCTCCTTGCCACTCCAGGAGCCACGTGGCCTCGTCTCCCGGAACGGTGTGGGTTTCTTGCAGGAAGCACACCGCATATTTCCCGTCCCGAAGGACCGAGAAGTTATTGAATCTACGGCGCGCCTCCCTGCTGCCGTTGATGTTGAGGCTGGCTATGGTTATCTTCATCTCAGAAGCATAGTGCAACCTCTACCTAACGGAGGGGAGGGAGCGCGGTCACTGACGACCGCCACTCCCTCAGCAGCCCAGTGTGGAAACTTTTGAGCCGACGCAGCTCGAGCCGGCCAACGTCCTTGTCCGCGCCCATGATTTTAACGGCGGCGCGGACGGACACGACGAGCAGCGCCAGCTCCGACCACTTGTCGAGGGCCAGCCGGATCTTCTTGTGACGACCCTGGCTCACGGCCATAAAATCCCGGAGTTCCCCTACGGGGATGAGGGGAGAGTCGGTGAAGGGCACGAGGGCGTCCATCACCTCGCTGCCGATGGACTCCAAATCGTCCTCGAAGCCCCCCACCGAGTCCCCGTCCTCCTCCGGGAGGTCGTCACCGGCGGCCAACCCGTCCGTCACACAGGGTGCAGCGAACGGCTCGGCCGCACCGGCCGGCCCCGCCTCCGTCACGATCCCACCCCCAGGATCGGTGGCAGAGGAGTCCACCCTGGGCTCCTTCAGGGGCGCCGGGCCGGGAGGCGGCGGCGGCGGTTCAGGGCCCCCCCCCGCCTCAGGCGCCGGGGCGACCGGAGAAACCGGGGAGAAAATAATCCCAAATTCCTCCAGCACGTCCGGCGCCAACGACAGAGACGGAGTCAGGGGGCTTTCCGTCTCCCCGCCACCAACCTCCGACCCAGCGGGCTGGGGATTGCTACACTCCTCCACCAGGTCGAGCAGTCCCTGGGAGATATCTGGGTTATAAAAGGCGGGCTCGGCTTCAGCCTCTTTGGCCTCGCCCGCCCCAGTCCCCAGGACGCCCGACCCGGCGAGGAGCAACGGTTCCGTAACTACATTTCCCTTCGCGGGTTGTTCCGCGCCCCCCCCCACGGGCGGGGTCTCCTCCCCATCCCCGGGAGGCACAGGTCGGACAGACTCGGCTGTCTCACCCTCCCGAGGGACAGACGACCCCCGCCGATCGCGCGCGACGATGACGGTGGTGGGGTGGGGCGCAGCACCCGCGGCGGGCGACTGGCCCCCCTTTGCGGAGGGACCTTCCTCCTCGCAGTCCTCCTGCTGGGGGCGGAGCTTTCTTTTTAACGTATTGGGGCCCGGAGAGGGGGAGGCCTCCATGTCTGCTGGGGCCTCCCTCTCTGCCCCTTTCCGACGACTGGGTTTCTTGGGCCCCTCGGGCCCGAGCCCGGCCGCAGGTCTTGATTCAGCTGCCTCAGCAGTTGCGGTCACGGTCACGGGCCCGGGCACGAGGACCCCCCCCAGTCTCATGCGTCCCGACCAACTCCGCGATATACTCGGGCGTGAGTTCGGCCAATTCAGATGTTTCCTCCGCGAGGGGATCCGCCCTTATGTGTTTATTTTTCCTACGCGCCTTCCTTCCCCCCGGACGCTCTCCCTCCTCCCCGCCGGAGGCCGTGGTGGAGTTGGCCTCCGATTTCGACCGCGCATCCGTCGCCGTCGACGCGCGGACAGTATCAGGGGGAGGGGGGGCGGCGGCGCCAACCCCGGCCGCGCCAGGTGTCGTGGCGGCCTTGGAGGCGGGGCAGTTTTTGCGGACGTGCCCCACCTCCTTACAGGCGTAGCACCGCACGCCGTCCGAGGTCCAGAAGACGCGGTGGGCGGTCCCCCCGTGGAGCACCGTGAACGCGCCGTCCGCGTCCTCCTCCCGCGCCAGCCGGACGAAAAGCTGGCGCCGGAAGGAGAAGACGTGCCGAAGGCTGGCTTCCCGGAAGCCGAGCGGGATGGGTGTGATCCCCGACCTCACCTCCCCCAGTTGACGTAGGTGGGGGAGGAGGAGCTCACCCGGAACAAAGGGCGGGACGTTGGAAACCACAATCCTTTGCGCGGTGGCCTCAAGGGGGTCCACCGGCAGGAAGGTCCCGCCCACGGTGAGCCCCTTCTCGATGGCCAGGGACACCGCCCGCTCCGACCCCAGGAAGAACACAGCCTTGCCGTACATTTTAGAGGCGGCGACGATGGCTGAAGGGCCGACAACCCCAGCCATGGCTTTTACACACGCCTCTATAGTCATGTTGGGGTGAGTGTAACTCTTGACCCCATTCTTCCTCGTAAGGAGGGTAAAAGGTGACAGGGTAACAGGAGGACTCGTGGCTGCGGCCGTGGCCGCGGCTGCCACGCTCGCGTACGTCCTCGCTGCCCCCGCCACCGGCGAAGATGTGGTCGCCATAATGGAGGGTTCTTTAAGGGCTACACTCACCCCAAGTCACAGGCCTGAAGGTGTTAATGGCCTCGGTTTTTTTTTCCCTGAGCAGAGGGAGCTCTTAAATTTAAGGCACACCTCTCCCTTTAGTTGATTGAATTGGGAGAGGGGCCTTCTCCCCTCTGCTCAATGGGTATTTAATAAAAAGTTAATTGAGGTGCCTCTTAGAGAGAGAGGCAGAGAGAGACAGAGACAAAGAGAGAGAGAGAGAGAGAGGGGGTAGGAAGGAGGGAAGCCGCAAGGGCAGGGTCGCCACTCAGGATGGTGGGTGGGTGGGTGTTGGCAGGGGGTGCACTCTCCGATGTAATAAAAGTCTTTGGTGGTGGTGGTCTTCTGGTGGGGGGAGAAGATGTCTTCACCTGGGATAGCTGGAGATGCCCAGGCTCAGTCCTGCACCAGGTCTTAACGATGCCCAATTGGATTAAATTAATTGGGGAACTTCACCTAGGCAGCTCCAGCTGTCCCAGGTCAGGCAATGGGAAAGGGGTGTTTAATATGGTGTGTGCGGCCTAGCTTTTACAAAAGCCACACACACACACACACACCCCTTGGATGTTCCGGCCTTCTTCTTTTTCTTCTTTCCTCCCCCCACCTACAAAACAAAGTCTCTGGGAGAGTGCCCCAGAATCACACCCACCTGTAGATGTTGTTCTTTCCTTCCTTCCTCCTTCCAAACAGATGATGTTTGTTGGTGATGTTTTTCTCCCCTCTCTCCCTCTCCTAAAATGGAGGCCAATTGAGGAGGCAGTGTGGAAAGGCCTCTCCTCTGTTGTTAATGGCCTTGGCCTTCTTTTCTTTCTCCTCTCCTGTCCTCTCTCTCCAGGCACCTCAGTAGTGGTTGTTGGTGGTGGTCTGCTAACTGGTCTCCTTCTCCTCTTCCTGCTCACAGAGACCACCACTCTGATGCTGCTGCTGCTGCTCCTCAGTCAGCAGCTCCGAAAGCTTGTGATTTCAAATAAAACTGTTGGACTATAACCTGGTGTTGTGCGACTTCTCACTTTTGTCCACCCCAGTCCAACACCGGCATCTCCACATCATTATTCAGTGTTGTTTTCCATTGCAATACAATCTTGGTCCAAGCTACAATTGAATTATTTATTCATTAATTAATGGATGAAGCGTCATTGGCAAGGCCAGCATTTATTGCCCATCCCTAATTGCCCTTGAGAAAGTGATGGTGAGCCGCTTTCTTGAACCGCTGCAGTCCATGTGGTGAAGGCACGCCCACAGTGCTGTTAAGAAGGCAGTTCCAGGATGCTGACCCAGCAACAATGAAGGAACAGCGACATATGTCGGGATCATAGAATCTTACAGCACCATTCGGCCCGCCGGGCCTGTGCCGGCTCTTTGAAGGAGCTGGCCAGGTTAGTCCCACACCCCAGCTTTTTCCCCATAACCCTGCAAATTAGTTCTCTTCAAATATTGCCCTGCAGTGTCAGAATTGGCTCAGTGGGTACCACTCTTGCCTCTGAGTCAGAAGGTTGTGGGTTCATGTCCCACTCCAGAGACTTCATAGAATCATAGAAATTTACGGCACAGAAGGAGGCCATTCGGCCCATCGTGTCCGTGCCGGCCAAAAAAGAGCTCTCCAGCCTAATCCCACTTTCCAGCTCTTGGTCCGTAGCCCTGTAGGTTACGGCACTTCAGGTGCATATCCAAGTACTTTTTAAATGCGATGAGGGTTTCTGCCTCTACCTCCCTTTCAGGCAGTGAGTTCCAGACCCCCACCACCCTCTGGGTGAAAAATGTTCTCCTCAACTCCCCTCTAATCCTTCTACCAATTACATTAAATCTATGCCCCCTGGTTATTGACCTCACTGCTAAGGGAAATAGGTCCTTCCTATCCACTCTATCTAGGCCCCTCATAATTTTTACACCTCAATCAAGTCTCCCCTCAGCCTCCTCTGTTCCAAAGAAAACAACCCCAGCCTATCCAATCTTTCCTCATTGCTAACATTCTCCAGCCCAGGCAACATCCTCGTAAATCTTCTCTGTACCCTCTCTAGTACAATCACATCTCTCCTGTAATGTGGTGACCAGAACTGCACGCAGTACTCTAGCTGTGGCCTAACTAGTGTTTTATACAGTTCAAGCATAACCTCATTGCTTTTATATTCTATGCCTAGGCTAAAGTATCCCGTATGACTTCTTAACCACCTTATCTACCTGTCCTGCTACCTTCAGGGATCCGTGGACATGCACTCCAAGGTCCCTCTGTTCCTCTGCACTTCTCAGTGTCCTACCATTTATTGTGTATTCCCTTGCCTTATTCGCCCTCCCCAAATCCATTACCACACACTTCTACAGATTGAATTCCATTTGCCACTTTTCTGCCCTCCTGACCATTCCATTGATATCTTCCTGCAGTCTACAGCTTCCTTCTTCAGTATCAACCACACGGCCAATTTTTGTATCATCTGCAAATTCCTTAATCATACTTCCTACATTCAAGTCTAAATCATTGATGTATACCACAAAAAGCAAAGGACCCAGTACTGAGCCCTGCGGAACCCCACTGGAAACAGCCTACCAGTCACAAAAACACCCTTCGACCATTACCCTTAGCTTCCTGCCACTGAGCCAATTTTGGATCCAACTTGCCACTTTCCCTTGGATCCCACGGGCTTTTACTTTTCTGACCAGTCTACCACGTGGGACCTTGTCAAAATCCTTGCTAAAATCCATGTCGACTACATCAAATACACTACCCTCATCAACCTTCCTTGTTACCAACTCAAAAAATTCAATCAAGTTAGTCAGACACGACCTTCCCTTAACAAATCCGTGCTGACTGTTCCTGATTAATCCGTGTCTTTCTAAATGAAGATTTATCCTGTCCCTCAGAAATTTTTCCAATAATTTTCCCACCACCGAGGTTAGGCTGACTGGCCTGTAATTACTCGGTCTATCCCTTTCTCCCTTTTTAACAATGGTACAACGTTAGCAGTCCTCCAGTCCTCCAGCACCACACCTGTAGCCAGAGAGGATTGAAAAATGATGGTCAGGGCCTCTGCTATTTCCTCTTTTGCTTCTCTTAACAGATACATTTCATCCAGGCCTGGCGATTTATCTACTTTTAAAGCTGCTAAACCCCTTAATACTTCCTCTCTCACTATGTTTATCTCATCTAATATTTCACACTCCTCCTTAACTACAACGTCTGCATCGTCCCTCTCTTTTGTGAATACAGACACAGAGTATTCATTAAGAACCCTACCCAAATCTTCCGCCTTCGCACACAAGCTTCCTTTTAGGTTTCTAATAGGCCCTACTCTTTCTTTAGTTATCCTCTTGCTCTTTATGTATTTAGAAAACATCTTTGGGTTTTCCTTGACTTTACTTGCCAATATTTCTTCATGCCCTCCCTTTGCTTTCCTAATTTCCTTTTTAATTTCACCCCTGCACTTTCTATAGTTCTCTAGGGTTTCTGCAGTATTAAGCCCTCGGTATCTGACATAAGCTTCCCTCTTTTGCCTTATCCTACCCTCTATGCTCCTTGACATCCAGGGGGCTCCAGATTTGGGAGTCCCACCCTTTTTTTTGTCGGAACGTATTTGCTCGGACCCTCCGGATCTCCTCCTGGAACGCCTCCCACTGCTCTGACACTGATTTACCTTCAAGTAACTGTTTCCTGTCCACTTTTGCTAAATCACATCTCAGCTTAGTAAAATTGGCCTTTCCTCAATCGAGAACTTTTAGTCCTGATCTATCTTTGTCCTTTTCCATAACTACGCTAAATCTAACTGAATTATGATCACTACCACCAAAATGCTCACCCACTGATACCCCTTCCACCTGCCAAGCTTCATTCCCTAAAACTAGGTCCAGAACCGCCCGCTCTCTTGCTGGGCTTGCTACGTAAAAACATAAGAAATAGGATCAGGAGTCGGCCATACGGCCCCTCGAGCCTGCTCCGCCACACGGCCCCTCGACCCTGCTCCGCCACACGGCCCCTCGAGCCCGCTCCGCCACACGGCCCCTCGACCCTGCTCCGCCACACGGCCCCTCGAGCCCGCTCCGTCACACGGCCCCTCGAGCCCGCTCCGCCACACGGCCCCTCGAGCCCGCTCCGCCACACGGCCCCTCGACCCTGCTCCGCCACACGGCCCCTCGAGCCCGCTCCGCCACACGGCCCCTCGAGCCCGCTCCGCCACACGGCCCCTCGAGCCCGCTCCGCCACACGGCCCCTCGACCCTGCTCCGCCACACGGCCCCTCGACCCTGCTCCGCCACACGGCCCCTCGACCCTGCTCCGCCACACGGCCCCTCGACCCTGCTCCGCCACACGGCCCCCTCGACCCAGCTCCGCCACACGGCCCCTCGAGCCCGCTCCGCCACACGGCCCCTCGACCCTGCTCCGCCACACGGCCCCCTCGACCCTGCTCCGCCACACGGCCCCTCGAGCCCGCTCCGCCACACGGCCCCTCGAGCCCGCTCCGCCACACGGCCCCTCGACCCTGCTCCGCCACACGGCCCCTCGAGCCCGCTCCGCCACACGGCCCCTCGAGCCTGCTCCGCCACACGGCCCCTCGACCCTGCTCCGCCACACGGCCCCTCGAGCCCGCTCCGCCACACGGCCCCTCGAGCCCGCTCCGCCACACGGCCCCTCGAGCCTGCTCCGCCACACGGCCCCTCGAGCCTGCTCCGCCACACGGCCCCTCGAGCCTGCTCCGCCATTCAATAAGATCATGGCTGATCATCGACCTCAACTCCACTTTCCTGCCCGATCTCCATATCCCTTAATTCCCCTAGAGTCCAAAAATCTATCGATCTCAGGATATAAATACTGGCTAAAAAAGTTCTCCTGGATGCATTTTAAGAGCTCTGCATCCTCGATACCTTTTACACTGATTCTATCCCAGTTAATGTTGGGTTCGTTGAAATCCCCTACTATTACTGCCCTATGGGTTTTGCACTTCTCAGAAATTTGCCGACATATTTGCTCTTCGATCTCCCTCTGACTGTTTGGGGGTCTATAGTACACTCCCAGCAGTGTAATTGCCGCTTTTTTGTTCTTCAGTTCAACCCATGTGGCCTCATTTGATGATCCTTCTAACATATCATTCCTCCTCACAGCTGTCTTTGTTTCTTTAACCAATATTGCGATCCCCTCCTTTTTTATCCCCCTCTCTATCTCGTCTGAAAACCCTGTAACCAGGAATATTGAGCTGCCAATCCTTCCCTTCTTTCAGCCATGTTTCAGTAACAGCTTTGATATTATACTTCCACATGTCTATCTGTGCCCTCAGCTCATCTGCCCTATCCAATGGTCATGATGTGGAGATGCCGGTGTTGGACTGGGGTGGACAAATGTGAGAAGTCGCACAACACCAGGTTATAGTCCAACAGCTTGATTTGAAATCACAAGCTTGTGGTGAGCAGCAGCAGCAGAGTGGTGGTCTCTGTGACCAGGAAGAGGATAAGGAGAAGGAGACCAGACAGCAGACCACCACCAACAACAACCAACAACCACAACTACTGAGGTGCCTGGAGAGAGAGGACAGGAGAGGAGAAAGAAAAGAAAAGAAGGCCAAGGCCATTAACAACAGAGGAGAGGCCTTTTCCATCACTGCCTCCTCAATTGGCCTCCATTTTAGGAGAGGGAGAGAGGGGAGAAAACAACAAAACATCCATCATCTGTTTGGAAGGAGGGAGGAAGGAAAGAACAACAGCTACAGGTGGGTGTGATTCTGGTGCACTCTCCCAGAGACTTTGTTTTGTAGGTGGGGGGAGGAAAGAAGATAAGAAGAGGGCCGGAACATCCAAGGGGTGTGTGTGTGTGTGTGTGGCTTTTGTAAAAGCTAGGCCGCACACACCATATTAAACACCCCTTTCCCATTGCCTGACCTGGGACAGCTGGAGCTGCCTAGGTGAAGTTCCCCAATTAATTATATCCAATTGGGCATCGTTAAGACCTGGTGCAGGACTGAGCCTGGGCATCTCCAGCTATCCCAGGTGAAGACATCTTCTCCCCCCACCAGAAGACCACCACCAAAGACTTTTTTTACATCGGAGAGTGCACCCCCCTGCCAACACCCACCCACCCACCATCCTGAGTGGCGACCCTGCCCTTGCGGCTTCCCTCCTTCCCACCCCCCTCTCTCTCTCTCTCTCTCTTTGTCTCTTGTCTCTCTCTGCCTCTCTCTCTCTAAGAGGCACCTCATCTATTTTTAATTAAGTACCCATTGAGCAGAGGGGAGAAGGCCCCTCTCCCAATTCAATCAACTAAAGGGAGAGGTGTGCCTTCAATTTAAGAGCTCCCTCTGCTCAGGGAAAAAAAAAAACCGAGGCCATTAACACCTTCAGGCCTGTGACTTGGGGTGAGTGTAGCCCTTAAAGAACCCTCCATTATGGCGAGTACATCTTCGTCGGTGGCGGGGGCAGCGAGGACGTACGCGAGCGTGGCAGCCGCGGCCACGGCCGCAGCCACGAGTCCTCCTGTTACCCCGTCACCTTTTACCCTCCTTACGAGGAAGAATGGGGTCAAGAGCTACACTCACCCCAACATGACTATAGAGGCGTGCGTTAAAGCCATGGCTGGGGTTGTCGGCCCTTCAGCCATCGTCGCCGCCTCTAAAATGTACGGCAAGGCTGTGTTCTTCCTGGGGTCGGAGCGGGCGGTGTCCCTGGCCATCGAGAAGGGGCTCACCGTGGGCGGGACCTTCCTGCCGGTGGACCCCCTTGAGGCCACCGCGCAAAGGATTGTGGTCTCCAACGTCCCGCCCTTTGTTCCGGGTGAGCTCCTCCTCCCCCACCTACGTCAACTGGGGGAGGTGAGGTCGGGGATCACACCCATCCCGCTCGGCTTCCGGGAAGCCAGCCTTCGGCACGTCTTCTCCTTCCGGCGCCAGCTTTTCGTCCGGCTGGCGCGGGAGGAGGACGCGGATGGCGCGTTCACGGTGCTCCACGGGGGGACCGCCCACCGCGTCTTCTGGACCTCGGACGGCGCGCGGTGCTACGCCTGTAAGGAGGTGGGGCACGTCCGCAAAAACTGCCCCGCCTCCAAGGCCGCCACGACACCTGGCGCGGCCGGGGTTGGCGCCGCCGCCCCCCCTCCCCCTGATACTGTCCGCGCGTCGACGGCGACGGATGCGCGGTCGAAATCGGAGGCCAACGCCACCACGGCCTCCGGCGGGGAGGAGGGAGAGCGTCCGGGGGGAAGGAAGGCGCGTAGGAAAAATAAACACATAAGGGCGGATCCCCTCGCGGAGGAAACATCTGAATTGGCCGAACTCACGCCCGAGTATATCGCGGAGTTGGTCGGGACGCATGAGACTGGGGGGGTCCTCGTGCCCGGGCCCGTGACCGCAACCGCCGAGGCGGCTAAATCAAGACCTGCGGCCGGGCTCGGGCCCGAGGGGCCCAAGAAACCCAGTCGTCGGAAGGGGGCAGAGAGGGAGGCCCCAGCAGACATGGAGGCCTCCCCCTCTCCGGGCCCCAACTTGTTAAAAAGAAAGCTCCGCCCCCAGCAGGAGGACTGCGAGGAGGAAGGTCCCTCCGCAAAAGGGGGGCAGTCGCCCGCCGCGGGTGCTGCGCCCCACCCCACCACCGTCATCGTCGCGCGCGATCGGCAGGGGTCGTCTGTCCCTCGGGAGGGTGAGACAGACGAGTCTGTCCGACCTGTGCCTCCCGGGGATGGGGAAGAGACCCTGCCCGTGGGGGGGGGCGCGGAACAACCCGCGGAGGGAAATGTAGTACCGGAACCGTTGCTCCTCGCCGGGTCGGGCGTCCTGGGGACTGGGGCGGGCGAGGCCAAAGAGGCTGAAGCCGAGCCCGCCTTTTATAACCCAGACATCTCCCAGGGACTGCTCGACCTGGTGGAGGAGTGTAGCAGTCCCCAGCCTGCTGGGTCGGAGGTTGGTGGCGGGGAGACGGAAAGCCCCCTGACTCCGTCTCTGTTGTTGGCGCCGGACGTGCTGGAGGAATTTGGGATTATTTTCTCCCCGGTTTCTCCGGTCGCCCCGGCGCCTGAGGCGGGGGGGGGGCCCCGAACCGCCGCCGCCGCCTCCCGGCCCGGCGCCCCTGAAGGAGCCCAGGGTGGACTCCTCTGCCACCGATCCTGGGGGTGGGATCGTGACGGAGGCGGGGCCGGCCGGTGCGGCCGAGCCGTTCGCTGCACCCCGTGCGACGGACGGGTCGGCCGTCGGTGACGACCTCCCGGAGGAGGACGGGGACTCGGTGTTGGGCAACGAGGACGATTTGGAGTCCATCGGCAGCGAGGTGATGGACGCCCTCGTGCCCTTCACTGACTCTCCCCTCATCCCCGTAGGGGAACTCCGGGATTTTATGGCCGTGAGCCAGGGTCGTCACAAGAAGATCCGGCTGGCCCTCGACAAGTGGTCGGAGCTGACGCTGCTCGTCGTGTCCGTCCGCGCCGCCGTTAAAATCATGGGCGCGGACAAGGACGTTGACCGGCTCGAGCTGCGTCGGCTCAAGACGTTCCACACTGGGCTGCTGAGGGAGTGGCGGTCGTCAGTGACCGCCCTCCCTCCCCTCCGTTAGGTAGAGGTTGCACTATGCTTCTGAGATGAAGATAACCATAGCCAGCCTCAACATCAACGGCAGCAGGGAGGCGCGCCGTAGATTCAATAACTTCTCGGTCCTTCGGGACGGGAAATATGCGGTGTGCTTCCTGCAAGAAACCCACACCGTTCCGGGAGACGAGGCCACGTGGCTCCTGGAGTGGCAAGGAGGGGTCAGCATGAGTCACCTCTCCAACAATTCCTGCGGGGTGGCTGTCTTGCTGGCCCCGCATTTTCAGCCGGAGATCTTGAGGGTCAAGGAGCACGTGCCGGGCCGCTTGCTCCAGGTCACTGTTCGCCTGGGAGGCGCTGCCGCTCCATTTAGTGAACGTGTACGCCCCCCGGACCGGTGCGCAGCAAGTGCGCTTCTTCGGAGAAGTGTCCGCTCTTCTGGGCTCCATCGACGTGGGCGAGTGCGTCATCCTCGGGGGGGATTTCAATTGTACCCTCGAGGCGCGGGACCGGTCGGGTCCCCCGCGAAGCCCGGCGGCGATGGAGAAGTTGCGGGACCTGGTCGGGTCCTTCGACTTGGTGGACGTCTGGCGAAATCTCCATCCCGACTCCAGCGCCTTCACGAGCGTGAGGTCTGGAGGAGGAAGGTCCAGAATCGACCGCCTTTACATTTCCCGGGCGTACGTCTCCTGCGTTCCGGCGGCTTCCATGCGGCCGGTGCCGTGCACGGACCACCACCTGGTGTGGGCGGAGCTCGCTCCGCTGCGCGCGCGGGGGGGGTCCGCGTACTGGCATTTTAACAACCTGCTGCTGGAGGACGCGCGGTTCCGGGATTCGTTTCGCCGGTTCTGGGCCGACTGGAGAAGGAAGCGGGAGGCTTCCCCTCCTTGAGGCTATGGTGGGACGTGGGCAAGGCTCACGTCCGTGTCTTCTGTCAGGAGTACGCGAAGGGGTCGACCAAGAGGCGGGAGGCCCGGGTCGGGCGATTGGAGAAAGAAGTGCTCGACCTGGAGTCCCGTCTCGGTCAAGTCGTCGAGGACCCGGCCCTGCGGAAGGTGTACGAAGAGAAGAAGGGCGCGCTGAAGGACCTGCAGCTGGTCGGGTCCCGAGGCGCGTACGTGAGGTCGCGGATCCAGTTCCTGCGGGACCTGGACCGCGGCTCCCCCTTCTTCTACTCGCTGGAAAAAAGACGGGGGGTCCGTAAGCAGCTCTTGGGGCTGCTGGCCGACGACGGATCTCTGGTCTCGGATCCGGAGGGCATCAGCGCGGAGGCCCGGGCCTATTACGGGGCTCTGTTCTCTTCGGATCCGTCCAGCGAGGATGCGCGCAGAGTTTTGTGGGAGGACCTGCCGAAGGTCGGCCCGGAGGGTGCCGAGAATTTAGAAGCTCCGCTAAGCCTGGCGGAGCTGACCGGCGCCCTGCGCCAGCTCTCGAGGGGCAAGTCCCCGGGGCTGGACGGGCTGACCGTGGAGTTCCACAGGGCGTTCTGGGACGTCTTGGGGGACGACTACGCGCGGGTCCTGGGGGGAAAGTCTGGCGACCGGGGAGATGCCCCCTCTCTTGGCGCAGGGCGGTCATCGTCCTGCTGCCCAAGAAGGGCGATCTCCGCCTACTTAAGAACTGGCGCCCGGTCTCCCTCCTCAGCACGGACTACAAAATTTTCGCCAGGGCTATGTCCTGCTCGCCTTGGCACCGTGCTGGCCCGCATGATCCACCCCGACCAGTCCTACACGGTCCCGGGCCGAGTATCCACGATAACATCCATCTGGTCCGGGACCTGGTCCACCATTCCCAGAGGGCTGGTCTGTCGGTCGCTTCCTTTCCTGGATCAGGAGAAGGCGTTCGACAGGGTGGATCACGAGTATCTTTTCGGGACTCTGCGCGCATTCGGGTTCGGGACGCATTTCGTCGCCCGGATCCGACTTCTGTACGCCGCCGCGGAGTGTCTCATTAAAGTTAACGGGTCTTTGACGGCCGCCCTTCGCTTCGGGAGGGGGGTGCGTCAGGGATGCCCCATGTCCCGGTCAGTTATACGCCGTTTGCGTGGAGCCTTTCCTGCGCCTCTTGCGGAAGAGGTTGACGGGACTGGCTCTGCAAAGGGCCGGGCGTGGAGGTGGTCCTCTCGGCTTACGCCGATGACGTGCTCCTCGCGGTCACGGATCCCGTCGACTTGCGGAGGATGCGAGAATGCCAGCAGATTTACTCGGACGCATCCTCCGCCAAGATCAACTGGGAGAAATGTTCTGGACTCCTGGTGGGCCCATGGCGGGTGGACTCCCTGCCGGAGGAGTTCGGGCCTTTCGCCTGGAGCACACGCACCTCCTCTACCTGGGAGTCTACCTCCAGCCCGGCCGGAGGACGCCTGGCCGGCGAACTGGCAAGAGCTGGAGGCCAAAGTCACCGCTCGCCTAGGACGCTGGACAGGACTGCTCCGAGTGTTGTCCTACAGGGGTCGATGCGCTGGTCATAAACCAGCTGGTGGCCGCCATGTTGTGGTACCGGTTGGTCACTTTGATCCCTCCCCCTGCGTTTGTCGCCAAGATGCAGAAGAAGCTCGTCGACTTCTTCTGGGACAAAAGGAAGCACTGGGTCTCTGCCGCGGTTTTGAGTCTCCCGCTTAGGGAGGGCGGTCAGGCGCTGGTGTGCCTTCGCACCCAGGCGGCGACTTTCCGTCTTCAGACGCTGCAGAGATACCTGTACGTGGAGAATCCTCCTAGGTGGCGTGCGCTGGCGACGTTTTCTTCCGCCAGCTGCACGGCCTCAATTACGACACGCAGCTCCTGTTTGTGAGAGTGGTGGCACTCGTGCCAGCTGCGGGAGCTGCCTGTCTTCTACCAGGAACTGCTATGGGTTTGGAAACAGCGTCGCCTCCGAGCGCAGTTTCTCCCCCGTCAGGAGCGGCGGCGTCTTCGGGAGCCGCTGTTCAGGAATCCGCACCTCCACGACCGCGGGTTCGGCTGGCTGGCGGAGGGCAGGGCTGTGCCCGGTAAGGTGACCAGAGTCGGGGACCTGCTCGATGGCGGAGGAGCGGGCTGGATGGCGCCGGAGGAGTTGGCGAGGCGCATGTCTTGGGTCAACGTCCGGCTCGCGGTCAAAGCCATCGAGTCGCTAAAAGTGGCACTGGGCCCCGTCTCCACTAGTGTGTCGAGGAGGCTCAGGCACGTGGGGCGATCCCGTCCGAACTGACCCCCGTTCGGACGGAATTCCTTATCGGCGCCGGCCCCGAATCCTCCCTCGGGAGCCGCCGCCTCACCACCTGAGCCTTCTCGGAGAAGAAATGCCCCTCCGTGCCCTTTCAATCCGCACGGAGGCGTTTCCTGTACGGGCTGCTCCTGCACACTCTCCACTTTGCCATCTTCGTCTGCCGTCCGGACACGCCTTGGCGTACCATCCTGCCGTAAGGCGGAGGCGAAGGTCCCCATTGGAAGGCTCTCTACGCGGGAGTCTTCACTTGTTCTATTGGGGACTTGGCCTGGAGGGCTGTTGCCGGAGCAGTCCCGTGCAAATAGGATTTTAAGTAGGTTTACGGACTCCCAGGCTGCTTGCCATTTTTGCGGCCTGGAGGAGTCCGTTTATCACATTTATGTTGAATGTGAGAGGTTGCAGCCCCTCTTTCATTATTTGAAGGGCTGCTCCTCAATTTTGGTTGCACTTCAGCCCCACGCTCCTGATCTACGGTCACCCGGTGCGGAGGGGAGCGGGTAGGTCGGAGGACCTCCTCGTAGGACTGCTCCTGGGCCTGGCCAAGAAAGCCATTAATTGGTCCAGGCAGCGGGCGGGTCGAGGGGGTCGTTCGGCCCGATGCCTGCCTCTCTTCCGCGGCCATGTTCGCGCCCGGGTGGCCCTGGAGATGGAGCACGCGGTGTCCGCCGGCACGCTTGAGTTTTTCCGCGACCGGTGGGCGCCGCGGGGACTGGAGTGCATCGTCACCCCGGACTTTCAAATTTTAATTTGATTTATTAAGTTTCATTTCAAGTTTTAATTGATTTACAGTAATTTGCGTTCTGTCAAACCAAAAGATCAACACCAGGTTATAGTCCAACAGTTTTATTTGAAATCGCAAGCTTTCGGAGCGGCTGCTCCTTCGTAGGAACTTAGAGTAGGCCATTCAGCC